>JAQPPZ010002792.1:0-514623 GCA_028583015.1 Wollemia nobilis | reverse complement strand
TTATTTGATTTAGGTAGTCAACATTTTTTTGTTAGCTTTAGCTAAACTTACTACTTCCTCTAACCATGGAAAGGAGAATTTAACTTCATGATCCTCAATAAAACCCTCTTTATTGTATATCCTATTTGCACATTTTTTTCCTCCCCTTAATGTATGTGTAAACCTAATTTCTTCAAACTCTTTAGCAAGATATTCAATTTTCACAATTATCTCTTGTATGTTCCATGGAACCTTTGCTTTCCTCAAAATTGCATTTATTACTATGAGAGAATTAACTTCCATCCATACTCTATTAAATTTCACTTATTTTCATATTTTAAAACCTTATAGATTTTCTCAAGCTTCAACTTCATTATTTATCATAAATCCACTATTGAAAGCATAACAAGACAAAATATCTCCTCTGTTGTTTCTAATTGTTTTTCATCCTCCTGCTAATCCCAGATTTCCTTTAGATGCTCCATCAAAATTTAATTTTAACTAAATTTACATCTGGTGGTTTCTACTTTATATTATTTTCCTTCTTTTTTTCTCTTGTGCCCAACATCAAAATTCTATTTAGTAACTTGAATTTATTTATAAAGTACATTTGCTTCCAAATTATGGACTAGGTGTGTTTACAGGGTTGGTTTAGAATCCTGTATGGCTAAATATATCTTCCTTGTAATTACCTCTAAAATTCTTTACTTTGCTTTAAATATTCTTCTATTCCTTTCTAGCCATCTTGTAGACACCAAAACAACACCAATCCGATTATGTGACTACAAACACTGATCGCACTAACACACACAGCCCCCAGGGCAGCCCCCAGAGGTTAAACAGTGGTTCTAACCACTCACACAACAATTTTACAAGTCAAGGATCAATTTGGCACCTTTTAGACACTCTGCTACTTATTCGCTCCACCCAGGGACGAGTGCGGATTGGTACTCGTCTCACCCAGAGACGAGCGCAGATTGGTACTCGTTTCACCCAAAGACGATTACCAGCGCTCGCTCCGGGGTGGGACGAACGCCAGGTTTGACCGACAAAAAGTCAGACCTCGGCGCATGACAACTCAGAACTGCCACTTAGCTCTCCCTTCATGGCATAGGAGTGCGAGTGAGTTCTTTTGACAACTCATATCTGCCAATTGACTCTCCCTTCACTGCATGGGAATGGGAGTGAGCTTTTTAAGACAACTCGGATTTGCCACTTAGCTATCCCTTCATTGCATGGGAGTGCGAGTGAGCTTTTCTAAACATACAAAGACATGCACAGAGGCAGTTAAGAAGCCCTTAATCAAGAAGAAGTCTTCTCTTCACAAAAAAGCATTCATGCAGAGAAACACTTTTGCATGTTAATTCAAAGAGACCCCTTGGGTCTATAAAATGGTGAGCTTCCTCACCCAAAAGATATACAGAGAAGGAGCATTTTGAGCGACGAAGTGCTGCTAATTCACTTACTTGCGATTTGTGCTTTCAACATCCATAATCTCTTAATCGAAAGAGAGGTTATTGGGTGACTTTTGAAGGCACGAATCAAGAACCAAAACCCAAATTTTTTGACCACAATATCCTACCAATTTGCCGACAACACATCACATCAGGTTTCGGACCCATCCCAAGCGGATTGGTGTCGAAACAAAGTTTCACCCACGGGTGGTTTGCCTTCGGGCACCCCCCGCCTTATTGCCTTTGGTGACTATTTCTTTTGTAGTATTTAGCTAGTTTCATGATTATGCTTTTGTCAAGTTTTTAGTTTATTTAGACTCATTTTAACCATCGTTAGATTTATCTTTTATTTTTCATACACAGGTGCTACTGATTCTTTGTTTGTTTCTTTGAACGCAGATTTTCAGCATTAGAGGAGCAACGAGGAATCTACCTTTACCAACGCAAGCGGCGACAACGTTTTGGTTCGCCCATCTTATATGTGGGCACGCGGAAGAAGGAATTCTGAAACAAGTTGTAAAAGACCAACATTTAACGCTCCTATCCCCTAAAAAGGAAGGAGACGCATTGTAACACAAATTTGAAAAGCATATCAATAAAAGGGCCGTATTTTATATTGCTTTGATATCTTGTGTTCATGTTCTTTCTTTTTACGCATTTTTCAATAACATAGGGTTTAAGCGTTATTTTAGTTTCGTTTACATTGCATTTTTAGTCTATCCTTTTTGTTTCTGGAATCTCGTGCTTTCAATGGCGATCACGGTGGGACCTCTGTCCTCTTTTTTTTTTAGGTTAGATTTCTGATCTGAAATTGCTTGTTTTGATTACAGGTACCTATTTTTCAATCATCAGACTGTTATTCGTTTCACCCAGAGACGAGTGCGGATTGGTAATCGTTTCACCCAGGGACGAATAAGCATTCGTCTCACCCTGGAACGAATACTGTTCTGATATTCGCCTCACCCAGGGACGAGTATAGTTCTGTGCATTTTTCAGAGCAAATCAGAAACATCCTGTTAGGCAGAGAAGAGGTAGGGGTTTTTAACAAGCTTCTGTCAAATTTCTATTTTTTGTTTTCTGGTTTTCAGTTTTGTATGGCTTAGGGAAAGTTTCCTTTTTGTTTGCCTGTTTCAAATTTTTGCAAATTAAAATGAACCCCACACATCACGTGGTATTTTAAACACAAGGAGTTGGTCGTAAAACCCCAACCCTTGAGCAAGACCAAAGGTGGATTCCATTATCACTTTGGCTTGAGATATTGCATCCATTACCCCGATCGCGACTGTTGCTAGACGTAAATCCTGACGAAAGCTGACCGAGTGTAGCTAGGGTGATTCCTAGCGCATGAGGATAAGTCTTCTATGGTAGGTGTCATAAACAGAGTGATTCCCCTTTCGTACCACCTATGTTCCACGTATCATCTGCTCTCACGTACCTATAGTCTCCCTCACGTAAGGGCGGGTATATAGAGAGGTTGGTATATCGGTCCGGCAATGGTATATTGAAGGGGCGACCATTTTGGGAGTCATAAGAGCCTTCATAATTGCATTTAAACGTTTCACAAAAAATTTCAAAAACAAAACAAAACAAACAACAAAAACACACTAAACCAGATTTAGGGCACACTATTAATCTTTAAAAGAGATAATCATTGCTTGTGTGTGTATGCTATTTTCTGTTTAGACAAAAAAAAATAAAAGAAAAATCATAAAAAGAATTTCTGCATCTTTAGGTTAACATTACCATGGTGTTTACTCGTAGCCAAGCCCAATCATGGGCAGAAGCTGCAAAAAATGCACCAAGAGAGACAAATCGTCTCCGATATAGCCCTGAAGACTTGGCCATCCCGCCTTGGCGGCAGGGTACACAAGTTAGTTCACACCATGCAGAACATGGCTCTAGAGGCACCTCCTTGAGGGGCACTCCAACCCATGCAGTCATAGAACATGGCTCTAGAGGCACCTCCTTGAGGGGCACTCCAACTCATGCCATCAATAGACAAGACTATAGAGGCACCTCCCTAGGGGGAACTCCTAAGCAACAACAATCTTTTCAAGAAAATAACCAATATGTAGCACTTGGTCTAAGTACGAGGCCTCCCTTGGAAGTTCATTTTGGGTGGCCTAGTGATGAAGCGTTGTGTACTGCTCTAGAACAACAAAGGGTCCAAAAGGAGGAACCATATGATTTTGTTACTCCTAATTTACCCCCGATTAATGTCGGACATAGTAGACCATATCCAGAATATCAGGTTCTCCCGACAGGGCAAGACAATTCTGCCCGCACCTTTTATGCATATAACAGAGAGAGTGAGGAGGGTCACTACGTTCCTCAAGAATAGTACTCAGTGCGGAAATGATGCACGTCTGCACCCGCTTTATATCCAGATCGCTCATTGAGACCAGAGCTTCAAGTCAATGCTGCCAACCTCGACAGAGGGAAGCAACATATAGAGGTCTCAGAGCACCATGATCGAGACAGATATGTAGGGGAGACATCTAGGCCTCCTAAACAAGAGACGGTGGAACAAAATGACTTGGCATTTGCCCAACTAGCCACCCGCCAAGCGCAAATCATGCGGCTTAGGCAAGACCAACAGAAATTAGAACATTTGTGTCGCCTTAATCAAGAGCGCATTCAGCGTCAGACAGCTGAATTGCTTCACAACAATGCGCTTGAGAAGGCCCCAGTTCCTCGTGCACAACAATCTGAGATGTATGTGAGGCACAACCCCCTAGTGCGAGATAGGTCTCCACGACGTCAGCAAGCACTACCTCTAAGACCTCCTAGACCTGAGCGGGAGGCCACTCCTCGCAACCGTGATGGGCATCCTCCGCGGGCACCCATCCATGTTTACAGGCCTAGGCCAGACACTCCTCAAGAAGATCATGAGGATTATGACCAAGAAGAAGAGTGGGCTGAAATGCCCTATCAAGGCAGAAGGGATGCTATCCATTTATCCCTCCAAAGGCCTCAAGTTCCCCGCAACCCACAGCGGGAGCAAACCAAGGAGGAGGAGATTACGTCCTCCGATGCATACAAAGTGTTGTTAGAACGCTTGGAGACTATGGAACTCAAGACTGTTGGGCCCCAAAAGCCTACCTTACGCCAACTCCGTAGTCATCCGGTGCATCCATCAGTGCCAACACCTCCATACCCCGAACATTTCAAGCTGCCCCAGTTGGCACTCTTTAGAGGGGATGAAGATGCTCAAGAGCATGTGACTCAATTTTTGAGCCAATGCTTCGGTATACAAGACAATGATGCATTGCTATTAAGAACATTCATAACCACATTCGTAGGATCTGCCTCGGATTGGTTTACCCATCTACCGAAGCATAGCATCTACAACTTGGATCAGCTAGTGGACGCATTCCTAGAACGTTTTGCTTTTAACACAAAGAAAAAGGCGTCACTCAGTGATCTAGCTAGCCTCAAGAAGTATGAGGAGGAAATCTATGGTGGCATATGGGAATCGATGGAGGACGTTGCTTTCAAAGTTGTCCTACCTCCCTCCTATGTCCGACCTAACTCAAATGTTCGCAAAGAGCTGTTTGCGATCGATCTCTGTGCTATTGCAGCTGCAACAATACGCCACTTTAGAAGAAGCTCTGGCGCAAGCTAGAGTTATCGAAGAGATCAAGATACAGGATGGCAAAATTGCCAAGCCTAAGAAAAAAGAGTGGAACAAGAGCACCAAAATAGGGAATACGCAACAAAAACCCGTCGCGGTCAATCAAGTTGCTATCAATGCCCCTACGCTCGCCCAAGCAACACAACCTCCAAAGGCTAATTATCAGGTGGTGCCTCACAATAACTATGAGAAAGATAATAAAAAATAGGATCAAAATCAGCAGCATCACCCTAGGCGGCAATTTACACCATACACTGAGTCTAGGGACTCCTTGTTTGACCGTTTGTCAGTGGCAAACTTGATTAATCTGCCAGAGATTCCAACAATCGATCCTAATGCGCCAAAGCCTAAAGGCTACAGAGAGGATCTTTTCTGTAGATTCCACAGAAGGAAAGGGCATGACCTTCATGCCTGTTGGACATTTAAAGGTTTAGTGCAAGATCTCATTGATAATAACACATTGGTAGTGGATAACCCCATCGCACCCAACAACCAACAAATGGGTGTTTTCAAAGATCCTTTACCCACACATGATGCACAAGCAAAACCTCTTCATGTCAACGAAGTGCAACAGAATTGCCCCATGGAGGGGTATGTTGGGATGATTAGCATTGTGACAAGAAACAAGAGACACCCAGGAGCTGCCCCCGCGACAGCCACTAGGGAAGTTCCACCCATGTCACAACCTCAAGCGAATCCTACACAGTTGCCCCCGCCTAGACCAGTGGCCACGATTCGAACTAGACTTACTCAAAGTCTACGGACCACATCGGCTAGGCTCTCCATCTATGAGCTTATTCAACAATCGGCGCCCCATCGGGAAGCTCTCATGGAGATATTAAAGGCAATTGAGTTGCATCCCCACGAAGCGAATTCGTTCAACAATTTTGTGGGGCATGTCAAATAGTGTACTGAACCAGTCATCACCTTCAGGGAAGATGAGTTAAAAATGGTGACTGGGGATGTAGCGGATCCACCCCTGCACGTTATTGCGTGGGTCAATGGGACTCCGTACAAGCGGGTGTTGGTAGACACTGGTTCGTCCAGTAACATTATTACAACCGCTGCACTAAAACATTTGAAGCTGCCAGCCTCTCACATTGTACCTTCCACTTATACTCTTCGAGCATTCAATGATGCGATATGCTCGATAGTTGGCACAATTGTCCTGCCCATACAAGTGGGACAAAAGACCATTCATACGTTGTGCCACATTTTAGAAGGTGAGATGGCTTACAATATCTTGCTTGGGCGGCCTTGGATCCGGGATATGAAGTGTGTCCCTTCAATTGCTCATCAATGTTTAAAGTACACATTTGAAGGACAAGTGCACGTGGTCCCCATAGATTTGGAACCTTTTAAATATTGCAACTCAGTGCAAATCATGCCGCAGTCGACCCTTCCTTCAACGCATGTGGATTTCCAGTTAAATCCATCTAAGAGGGGTTCCGACTAAGCAAGAATCTCCATTACCAAATCAATCAAATTCCCAGGCGGGTTCATCTTCTTCATCCGGTCCTCCCACAATGATGCCACCTACGGTGGCCACACCAACGGACAAAGGAAAGAAGCCCCTGGAAGCGGAACCACCTCTAGTCTCCAACATCTCTACAGAAGAGACGCCTCATAGAATGGAAGTTGAGACGCCTAGTTCACCCCACATGGAGTGGACTCAAGGAGAACTCCCATTCGCTTCCTCTCAATCGCCAACGATTACTGTTGAGATGTCTAACACAGGCATGGGGGAGTATATAGTGCGCAATGTTGTTGCAACGCCCACACTTCAATCTATGCAAGACATGGGAAGACCTCGACTCCCCATAGGCTCCGTGGTTCCTTTAGGCTACCCACCTAATCGGACAAACTTTATTTTTGGGGGCTTGGATCATGGTGTTGAACCTTCCCGACAAGAAGAGGAAGATGAAGATCCCTTTGTGGAAGATGTCAATTATCTGGCTAACCCAGACTTCGCATTACGATATCTTAGCCAATGCAATTGGCATGGATACGGGTTAGGCAGGTATGAACAAGGAATGCGTGTTTTGTGCCAACCAAGATACCAAATGCCTTATGATAAGTCAGGAGTAGGGTTTAATCACCCTTTGCCCCTCGACATCTTGGTCGAAAACATGCAAAGCCTAGGGATAGGCAACAAGGATGGGTTGGCATCAGATCCATATGCTAATCCAAATACAACTTATACATTGGGGGATTATTTCCCATTACAAACAAATAACCTTGTTGACCTCAACAACCCTTTCCCTATGGCCGAACAAGGAGAAACCTCATGGACTCACCCACAAGGGGAAGATGGACAAGACCACGAAGGGTCTTCTGAAGATGAGTCGGAGTACGATCATTCGCACGAATATCCAATGAATGATGATCAGGAAAGCTTCTTGATGATGTTCCCATTGAATGATCCTAGTGAGCATAGGCTACCTCAACAACAACAATATCCTTTGGACATAGATGACATGTTTGAACACTTACACATAGGTCCAAGACATAGGTGGCATCTCAACCCGGCGTAGTTATAGCAATTACTGCACCCGCCACTCTAGGTATACAGAGAGCATCTTCCACCTGGAGACCCTATCAAACCATCAGTGCCTAGGGTAGACCCTATTTGTAGGTCCACGCATAGGGCTGATCCCTTTGTGCCAGTGCCTACAGAGCCAGATCCAATGCACCAAGAACATCCCGAATGTCAGAGTTATCACACTTGCGGTAATGGAGGTTACCATCATCTCATCAACATGATCTCCATTGACTTGACCGCCCCCATCCATGATCCAGCCAATCCAACATGATCATTGCATCTAGACATAGAAGCTATAGATTGGGATCGTGCTGACACACCACCATCTCCATCAGAGTATTGGCCTTGCGGTGGGATGTTTCATTTCACTCCAGGACAGACTCGGGATGTCTTCCATGCTGAAGAGGAACTTGACGTTCCTAATGATGATCTTAATTCAGCAAACGATATCCATCTGATCCCAATTCCACACCAGTTGGAAGACGGATCCCATATGTCGGTCGAAGCAACGACTGATGTAGACATCGACACAGATCCAATGAATCCATGGATTCTCAAGTTGGGGGTAAGTCTTTCCCCCGAAGAGCGAGCCGATTATGTTACCCTTCTTAAGGAAAAGAAGGAGGTTTTTGCATGGTCATACAAGGATATGCCGGGACTAGACCCACAACTAGTCACGCATAATTTAACGCTTGATCCGACAATCAAGCCAGTAAAGCAAAAACTACGCAAGATGCACCCAACAGTGGCCTTAATGGTAAAAGATGAGTTACAAAAGTTGTTGGATGCCCAGTTTGTCATCTGTGTGGATTATCCTCCATGGTTGTCTAACATGGTTCCTGTCAAGAAGCCCGACGGGAGGATTCGCATATGCACCGATTTTTGAGATCTTAACAAAGCGAGTCCTAAGGATGATTTTCCCTTGCCAAGCATCGACGCATTGGTAGACGCCACAACGGGCCACGAAATGCTTTCCCTTATGGATGGTTTCTCAGGATACAATCAGATTCGTATCAATCCTGAGGACCAACTAAAAATGGCATTCACAATGCCTTGGGGGACATTTTGCTATAAGGTCATGCCTTTTGGCCTTAAAAATGCTGGCGCCACTTACCAACGTGCCATGACGTACATCTTTCATGATTACATGCACAAAACTTTGGAAGATTACATGGATGATTTGTTGGCCAAATCTCTTTTACGCCGAGATCACCTCGGTGACTTGAGCAAGGTCCTTGATCGCCTCATTGAACATAAAGTCAAACTAAACCCCAAGAAGTGCATCTTTGGCATCACATCTGGAAAGCTCTTGGGTTTCATAGTCTCCAAACGAGGAATCGAGGTCGACCCAAACAAAGTCAAGGCAATCCTTGAAATGCGTCCCCCAACCACCATCAAGCAGCTCAGGAGTCTACAGGGAAAGGTTGCGTCGATCAAGCGCTTCATAGCGTAGTTATCTGACAAATGTCGACCCATGAATAAATTATTGCATAAGGGGGTCACATTTCATTGGGATGACGAGTGCCAGTCCGCCTTTGATGACATTAAATAGTACTTGGCTTCGCCGCCAGTATTGGCACCACCTAGACCAGGAGTGCCATTCTATTTATACATCTCAGCCACTGAGGTGGCACTGGGTGCCATGCTATCCCAGAAAAATGAACTTCACAAAGAATAGGCTACATACTATCTTAGCCGCACCCTGGTCAGTTATGAACTTAACTATGCATACGTTGAAAAGCTCGCTTGGCAGTGGTGTTTGCTACCAAAAAGCTATGCCACTACATGCTCAGTAATAAGACGTATGTTGTGTCTAAGGAGAATCCATTGCGATACATGATGAGTCGTACTTATCATAGTAGCCGCACGACGAAATGGATCATGTTGTTGACGGAGTTTGACATAGAGTTCATTGGACAAAAATCCATAAAAGGTCAAGTCATCGCCGATCAACTAGCCGAGGCTCCTCTTGAAGACGATCAGCCTCTGACTTTCGAACTACCTGATGATGGGGTCTTCCATGTTTTAGAATCGCCAGATTCTGATGAGCCTGAGTCACAGGCTGACATAACCCTATTCTTCGATGGTTCTAAATGTGAGCAAGGGGGTGGCACGAGAATTGTATTCTTCACTCCACAAGGCGCTCCAATGCCCTTGTCATTTAAATTAGACTTCTCGTGCACCAACAACAATGCAGAATACGAAGCCTTGCTCATAGGTCTTCAGACAACAATCACCATGAACATTAAACGATTGAACATCTTTGGTGATTCGTTGTTAATTGTCAATCAAGTAAAGGGGATATTCCAATGTAAATGTCCAGTTCTACAGGCCTACAAAGCCCTTGTGGACAAATTCCTGGCACAACTTGAATGGTATGACATCGAGGCACTCCCTCGATCATCAAATCATTTTGTGGATACTATGGCCTCCTTGGGGTCACTCATCCCGCAAGACCCTTCTGGTGAAATGACAACCATTCAGGTTAAAACATTATCGCAATCTACGATGGAGCGTGCAAGCTCTGATCTGATGCCAGGAATCCACCTGATCCAGATTGAACCATCTCCGGATAAGTTCTCTCGAATTCGAGATTGTTTGACTCAAGCCAACTGGGGGTCCTTGTTCTCCCCGACCCCTCTTACTAGCAACACCACGTTGTTTTTACAAGTTCTCTCCCGCTCAGCTTTTGTTAGGGATGGACTTCAAGAGGGATTGGCCGTTCATACTATCGAGGTTTCTGATCAGCAGGATTGGTACACACCCATTCGGGATTACCTCAAGCTAGGTAACCTCCCACTTGGATTGACACAAGCCGCGAAAAGATCATTCAAACAGAAAGCGGCAAAGCATGTCTTGTTAGGAGACATTTTGTATCATCGAAATTATGAAGGAATCCTCCTTCGTTGTTTGGACCAACAAGAGTCCGCTTGGGCGATCACCCAAGCTCACGATGGTACATGTGGTGGCCACTTCAGCGGTATGGCCATCGCAAAGCGCATTCTTCGCATGGGTTATTATTGGCCATCTTTAGAGCGAGATTGTTGCGCATATGTGAAGAAGTGCGTGAAGTGTCAGCACCATGCTAATTTGACACACGTACCTTCTCGGGCCTTGCAACCGATTCAATCGGTTTGGCCTTTTTCGTAGTGGGGCTTTGATCTAATTGGAAAGATCTCCCCTGCGTCGTCTGGTCGTCACACGTTTATTTTAACGGCCACAGAGTACTTTACCAAGTGGGTGGAAGCAATTCCGCTGACCACTACGACTGGATCCCGCATTGCGGAGTTTATTTTGCATAACATCATATGTCATTTTGGTATTCCATCCAAGATCCTGTCGGATAATGGGACACCATTCAAGAATAAATATGTGCGTGCTTTGACCACAAAGTACAAGATTCAGCATAGCTTTTCAACACCCTATTATCCGTAGGCAAATGGGCAAGCAGAGGCGTCAAACAAAATGCTAGTCGCCATTCTCAAAAAGATAGTTGCAGACAATCATAAGGACTGGCACATTCAGATCCCGCTTGCCCTATGGGCTTATCGCACCAGCATTCGAACGCCCACTGGGGCAACTCCATTTTTGTTGGTGTATGGCTCCGAGGCAGTCATGCCTTTTGAGTTGGAAATCCCTTCCCTGCGCATTTCAATGCAAGAGTTCATCGATGATGACACTGCATGGCAGGCCCGGTTAGATCAACTGACGTTGCTCGATGAACGATGCGTTAATGCTCTTGAGCATTTGCGTATCTATCAAGAGCGACTTAAGAAAGCATACAACATGAAAGTCCACCTTAGGGAATTTTAGGTTGGTGACTTGGTCTTAAAAGAGAACCAACAGAATTCTAATTTGCCGTCCCATCTACGGGACAAGTTCACGGCAAACTGGTTAGGTCCTTACATCATTGATAGTAGAATAGGACCCGGAACATACCGGCTTGCCTCTCTTGAAGGAATCAAGGAAACAGAACCCTTGAACATCATTCATTTGAGGCCATTCCACATCTAGAGAGCCATAGTCCAACCAAAAGCTCCAAGGATTATCATAATCGCTTGGTCAACCCTAAACGCCCCAAAGGTATCTATAAACCCTTTGGTCAAGACAAAAGCTCCAAGGATTATCATAATCGCTTGGTCAACCCTAAACGCCCCAAAGGTATCTATAAACCCTTTGGTCAAGACAAAAGCTCCAAGGATTATCATAATCGCTTGGTCAACCCTAAATGCCCCAAAGGTATCTATAAACCCTTTGGTCAAGACAAAAGCTCCAAGGATTATCATAATCGCTTGGTCAACCCTAAATGCCCCAAAGGTATCTATAAACCCTTTGGTCAAGACAAAAGCTCCAAGGATTATCATAATCGCTTGGTCATCCCTAAATGCCCCAAAGGTATCTATAAACCCTTTGGTCAAAACCAAAAGCTCCAAGCGTTACCATAACTGCTTGGTCAAAATAAATATTCAAAAATAAACAAAAACAATACAAAAATCAAAATCACAAAAAAAAAAAAAACAATTGCATTTCAATTCCATGCATATTCAAAAAAAAAAAAAAACAAAAATCACAAAAACAATTGCATTCCAATTCCATGCATTCTCATAAAAAACAAAAATCACAAAAACATTTGCATTCCAATTCCATGCATTCTCATAAAAATCAAAATCACAAAAACAATTGCATTCCAATTCCATGCATTCTCATAAAAATCAAAATACAAAAATATAGGTTGCATTAGGCATCGCATCCATACATTATACATTTGCTAGGTCATACAAGTCAAAAGCACCATAGACAGTCATTACTTGGAAATTCCATCCTTTTCCACCTCAGATCCATTTTCATAAACGCCTACATCTAGAATAGCACCATCGCCATTTTTCGCATCGTCAGTTGTCTCCTAATGTATATAGGGTTTTCGTCATTCAGCTGTTTTTAAATTTCTAGCCAAAAATTGTACATAGTTAAGCAGATTTTACATGGGAAAGTTTTACTTGGATCACGCCTTGTTACGTAACATCCCAACACAAATTAACACACATATAATAATTCCTAAGTTGTGTGAACGAAAGATGAAACCTGCAAAGTAATCCAGGTCACCATAAGCGAAACGGCTATCTTGCTCATCCCCCTGTGCGAATGACCCTAGGAATGCTGAGAGTTGGCAAAAGGACAAGCATCCTCCCTACCCAATTCCCCACGAATCCCAAGTTCTCAAAAGTTGCAAAACATCAAAAATTTGCAAAACGTCAAAACACTAAAATTTGACATCCTACAGTGCACACATCAAAAGGCACAAACAATAGTGATTCTCATCACTCGATATCCAAATCCCTTGCTCAAAAAAAAAAAAAAACACAAATAAAACAAAAATAAACAGTGATTTTATCACTACAAAGGAGCAAGTATCCCAATACAATTGAAGAAAAGAAGGGAGTCGAACTTGAATCCCTGGAACTCTCAACATTTCGACAGGTCATGAGGCAAGCTTCGATATCGGTTTGGTTGATAGCCTATCGGTCACTGGCGGTAAACCTCCCGCATGACGATATATCTGTCACATTAACTTGTGTACAGATCAATGTTTGCATGTGGATGAGCTAGCTTATGGTATCCTAGATAGCATCGCAGACAAATCTGACTAAATACAATAAAGGAGTTAGTGGAGCTAATTAGGTGATCCTCAGTACAGGTTCGGTTGAAAGCCCATCTGGCACTGGCGGTATCCTGATGAATAACACATAAACGAACTCAATTGCACACACAGGGATGTGAAATAACTTGGTTAAATTCAAGTCAGATTTAGACCTTGTTTAGAAGTCTCACGAGATAAATGTATAGTCTTGGCTAGTTAGTTAAAATATCTGCATCTCAAGAAAAGCTTAACTACATTTTCAAACAACCGGTACATTTCATTCCGTACATCACCATCAAAAAATAGACAAAATACAAAAACAAAGTTTTCACATGCACAAGCATTCCACAAAGTTATCCCATTACTATAGCAAGTCAGTCAAATCTTGTACAGTCTATGGTGCATTGACAAATCATCAACAATTCATTTCATTCATTCCATATGCATACATCATACAAATTAGAACCATCGCATTCATAATCACATATGCATACATCAATATAAAAACATGCACATAAAAATAAATCATGAAAAATGTATAAACACCAAAAAGAGTCATCTATATATATATATATATATATATCATAACAAAATTGCCCGTAGGCTACAGTGAACCGGTCCTCGGACCTCGCTACCATAATCCAAAAACTCAAAAACCCCCAGCCTAGGGCATCGGCCACCATGATCACGCAGGATCGGTGCGACGAGAACTACCCCCTATAGTATCAGTCCTCTGGGACCTCTCAGGGTGACTGCTCGCCCCTACATCACGCCCACTAGCACCTCCCTCATCTCACCGCCTACGACGGGATGATGTTGACTGCTCTGTCCCACTGTCTCTCATCCGATACGATGAGCCACCTATCGGAGGCTCTGGTATTCGCCCACCAAGGTAGATAATCTCGCCCTCCATCTCCAGTCGATGTCGCCCCCAATCTGCCTCCCGTCGACTCCACTCTGCCTCTCACCTATGGTAGTACATGATTACATCATCACACTATGCTAGCTGCACCCATAGGAGATCCCTCTCTCATGCAGCATCCGTATCACCCTCCTACCGGCGAGACGTAGTCCCTGCACTCTCCCGCTCTGCCAACTACATCCATAGGAGATCCCTCTCCTATGCCATCTCCCCAAGCTCTCCATCTCACCTCCGTAATACCTCCGTCAATCGTGCCACCTCCGTGCGCAACCCCGCCTCTGTATCCCCCAGCACAGCCGGCTGCGTCGGCCTCTCTGGCGCATCGGCCTACTTCGGAGCATCCTGCATCTCTGGCTGCTCCTCCTCACCAAAGTCCTCTCCCGCATCTACCACCTCCACCATGTCCACATCAACAGGAGCTCCCCAACCCTCTCCTAGTGCCTCTGCACCCTCTCCGCCTCCCGCTGCCTCATCCCCTCCCAATGGCCCCTCACCTCGCCATTGTCGTAGCGTCCACCACTCCTGGTACTCGACAGTCACTCCGACATCATCCATGTCTGGAATGTCCAATACTGTATCCGCCTCCTCCCCTAGCGGCTCGAGGATCGATGCAGCTAGGGTCCTCTCATCGCTCCGACGTCGATAGACTACGGGTTCCCCAGGCAACCCCTGGCGTACCCCAAACTGTCGTGTCACTCGAAGATAATGAAAGTATTCCTGCTCCGTCCCGTGTCATCCAATGACCCATCTCCCCCTTCGGACCCGCCGAAGCCACTCATCAGCCTCTGGCCATGCGGGACAATCCCGATATGGCCTCCACACCACATCTCCTAGAGTCAGTCGTGCCAATGCATCTACATAATGGTCCACGTCTCCCACAAACCATCGACTCTGCCCCCGCTCCTTAGACCGATACCATAAAGCACCATAACCAATATCTCTATCCACCATGTCAACCCGTGTAGTCCAGGGTAGCCCTCGTGGTCGCTCTACGGCTATATGCTGCCAGGCCCAGCACTACAACAAGAAACTACAGCCAATCCCCTTTCGCTTTCGACAGCGGATCTCGTACAACTCATCATACAGATGAGCCAAGAGCGTCTGGCCCCATCTCATGATCACAGGCTCTGTCACAGGACAATCCACTAACTGCCACACCACCTCCAGTAGGTTCCATGGGAACCTCGCCCCCGAAGAGTCTGGCAACAACATGTTGGAAATGAGGCTCATGAGTAGTGCATGCCTCACTCCCAACACTCCCCTCTTATACCACCATCGCACTAGGATCCCCCCAATCTGACAATCCTCCTCAGCCTTCTCCACTGAGCTCATCCCATCCACATCCTCCCCATGTCCAAAACATCGAGTCAATACAGCCGTCCTCTGGCCTCGTGGCATCGTCCGGATGGGAACCCCGTCTATCGAAATCCGAAGAATCCGATACACGTCCTCTAAGGTGACTGTCATCTCCCCTATCGAAATATGGAAGGTGTTCGTCCGAACATCCCATAGGCTGATCAAAGCTATCAAGTATGCCCGATCCCCCACAACTGCCTCCAATCACGTCACATGCTTGAGCCCTAAGGCATCAAGCCACTCCCAGTCCTCCGCACTCAACGCCTCGCGGGCACTAGAAAAAATAGTCGGTACCCGATGTCGACTCTTCACCACCTGCACATCACAGAAAATAACACACATCAAAAACATGCATCAAATTACCATCACATGTACAAAAATGCATAACTGTACAGTAACATCTTTCATTCACATGTACATCCATTACCAAAAAAAAAAAAAAAATTCATCAAGTTTTCATCTTACATTTCATAAAAACAACAAAAATTTGACATGGTTTACCTACGGTTTTACCTAAGTTTACCATTTCAAAACAAAAAAATTCATCAAGTTTTCATCTTACATTTCATCAAAAACAACAAAAATTTGACATGGTTTACCTACGGTTTTACCTAAGTTTACCATTTCAAAAAAAAAAAATTCATCAAGTTTTCATCTTACATTTCATCAAAAACAACAAAAATTTGACATGGTTTACCTACGGTTTTACCTAAGTTTACCATTTCAAAACAAAAAAATTCATCCAGTTTTCATCTTACATTTCATCAAAAACAACAAAAATTTGACATGGTTTACCTACGGTTTTACCTAAGTTTACCATTTCAAAAAAAAAAATTCATCCAGTTTTCATCTTAAATTTCATCAAAAACAACAAAAATTTGACATGGTTTACCTACGGTTTTACCTAAGTTTACCATTTCAAAACAAAAAAATTTCATCAAGTTTTCATCTTACATTTCATCAAAAACAACAAAAATTTGACATGGTTTACCTACGGTTTTACCTAAGTTTACCATTTCAAAACAAAAAAAATCATCAAGTTTTCATCTTAAATTTCATCAAAAAAACAAAAATTTGACATGGTTTACCTACGGTTTTACCTAAGTTTACCATTTCAAAACAAAAAAATTCATCAAGTTTTCATCTTACATTTCATCAAAAAAACAAAAATTTGACATGGTTTACCTACGGTTTTACCTAAGTTTACCATTTCAAAAAAAAAAATTCATCAAGTTTTCATCTTACATTTCATCAAAAACAACAAAAATTTGACATGGTTTACCTACGGTTTTACCTAAGTTTACCATTCCAACAAAAAAATTCATCAATTTTTTTAATCTAGGGTTTCATTTTAAAAATAGACAAAAATGGACATGGTTTACCTAAGGTTTCGACCTAAGTTTTACCATTCACATAAAAAAAAAAAAACATTTTTATAACCGTGGTTACCCTAACGTGTTACTCTAAGTTTCATTTGGGTTTATCCTACGGTTTTCCATCTAGGTTTCCATCGGTTTGCATCCACGTTTTATTTTGTTTCAGGGTCTTTAAATCAAATTCATTCACCTTTTAATTTAATTAATTAGGGTTCCATGTCTTAAACAAAAGAAAAACATAATAAAAACACATTTGCATTTTTCAAATTCAAACTCGAGGAGATAGTGCACTTACTGGTCTCGCCTCGGCTCCGCCGCTTGACGACCCGGTCTATGCACTCATGGTGGCTGGAAAATCCGGCAGCGTTTCGCATCAGAAAATCTACCTCCTCCTCCCCAGAGCTCCAAATCGCAATCGATGAACAGTGCAAATGAGCCAAATCCATCATTTTCACATATTTATACTTTTTGCTTGTTGGTATTCATCCCTGTATGGAACGAGCACTTTTTCCTCGGAGGCGCGCTCGTCCCACCCCAGGACGAGTACCATCATGGCGTTCGTCCCACCCGGAACGAATAAAAAAAAAAAAAAAATCAAAAACAACCAAAATATAAAAATGACAAATGCCAACAAAACCACTAAAAATTGCCGGACAAAAGTGCTCTTGCACTTAACCTCTTGGCATAAGAAAACTGATGTCGGGGTCTACCTTGTCGTTATCCTACTCCCTAAGAAGGCTACCATAGCCGGACCGCTCCACGGGAAGACGGATTTTTGCCAATGTTAACCCCAAATGGCATCCCAAAATGGGTTCACACCCACCAAAAATAGGTCAAAACAATCGGGAAACTGCTCGAGCATGCATCGGATAACATCTGAAGGCACCCTCACTTAAGTCATCTTGGGTCAAGCGACTCGTCGCTTTTCTCATGTCGGTCATTCCCTCATCGATTCGTCGCTTGAGGGGGTAGTCACACTTAGTTGCCAATCAACAACAATATACCCAATCTTGGAAATGACACGCATTCAAAGGATCATTGCAAAAGACAATCGCGCCCTTGCTTGGGGCAGCAAACAAGCAATTATCACAAACTGATCATATACTTGGCATTCGTGAATCATGAACTCAAGGTTCCCACAGACAAAAGGTTGCGCCCTTTGCCTATTCATGACTGATCAATGTCTAAGTTCAAGTAATACCTCACCGAACCAGGTTAATGCTTGATTTAAGTTCCTTAGCTCGTCAGAAGCAAGGATTCAAGAATGCGTGCCCTTTTCCATACTTGGGGCATCAAGAGTTGGTTAGGTTACTGAGAAACCCTAATCATTAGTGCTTTGGTTATCTATTTTTGCTCAACACCTGCACCATGTGCAGCGCTTTCCAAAAAGGGGCATCTGTAGACACCAAAACAGCACCAATCCGATTATGTGACTGCAAGCACTGATCGCACTAACACACACAGCCCCCAGGGCAGCCCCCAGAGGTTAAACAATGGTTCTAACCACTCACACAGCAGTTTTACAAGTCAGGGATCAATTTGGCACCTTTTAGACACTCTGCTACTTATTCGCTCCACCCAGGGACGAGTGCGGATTTGTACTCGTCTCACCCAGAGACGAGCGCGGATTGGTACTCGTTTCACCCAGAGACGATTACCAGCGCTCGCTTCGGGGTGGGACGAACGCCAGGTTTGACCGGCAAAAAGTCAGACCTCGGCGCATGACAACTCAGAACTGCCACTTAGCTCTCCCTTCATGGCATAGGAGTGCGAGTGAGTTCTTTTGACAACTCATATCTGCCAATTGACTCTCCCTTCACTACATGGGAATGGGAGTGAGCTTTTTAAGACAACTCAGATTTGCCACTTAGCTATCCCTTCATTGCATGGGAGTGCGAGTGAGCTTTTCTAAACATACAAAGACATGCACAGAGGCAGTTAAGAAGCCCTTAATCAAGAAGAAGTCTTCTCTTCACAAAAAAGCATTCATGCAGAGAAACACTTTTGCATGTTAATTCAAAGAGACCCCTTGGGTCTATAAAATGGTGAGCTTCCTCACCCAAAAGATATACAGAGAAGGAGCATTTTGAGCGACGAAGTGCTTGCTAATTCACTTACTTGCGATTTGTGCTTTCAACATCCATAATCTCTTAATCGAAAGAGAGGTTATTGGGTGACTTTTGAAGGCACGAATCAAGAACCAAAACCCGATTTTTTTGACCACAATATCCTACCAATTTGCCGACAACACATCACATCAGGTTTCGGACCCATCCCAAGCGGATTGGTGTCGAAACAAAGTTTCACCCGCGGGTGGTTTGCCTTCGGGCACCCCCTGCCTTATTGCCTTTGGTGACTATTTCTTTTGTAGTATTTAGCTAGTTTCATGATTATGCTTTTGTCAAGTTTTTAGTTTATTTAGACTCATTTTAACCATCGTTAGATTTATCTTTTATTTTTCATACACAGGTGCTACTGATTCTTTGTTTGTTTCTTTGAACGCAGATTTTCAGCATTAGAGGAGCAGCGAGGAATCTACCTTTACCAACGCAAGCGGCGACAACGTTTTGGTTCGCCCATCTTATATGTGGGCACGCGGAAGAAGGAATTCTGAAACAAGTTGTAAAAGACCAACATTTAACGCTCCTATCCCCTAAAAAGGAAGGAGACGCATTGTAACACAAATTTGAAAAGCATATCAATAAAAGGGCCGTATTTTATATTGCTTTGATATCTTGTGTTCATGTTCTTTCTTTTTACGCATTTTTCAATAACATAGGGTTTAAGCGTTATTTTAGTTTCGTTTACATTGCATTTTTAGTCTATCCTTTTTGTTTTCGGAATCTCGTGTTTTCACATACAATCCAAAGTATTGTATATTTTGATATATCTCATATTGTCTATAAAGCCTCCCTTTATAAGTGTTCAACCATTAATCTAACCAATATTCAATTTTTATATTCATCATCATGCATTTACCAAATATATTAATATTCCATTGCCATAGTTTCTAGACTATTGGGCAATGTCCCAAGAGATTATCTATACTATCCTTTTCCTTTTTACAAATAACACATTGAGAGGGGCCATGAAAACCCATTTTCATAAGGTTATCCTAGGATTAAATTATTCTATGACCTACTAGCCAAACAAACATTTTGATTTTAGAAATGCTTGGGCTATCCTAAATATCTCTCCATATTCTAGTGATATTACTATTTTGTTGGTGCTTTACATTATATCCACTCCTTGTTGTGTATTCTCCTAAGTTATTCAACTCCCAAATAAATTTATCCTTGGATCACTTCGGAATAATAATAGTTGTTATTGTAGATACCTAAAACATGTCATGTTGAAGAGACTACCTATATGGATGCCTTTTAGGCCATATAACCCACCTTGGGAAGCCCTAGGGATTAACATTTTTTTTCACCACTCAAACAAGGAGGAATTTCTTTTTGCATCTAGGACCATCCCACCAAAGGATGACCACCATATACCATCTTGCCTTGAGATATCCTCGAATAAAGGTCATATCATATTGAGATGATTGGAATAGAATAAAATTTAAAAGAATAGGACCCAAAATCATGTGCCACTGTTAAAGCAGTTACATGAGCCAACTAAGCATAAATAACTAGTTGTAGGGAAGTTTCAAGAATGGGAAATTACCTTTCTTTGATCTAACTACTTATTGGATTCCCATGCAATATTGAAATCCCTTTTGTAAGTCTATATAATGACACCGAACCTTCATACATTTATCAAGGAGAGTTCATTTTTTAAGCAACAAAGTGCTATCGAAATTCAACCACAAATCTCCCAACCATTTTTGCATTATTTATCTATATAAAGCATGTCAATGGATAATTTTGAAGGTTTAATATCACATTCATGCTCTTTATGCAATCTAACATCCTTATTTCAACATTGAATTCTACCCTCCAAGTTGTTCTCTACAAACGCACAAATTTGTTGACCAATCCACAAATCAAACCCAAAATCACCTTGCATATTCCATAAGAGAATAAATAATAGGTCAGAAGTCATCTGTAGAAGATACGTCCCATATGTATGATAGTATCTCCTAGAGATAGTCTTTATATATGATCATCCCTTACAAATATGGCCCCTTGGGAAGAGATTTGTTTCTTGTTTTCCTTTTTTGTTAAGCTTTATCAACATTTCTAGTTACTGTTTAGCATAGATAGATCTCATTTTCATGCATGCATTCATCTTATTTTAGTTTCTTTGACATTTTTCTTGCTATTAATATGACCCTTATCTTGAAAGGCTCTGCATATGATTTTAATGTTATTTAATCTTCTTGTGAGCAAATCATAGGTATCTATGAGGAAGCAATAACATAAAGATTCACATATTATTATTATTCAATGTGACAATCTTAAAAATCTATCCCAAATCAGTTTGTGGATACTAAAATATTTTGCATACTACATTCGAATTGTGTCATTTGTAATTCTTTGTATCAAGATTGATAGCAATTTATCAAAGGGTATCTTATTTGTAACCTTCTTGGAAAATAACAAGATATTATTAATAAAAATAGCACCATCCATAATTTTATTTTATTTCATTCTTTATATTTATGGTTGCATATTGATTTACTACATTTCGATCTTGTATTTCATTTCATGGATGTATGATCTTTTTCAACATTTTTAGTGGTGATCACGGTCGGACCTAGTCCACATCTTGCATTCACATTGCTAATTACTATTTCTTTTTGGTGTTTGTGATTTGAAGGTATGACCGTCCCTTATCGAGATGATCAACATGTACAACCATCCCTTGCAAATATAACCTTAGATTATAAAGCTTAACACTAGAAAAAAACATCTACATCAGACGTAGGCTATCATCGTAAGTAATTTTCTATTTATTTCTCTATTATTAGTAAATAAAAGTAAATATTTCATGTGTAAGTGAAGGAATTTTAGAAGATTTTGAGTTTTTAAAAATATCTATCTCTGACCATCCCTAGGTTTGATGGCCTCTATCTATGGCTATTTCTATCCCAAACGGTCCCTATTTTTGGTTGTTTCTATGTTAGATGGTCTATTTCTATAGCCATCCCTCTACAATATGATCTATATTTAAATATTGTTGTATTTTTATTATTGTTGTTTGTTCAAAGACTGATCTCATTGTAGAGTTCTACATTTTAGAAGTTTTGATAATTTTAGGATTTCTAAAAATTAAACATTAATTTTTGCACTAGTGAAAATCATTGTGTGCTTTATGATTTATTTAATTTTGCATAATAAAATAAACCCTACACACCATGATTAATTTAAACATCAATGAGTTAGATTTCATCACCAACCATTGATCGAGACCAGTGATGGTGGTCTTCATCTCCCTTAGAAACTTAGTCGCCAAAAGTGAGTGGCTTTTTGGACTTCATCACTAGAATATCCTCTACTCTTGGGTGCGCCAAAAGTGAGAAGGTTAGCATAGCTCTTTTACCATGGGTTTCTTTAAAATAATTAGTGGATGTAGCTATCATTACTATCTATTCCTTAAATATGAGGGTTAAGGTAAAGTGAGGCTTTTATGGTACCAGGACATTAGATAACGTAGCCCCTTCAAGAGGTAATATATTCCCATAAGGTTAACTTAAGCCAATATCCAATACAAATCAAATTTTTGTCATTTGAGTCACATCCCTTAACAGAGGGGTGTGCTTGAACTACCTTTTAGTAGTTTTCTATTTCTTTTACCCTTATTTTCATAGGAATAGGGGTTTTCAGAATCAAAATGCACTCAAAAATTTATAGTAATTCACAATAAAAACTTAAACGAGATAATCACATTGCCTACTTGTTTGTTTCTTTACTATTTTCTTAATCAACATCATGGTAATAATGTGCAGCTGAGCTCATTCATGACCTGATGTTGTTGAAAATTTATAAGGAGGCACATAATGACTTTGATTCAATATTGAGGATATGGTCATTCTAAATTGGTGTCCTCATGTCTATCATAATGCTAACATCACCTACAAGAAATATGTTCTTTAGGATATCCCTATGTTTAGGGGGAAACCACCCTACCACGTACGATTCTTGGTTGGATCTGCAGGGAAGTTGAGGTGAACCATGGGGGTATGTTGTTCTCTACACTCGTTGTAAAAGAGGGGGGAAGGGTTCACCAAGAATGGTTTAAGGACTCGCTCCAAGTCCAAGGGTTTTCAAGAATGTTTGATGTATTCATTTCAAGATAATCACCTATGTTTGGCCTTTCTAGATCTATGCTATGAAAGATAAAGGACAATGCAAAAATACAATATGCAAGAAGACAAGAGCTAACCCTAGAATGATTCTTTGTTTGAATGCTTTCTAACCCTAGGGTTTTAAAATAGAAAACCTTCAAGCAAGGGTTCAAGAGAAGATGCACAAACAATATTAAAACCCTAAGTGCACACTATATGTTGTTTTCCTTTTAAATGCCTAGAAATCAATTAAATATATTTCTTTTATATCAGATCTAGGGTTTATAATAGAAATAACAAACACTCAACAAACAACCTAAAGATTAACTTAGGGCACTTATCTTATCCGGTGGTTGATCCTTGCTTTTATCCTTTATCCAACGATATCCAATAATTCTTGTTCCTGCAAGATAACTTGGCAAACACTTGAAAAATATGATTAGCATTAGGGGGCCTACTTAGGCCACTGTACAATAATGCTTGGAGGTGCAATAGTCAAGCCCCCTAGGTCCTTTTAGCTGACCTTTGAAAATAGAAGTGAAAGTTGACCTTTGGAAGATGAACAAGCATAATAGAATATAACAAAATAGAATGATAAAATACAACACAGAATGCAACAATATGTCTTATATGCATCCTAGAATATAGATCTAGGGTTTGGGAATAACAACTTACCCCAAAAATGGTCTATGTGAAATCATGCCCCGTAAGAAGCGACCACGATTTTGTAGACCAATGAAATCACATCCCATAGAGACCGGGCATGATTTCATAGAAGCTAAGCAAAAATTCTAGAAATATGTGAAAACTTAATTACATAATAAAGAAAATTAATATGCATGTAAGAAAGTGAAAACACCTGGTAGATAGTGCAAAAGTAGGTAGAAGGGTTGAGACCTCCTAAATAGTTGATCTCTCCTTAGGGCTTCAACACTTATCCACCAAAGCTAGTGACAACAACAAATAATCCAATGCAACATAAAATAGATCACACTTCACAATTGTGAGTTAGCTTTCTTGTAGAAGAAAAATAATTTAAGATCTTAATGCAATTCAAATCATTAGTAGTATTCATATCAAATATCATTTGGAATATTACTTTGTTGTGGAAAGAAGACTTCAAACCCTCCTTTTATAGCGGATTTGAAAGTGGAATGGGTGGGAAAACCAAGGAGAGCCAATGCCAAACATGCCAACTTTAAAAATTAGGGTTTCCTTATGAGAAAACCCTAAAATGTGAAATCACGCCCCATAAGGTTACGAAATTGCCCTCAAAAGTGGATGCGATTTAAGGGTAATTAAGAAATATATTATTTTGGGAAAGGAGAATATTTGGTAGGGGAAAAGTTGGCTCAAAGATGACCCAACTATTTCTAGGAGAAAACAAGGGATCTAGGGAAAATTACTCACCTTAGTGGGTCAATTTTTTGTGTCTACATTTTACCCCCTCTTTGATGCATTTAAGGCCAAGTAAATGCATTAAAGAAATATGTAGACTCCTATGGGCAAGAAGACAACAAACATAGAGAAGGGGTGGCTAGGTTTGGACAAAGGGGTGGTGCAAAAGGGGTATCACGATGGATACTCTAGACTTTTGCACACAAGGTGAGACATTACTACCATTAATGCCTCTATGGCTAGGGTGCCCCCTCAAGTTTTAGAAGGAATGATAATTCCTTAAGAAACTTGAAAAGGCAAAGAAAAGAAAAGAAACATAGAAAGTACAAAAAGCAAGCAAACAACATAGCAATTATCACTAGGTATAACATGAATCTAATGCAACTAGCATGAAATGCATGGATGAATAGAAGAAATGGAAAGAAATAAGAAGGTAAGATGAGATAAGAAGAAGAAGAAGAAGAAGAATAACATCTCCAAAGAAGGTCAATAATAGAAAGTGAGAGAAGTTGATCAAGAACCCTGTATGAAGGGTGTTATGCCCAAAAGGATGGTCTAGATGTGGAGTGAAAACCTACTATGGGTGTAGTACTCACTAATATGGATAAATGGGTAAAATATGGAGTGTAACCCACTATGGGTGATTGCTCACTAAAATGATGGAGTGTAACCCGCTATGGGTGATTACTCGCTAGTGATTGTTATGGGGTGATTACCCACTAGGATGTATGTCATGACCTACTGAAATGGTCATGGAGCTTATCTTGTAATGGGGTGTAGTGCCCATTGAGTCAAAAGGAGTGTAACTTGATAGGGGTGATATGTTATTGTTGATGTGTATGATGTATTAGCAAGTACTACCCGATAGGGGTGTGTAAGAATATATATAGACCAAGTAATATGAGCATAACATAATGTGAGTGTGTGCATGTGCTAGAAGAAAAGAGAGGAAGAAAATGAGGAGCAAATAATATGTGTGTGTACCCTCATCTTGAAGTTTCAGTTATTGAAAAGTCAAGAGGGAGGAAATGTGCAAACAAAGGAGAGAAGAATGTATATCCTTGTCTGAACAAAGAAAACAGAGGAGAAATAAGAATCATGCAAAGGACAAGGATATACCAAAAGAGGATTGCATTCCTTGACTTTGGAGAGAAATGATGATCATTGTAAAAACTTTCAAAGTCAAGGGACACAAGAAGAAGAGAGAAGAGAAGAAAAGAGCAAAGGAAGATAAGAAGAGAATAAGGGATGAAAATGCATGGGCCCTAGGTTGGGGCTTCACTAGGCATCAGAGCCCTAGTGAGAGTGCAATGCATGTGAGCTATGACCTAACTAGGTGTCATCACTTGCCATTATCATGAATCCCAAAAAGCTATATGATCAAGTAGTCATGAGCAAGCAACAATGCAATTATGACAAGCAAAAGTGCAAGAGAAATAGAATGTCAGGCAACCATGCAAAGTATGATAGGCAATCATGCAATATGAGCAGGCAAGCAAATGCAGTATGATCTAAGCTAAATGCAAAATGCAATGCAGATGATGGATCAAGCATAATATCTTTTTAGATGCATTATATTCATAGGTTCTTTAAGTTCTTTACCATCCAGAGAAGCCAAACGATAGGCACCTGAGCCAAACTTGGTCGTTATGACAAAGGGCCCTAACCAATTGGGCTGAAACTTACCTCGAAGATCAGCACGAGCATTGGTGTTCTTTTGGTTTTCCTTGAGGACAAGGTCCCCAACCTCAAAAGAATGATTGCAAACTTTCTTAGAATAAGATCACTGGAGCCTATCCTGATAGGCTCACAAATGCTCTAAGGCATGAATGCACTTTTCATCTAGCAACTCCAATTGGTGCAAATGGTCTGCATGATACTCATCATCGATCGAGGCATCTTGCAACAAGATGCGCAATGAGGGAACCTCAAGCTCAAAAGGAAACACTACCTCAGACCCATATACCAAGACATATGGTGAGGCACCTATGGGGGTACGCACACTAGTACGATAGGCCCACAAGGTAGGATAAAGTTGGATATGCTAGTCATGACCGGTCTTACTAACCAACTTCTTCAAGATCCTGATCAAGGACTTGTTGGATGCTTCGGCTTATCCATTACCCTAAGGGTAATAAGGAGTTGACCACCTATGCTGAATCTTGTACTTAGCACAAATATTACGAATATCCTTATTCTTGAAAGGAGTGTCATTATCAAAAATAATCACCGAAGGAATCCCAAACCTACAAAGAATCTGGTTGAAGATGAACTTAGAAACTTGAGCTCCAATCACCATAGCTAGGGGCATGGCTTCGACCCATTTAGTGAAGTACTCAGTCATAGTAATGATAAACTTATGACCATCAGATGACACTAGGTTAACCTTCCCTATAATGTCCAATCCCCACATGGAAAATGGCCAAGGGGAAGAGATAACCTGAAGGTCTTGAGAAGGAGCATGAACAAGATGGTCATGGCGTTGACACTTGTCACAGCATCAAACATAGTCGCATGCATATTTCTCCATGGAAGGCCAATAGTACCCCATCCGAAGGAGCTTTTTGGCAATAGCATTGCCGCTAAAATGGCCTCCACATGAACCTTCGTGAGCATCACTAAGAGCAAGTCGGGCTTCATCGGAGTCAAGACATCGCAAGAGGATGCCTTCAAAAGAATATCGATACAAAGTATTATCGATTATGATGAATCAACACGCTCTTTTGTGCAAAATATTATGCTTATTGTGATCTAAACCATCAGGCATCGAACCATCCCTAAGGAAATTAAAGATGTCGGTATACCATGGCTCAGATGGGGAAGCTTCGATGGTCAAACAATCTAATGGAACAAGACAAGAACCAAGTGATGCAGGCTCCTAAAGTTGTCTAATGATAATCGATGCTTGATCATATTCTAACTCTAAAGGGAACAAGGATGCAGTAGCAGCCATGGCATCCACATGGTGGTTTGAGGATCTAGGGATAGACTCTATGGTTACTCGATCAAACGAGGACAACAACTTGGTGACAATCTCCTTGTAGGGCTTAAGTTTATCATCCCGAGTCTGATAAACATCATTAATCTGATTGACCACAAGTTGAGAGTCACCAAAGATCAAGAGGACTCTAACCTACAAAGCTAAGGCTACTCTAAGACCAAGGATCAAAGCTTCATACTCTACAGTATTGTTTGTGCAAGAGAAACAAAGTTTGAAGGACAAGGGGATGAGTTGTTTTTGTGGGGTGACTAGAATGACTCCAACACCAACACCCTTCATGCATCGGGCTCCATCAAAAAACAAAGTCCAAGACTCGGACTCTTCAACTTCGATATTGAAGCACTCATCGGGAAACTCAACAACTAAAGGATGGGCAGCTTCTAGGGAGTAGAGGCTAACTGATCAACGATTACCTGACCCTTAATAGCCTTCTGACCTATGAAAGTTAGGTCAAACTCACTAAGGGCCAACACCCATTTAGTAGCTCGACCTGAAAGGTGGGGCTTAGACATCAAATAGCACAAAGGATCAAACTTTGCAACTACCAATATCTTATGGCTAAGCATGTAGTGTCTTAACTTCTAGGAAGCAAACACTATGACAAGGCAAAGCTTCTCTAAGGGAGTGTACCTGGTTTCATAGCTAACCAAAGTTCTACTGATATAGTAGATAGCTCACTCTTTGTTTTGATCATCATGTTGGGCTAGCATGGCTCCCAAAGCATGAGCAGTAGCTACTATGTAAAGCATCAAATGCCTACCAAGCATAGGAGGAACTAAGATAGGTGAGGAAGTGAGATACTACTTGAGATCATCAAAAGATTTTTAACACTCAGAATCCCATTGGAAGACCACATCTTTCTTAAGAAGCTTAAGAAAGGGCTGACACTTATCGGCTAACTGGGCAATGAACCGATGAATAGCCTAAAGCTTACCTTGTAGGCTATGTAGTTTGGTCAGGTTGCGAGGAGGAGGCATGTCAATGATAGTCGCTATCTTAGTGGGGTCCACTTCAATGCCTCACCTAGAAACTATGAAGCCTAACAACTTGCTAGATGTGACTCCAAACACACACTTAGCGGGTTTAAGATGAACCTTAAACTATCGAAGCCTTTCAAATATTCATCTCAAATCATGGACATGATCCTTTCATTCTATGGAGTGAGCTAGAAGATCATCCACATAGTCCTAGAGAATATCATGCATCATGTCATGGAAAATATAAGTCATGGCCCGTTGATAGGTAGCTCCTGCATTCTTCAAGCTAAAAGGCATGACTTTCCAGTAGAAGGTACCCCATGGAGTAGTGAATGTTGTCTTGGCCTGATCTTCAAGGGCAATCAAGATCTGATTGTATCCTGAGAAACCATCCATGAGTGAAAGCATTCCACATTTGGTGGTGAAATCTATGATCTGATCTATGTTGGGCAAGGGAAAATCATCCTTGGGACATGCTAAGTTAATGTCCCAAAATTTGGTACATACTCTGATTGTTCCTTCCTTCTTAGCTATAGGAATGATATTGGAGATCCAATCAGAATAGTCGATAGCTTTTATAAAATCGATGTCAAGGAGTTTTTGGAGCTCCTCCTTGACTAAAAGGGTGACCTTAGGATGCATCTTCCTAAGTTTCTACTTAATAGGCTTAGCACTAGGCTTAACTACCAAATGATGCATAACAAGGGAGGGATCAAGCCCTGGCATGTCAACATATGACCAAGCAAAAATATCTTGATATTCTTTTAACAAATTGGTCAATTGCTCCTGCTCATCCATGGACAAGGCTTTACCTAACTTAAGGATTCTAGGGGCTTCCTCAGAACCTATGTTCACATCTATGGTCTCCTCAATAAGAATGGATAACTCATCCTCAAGAGGAGGTGGGGTAGGAATCACTCCTAGTTGCTCAAGGTCCTCGGGAGACATAGAACCAAAGTCCACTTGAGAACTAGAAGACTCAACCTGCACAGTGCAAGGGATAGACCCATCAAAGTAGATGTCATTCTGAGGTAGATCCTCATATTTGGCATACTTCTCTGGGGTTATGACCGACAAATAAGGAGAGGGTGGCCCCTCATCCTCAACACTCCACTCTAAACCTTGATGAGATTCATCTAAGAGAGATTCTTGACAAGAAGAGTTGACTTGATCCTGTGATGAGATATTGATTGGTGATTCCTTATTAAAAATTTCAAATTGCTTAGTTATGTTAGATGAGGAATCTGATAAATGAAATTGAGCTAGATCATCTGGTGAGCAATATTCAAATGGATGAGGATCACCCAAGATAGAAATAAGTTGGTTTTTAAATTCAAATTTTAAACATTGATGAAAGGTAGAAGGGATGACCTTCATTGCATGGATCCAAGGACATCCAAGAAGTAATATTAAAATATGAAGGGCAAGATACCACATAGAACAATGTATCTAAAATATTAGGTCCAACCTTAAGGGGAAGTGATATGGTACCACAAGCTTCTTGGGACTCGTTGTTGAAAGTTTTAATGATATCATCGGATTTAGTTAAATCTTCCTCTTTTAATCCAAACTTTTGAAAGAAATGATATGTGCATAAATTAAGGGAAGAACCATTATCAATCATAACTCTCTTGATAAAAGTATCCCCAATAAATGCGATGATGTAAAGAGAAGAATCTTCTTGTAAGTTTGAGGAAGAAATATCGTCATCCGAGAATGTGAGATGATGTGTCCCAAGAGAACTTACAATATTGGCCATATCACTAGGGGAAATATCTGGAGGGACAGATTGTTGTTTTAGAACATTTATCAAGGCTTCTCCATGAGTAGGAGAATTTTGCAAAAGTTCTAAGAGGGAAATATTTTCTGAAAAACTCATCTCCTATTGAGATCATTGGATCTATCGATTCTGCACCTACTATTCTGAAGTAGTTGTTATCATACCAACCATATTGTTATCATAATGAGGTGGTACATTCTTATAAGATACTTGATTAGCTACCTATTGTCCTTGCTTAGGTACATTCTGGTTGATAGTGGATCCTTGTTGACTATTTGAAGATTGAGAATTTCCTACATCAAGACGTCCTGCATCAATCAAATCTTGAACCACATGTTTCAACTTCTTACAAGAATTTGTCCAATGTCCTTCTACTCTGTGATATGCACAATGTTGACCTACCTTGTACCAATTAGTTGTAGTATCTGGTTACCTTATGGGAGGTAACTCAATCGCATTAGCTTCCAATAGTTGTTTTAAAACTGCTTCCATGGATATGTTAAGCCTTGTGAAATTCCTTTGTGGAGGTTTTTGAAGTATTATCTTTTATAGATTGTTAGTAATGCTATTAACAGGCCTACTATCTATTACACCATCACCTACCACATGCTTATTCTTATATTGTGACTTAGTAGATTTTTCTTCTTTTACTTTGAGTTGTCCTCTTCTGATAAGAGCCTGTTCCACTTTTCTTGCTAACTCAATTGCTTGATCAAAGGATGTGATAGTAGTAGTCTCTAGTGCATAAGATAATTGCTCTTGCAAATTTCCAATAAATATCTCAAGCATATCTCTAGGAGGTAAAGTATATCTCAAGCATCCAACTAGACTTCTCCAACGAGCCAAGAATTCTAAAAAACTTTCCTCTTTACCTTGTTTCAAATTATAAACATCTTTCATGGTCACATTCTTCTCAACATAAGCACTAAACTGTTGAACAAATAATTTTGTTGTTTCTTCAAAATTCCTCAAGGAATAATTAGGTAACCGATAGTACCACTCTAATGCCATGCCACCAAGACTCTTAGGGAATGTTTTTAGTAACAACATGTCATCATATATGAGATCATGGCATGTTGTCCTAAATCTTCTTAAATGCTCTATTGGATCTTCTGTCCCCTTATATATAGGTAAAACTAGCATAGGAAAGTGCTTAGGATAAGGCCTTGTAGCAATAATAGGATCCAATGGTTGGTTACACATCTCTTTATAACTATAAGTGAAACTTGAAGGCTGAATCATCTCCACTTTTGAAACCAATTGCTTTACCATATTTGTCAAATTCTGCACTTCTGGATTATTGTTATGCAATATCCCTAGATTCCCTAAGGGAGGGGTGTTGGAGATATTGATACTATTGTGGTATGTGGTATCTTGTTGGAGAGGATAACTAATAGTTGGTGGAATAGAGGCAACAATGTTGAGATTAGAAGATTGAGGAGGAAATTGAAAATAATTTTGAGTGACACTACTAGTTGGAGGGACTTGTAGATTCCTTCCAACATTGGTGGTTATAGTAGTGGCATAAGTTGGATGATGAACATGATTACCATGATTCAAATATTCACTCAAGGAGTTATCATGAGATGGTCTAACTTCCTCAAGTAGGGCTTCTTCCTCTAAAGCTGCATCCAAGGCATGCTTGTGATGCTTGTAAAAGGTCCACATATGCTCAAAATATTTGAAGGTAAGGTTCCCATTGGGTCCCCTAATAGGATCAAGACTATTATTGTTGGAAATTTTGAGTACAATGGTTTTCATTGATTTCAAATAAAAGATAAGTTTTCATGGTTGTATTAGCAAGAAAAGAAAGCAAGTTTAAAATCCAAGTGACAAAGATTAAAATCAAAGGTTCATATTGCAAAGGAAGACAAAAGGGCATTTGGAACAAAGATTAAAATCAAAGGTTGATATTGCAAAGGAAGGCAAAAGGTCAATTATAATATTTTAATATTATAATTTAAACCAAGGATGGGTTTGGTGCCAACGTGTTTGAAGATTTAAAATATTAAATATTTTAATAAAGTGCCAATGTTCAAAAGGGTTTTATCGAGTGCCGATGTTTCATGAGAAAGCACAACATGTATAAATATCAAACAAGACATTTGAATATTGAATGAAGCGCTAATGTATGATTTAATTTAATTTTTGATGTGAACATTGATGATTTTATATGAATTAAAATACTACGAACAACAAGGAAAATGAAGGGTGTGCATGCTTTAATTGACTGATGAATTTTGAGAGCACCTGAACATCCAACCGAGATAGTGTGAGTGTAGGAGGAGAAGTAACTTCATTGTGTTGATTTGTGTGCATATAAATAAGTAACATAATTGAGAGAGAGACACTTTGGTCCTAACTACTACGTAAGAATAGTAGGCGAAGGTTCTTGTGATAGCGCTATTGAGGTAGAAGGTTGTTGATCAAATCCCTCCAAATACATTTTGATAAGATAGTGAGTAGATTGCTTTTTAAGTAGATTATTTGGATGTGCCCAAGAGTAGTTGGTTTTGAGGCATGATGTATGACATATAGGGCAAGAAAACGACATCTAGGGTAAGGTTGGTATTGAGACACAATGCACATCATCTAAAGCAAAGGTAATTAAATCACTTGATTATTATAAGGTTGATGATATAAGGTGCATGTTGTGTGATTTAATATTAGGGTGTTGAATGTTTATTAAATTGGAGTGATAAGGTGTATACTGTGTTGTGTATCTCTTGTACATTGTAAATAGATTGTGGTGTGTTTGATATAAGATAAGAAAGAGGTATAAGGTGTATATGAGAAATTTATATCTATAATTTCTGGTTTGTTTTGTTGAGTAGTGTCATGCAAGAATATGAGTAATAAGGTGTTATAGTGGTTTGATATTTTATTGTAATTATTGTATGGTGAAATATATTTTGAGAAGGAAATTCATATGGATGTTTTGAGAGATTATTTTGATATCTAACCCTTGAAGTGGCATTAGAAAATCAGTTATTTGTGAGACAAGTTTTGAATACATATATCCATAAGAGCAAATTAAGAGTTATGGGAAAATTATTCCTTGTTTAAATTGTTTTGTTGAAGTGAATGTTTTGGAACATAAGGTTGAGAGAAAATGATTGTTTGATAAGCATTGTTGGAAATATTTGAGTCAGGATTTGTGCTTTATGATTGAAGTTTTGGAAACATTTAGGATAGATTTTTGAGAATAATTTATGCTTCTATAGTAAAAAAAAAGTTTGAGATATTTGTGATAGATATTGTGAACTACTTGTGCTAGGTTTTAAGACAATTTTTTGCATATTTGAGAAATATTTTTGAGCATGTGTTACAAATAGTTATGAGCATGTATTAAAGCAAAATTGAACAGAGATTGTGAGCAAGTTGGAGATAGATTTTGAGAAGGCTTGAATGCAAATTTGAGCAAGTCTTTGAGAAGGCTTGAGGATAAATTTGAGCAAGTATTTTAAGAAGGCTTGAAGGTAGATTTGAGAAAGTATTTTAAGAAGGATTGAAGGAATATTTAAGCAAGTATTTGTGAAGGCTCGAGGATAGATTTGAGCAAGTCTTGTGAAGACTTGAAATAGAATTAAGAGCATATTTGATTGCTAATTTGTTCAAGCCTTGTGTTAAGGCTTGTGGCTAATTTAATATAGAATTTAGTGAAAATTTGTGATCAGAGTTAGAGCAACTTTGTGCTATAATTAGGACACAATTTAGTGTAGATTTGAGACAGAGTTGAGAGTAGGCTTTAGAGGTGACAGAGAAAGGAGAAAGATTTCTCTTATGGAGTGATATTTGTGAACCAGCTGGGAAGATATAGTTCTTCTATGGAGATATATCCATGAACCAGGTTAGGAGATAGAGTTCTCCTGGATCAAGATGCATGAACCAAGAGCAAAGGGGAAAGAGTTATCCTATGGAGAGATATCCATGAACCATATCAAGAGGAAAGAGTTCTCCTATGGAGAGAGATCCATGAACAAGAGCAAGGGGATAGGTTTCTCCTATGGAGAGAGATCCACAAATCATAGCATAGGGGATTGGTGTCTCCTTTGTACAGATGTCCATAAACATTGTAATATGGAATTGATTCCCAAGATATTTGTTGAGAAAATTTGGAAGAAATATTTTCTTCGTGGAGTAGCCCACATTTGGTGAACCACATTAAATTTGTTTCTCTCTTGTGTGTGATGATTTATGTATTTATTTTATTACTACTATTGATATTACCATTGATAATATTGGATAATATTGTTTGGGAAAGAAAAGTGAAAGTTGATCTTATACTGTTCACGCCCTCTCAGTATAAGCCTATGTTCTTCAATTATCAACCTATTATTTTTTAATATTATGATTTTATCTATCAATTTGATCATTCTCTTGGAAAATCTCATCAAACCTAAAAAGCCTTTGTCCATTTCCAATGTTGGAAGCCATTGGGAAAAGGAGAAAAGGGCTAAGGAAAAAAAGATGAACTAAGACCAGTGAAAACAAGCAAAAAGAGATGTTATGTTTTTAATGTTTTCTAATCTAACAAATAGAATTGATGATATTGATTAAATATTTAAAATAAAAATGAGGTGTTCACATTGGATTCACCAAAGATGTAGAGGGGAAAAATTCCCTACCATGTACAATTATTTAATGGATCCGTAGGAAATTTGAGGTGAACCACAGAGGTAAATTTTTATCTACACTTAGCGTGAAATAAGGGGGGAAGGGTTTAGTAGGAACTATTTAAGGACTTGCTCCAAATCCTATGGTTTTCAAGAATGTTTGATGTATTTGTTTCAAGATAATCACCTGTGTTTGGCCTTTCTATATCTATGTTAAGAAAGATAAAGGACAATGCAAAATACAGTATGCAAGAAGACAAGAGGTAAAGCTAGAATGATTCTTTCTTTGAATGCTTTCTAACTCTAGTGTTTCAAGATATAAAATATTAAATAAAAGGTTCAAGAGAAGATGCAAAAACACTGTTAACCCTAAGTGCACACTATATGCCATTTTCCATTCAATGCCTAGAAATAAATTAAATATATATTCTCTTAAATCATATCTAGGATTTTGTAACAGAAATAACAAACACTCAAAAAATAGTCTAAATACTAAATTAGGGAACTTATCTTATCTGGTGGTTGATCCTTGCTTTATCCTTTATCTAACGATATCCAATAATTCCTTTCATGAAAGATAACTTGGCAAACACTTGAAAAATATGATTTGCATTAGGGGACCTGATTATGTTACTATATGATAATACTTGGAGGCACAATAATCAAGCCCCCTAGGTCCTTTTAGTTGAACTTTTAAAATAGAAGTGGAAGTTGACCTTTGGAAGATAAACATGCATAACATAATTTAGTAGAACAGAATGATAAATTACAATATAGAATATAGTAGTATGTCTTATATGCAACCTAGGATGTAGATCTAGGGTTTAGGAGAAATAAATTACCTCTAGATGTTGTCTGGATAAAATTGTGCCTTGTAATAGGTGATCATTATTTTTTAGATCGATAAAATTATGCCCCATAAATATCAGGCATGACTTCATAAAATCTAAGCAAAAAATTCTAGAAAGATGTGAAAACTTGATACATAATAAAGAAAATCAATGCATGCATGTAAAAAATCCAAAACACCTTGTAGATAGCGTAGAATTAGACAAAAGGGTTGATACCTCCCAAATAGTCGATTTTTCCTAGGGATCCAACACAAATCCATGAAACCTAATAGTAGCAATAAATGCAACAAAAAATAGATAACACTTCATAATTGTGAGTTAGCGTGCTTACAAAAGAAGATGAAAAATTTTGGATCTCAATGTGAGTCAAATAATTAGTAGTATTCATATCAAATATCACTTGGAATATTGCTTGGTTCTAGAAAGAAGAATTCAAACCCTCATCATATAGTGGATTTGAAAGCAAAATGTGCGAGAAAAATCAAGGAGAGCCAATGCCAAATACGCCAGATTCAAGAATTAGGGTTTCCTTGAACCCAAAAAGTGGATCATGATTTCACAACTACTTGAATTCTATGCAATTTTAATGTAATTTGAAGGATCAAACAAAGTCAAAATAGGACAAATAATATACCATTGGAAATATCTTTTCAAGATCGATCCATCAGGGTAATATTTGAGGGGAAGGAAGAAGATTTACAAGGGTAAAATTTGGCTCAAAGAGGACCCAACCATTTATAGGATAAAAGAAAGTATCTAGGGAAAATTGCTCACCTTAGTGGGTCAATTTTTCATGTCTACACTATCCAAGATGCATCTATGGATCCTCAATATGATCAAGAATATGAGATTAATGGTAAAAACCAATATCATGATACTAATAGATATAACCCACCTACTGAGGGGCCTAGTAGAGGAGTGTCATGTATTAATATCCCAACTCAATCTATCCATCAATTTGAGTAGGAGCTAGATTATACACCATTGCCTAGCCTAGATGAGTGATCCACTCTACTTTATCATCCACGGATGAGCCAAAAATTTGCTCAATTAGATAGGTACGACCCTCATAATCCTACTAGGATAGACTCATCCAGTCACACATATCTTAAATATGAGGAATAGGAAGACCCAGGTCATCCTATTTTTCATCGGGGAGAGTGTTTCATGCAAACACATTGTACCTCTGTATCATCCAATTATGTAGAATTCACATTCAAGCCTGAGCACCAGGTCAACATGGCTTCCCTCAATTGTGGGAAATGGGTAGCCAACCCCACTGGGACCATAGAGTAAAAAAAATCCCTTTGTATTAAAACAAGGGATTATTGACCTCATATGACTAATAAAGTGAATCAAATACCTAGGAAGAACATAAAAAAATTAGAGCAACTACACCAAATACAATTGGATAAATTTCAAATGGATCAAGAATTCTTAGAACAAATTTGATTATAACAACAAAGGGTGCACCAACAAAGGTTGCATCAACAATAATTACACCATGAATGATTGCAAAAAGTAATGTATGAGGATATCCTCACACCTTGTACCTATAGACAACCAACTCATCAATGGTGCATTGTGCAGTACCATGACCTGCCTCCTAGGCCAAATTAAAATCACCCTCCTTGTGTACCCATCCATCACCATAGGTCTCAATAATGTCAATCATAAAATCATCGACCAAAATATGAGGTCTATGAGGATCTAGAGTCAGAGTATTAGGACCAAGGATATCCTGAATCACTCTATGAGGACATGGTTGATGATTATATTCAACCACATCATCCCATAAGAAATTTTCTACCTCCCCCTCCTCGAAGACCAATGCAGGAAGATGAGATAATATCACATCAAGCTCACAAGGTGCTCATAGAGCACATCAAATCATTGGGAAATCAGGGAATATGTTATCAAAATCCCACATTGCATCAAATGTATAATCAACCACTCCATCCTTTTGTCCCATGTCCCCCATATCTTGAGCATTTTTAAATGCCAAATGATGCACAGGAACATGTAACCAGTTTCATGAAACTCTATTTCCAACTCCATGATGACAATGGCTTGTTACTTAGTACCTTCTTGATAATTCTCTCTGGACCAAATTTAAAGTGGAATAACCATATACCAAGACACATAATCTATAGCTTTGAACAACTTTCAAACATATTACTAGAAGGCTTTTCATTTGGCATAAAAAAGAAAGCAGACTTGACTGACTTGTCCAACCTTCGATAAGTTGATGATGAGCATATCACAAAATATGTCAATAGGTGGAGAAAGGTCATGTTAAAATTACCTTTCACCTTATCCATCACAAAACTTACTTGAATGTTCACTAGTAGTTTTTCGAATCAAATATCACTTTTCTTACAACTACAACAATACCAAAAATTAAAGGAGGCATTGACATAGGCCAAGGTAATTGAGGATATCAAGGTCTAGGAAGGGAACATCAAAATTTGTAAGAAGGAATGGAACAAGAACCCCAAAGGTAATTATACATAGTAAAAACCACCTTCAATCAGCCAAGTTGTCCTGAGTGTTCCAAAACCTAAGAAACAAACAATACCCCAACAACTCAACTATCAAAATCAACCTCCTACACAAAACCATGAACAACCTCAATGAAATTAGACATAGAATCAACTATGCCAACCATATCACAATGATACGTCATTGCCTAAATATTTGGAATCACTTTTTAATCAATTATGTGAGGTGAATGCATATAGAGGACCTATATTGTCTCTATCATCAATAAAATGGTTATGATATCCAAGCATGCTATGCATTTAAGCACATAGTACAGGATATGCTCAAGATACATCAACTTCAAATTGATAATCCTCTTACTGTAAATAATAAATAGATGGGCATATTCAAGGATCCCTTACCTACACATGAGGTTAAGGAATATCAGATAAGATAGGTCAACTAAGTCCACACAACCCCACCCAATCAAGGGTTTGTTGAGATGATCAATATTGTGACAAGGAACAAGATATATTCTAACCAAACTGCACCACTTATAGCTCCAACCAATGTTCCTTCTACATAATAGCCCTTATCACAATTGAATCCTATCCAAGGTCCACCACCCCAACCAGTGGTGATGATAAAAAATAGGCTTACCCAATGTCTATGAATTACATTGACCAAACTCTCCATCTATGAGATGATATAATAATCACTACAACACAGAGAAGCTCTTATGAATATTCTAAAATTAGTTGAATTTCAATCCCAAGATACCAATTAATTTTTCAATTTTGTGGGTCACATTCAACAATGTAAGGAGCTTGTAATTACATTTCATGATCACGAGATCAAAGAAACTCCCACTACTGGGCCTGATCCTCCACTACACATCATTTCTAGTGTGAATTAGATTTCCCAAAAGTGGGTTTTGATCAACACATGATCATCCATAAATATTATCACAACTAATGCACTACACCATATTAGTCTTCCAACCTCACACATTGTAGCATCACATTCACTCTCTAAGCATTTAATGATGCTTTATGCTCCATTATCGGTATAATAGTCCTTCCTATTCAGGTTGGGCTAAAGACTATTCCTACATTGTGCCATGTATTGGAGGGTGCAATGCGGTATAATATATTGCTTGGAATACGTTGTATGAGGGACATGAAGTTTGTATCATTTATTTTTCATTAGTGTCTTAAATATATACATGAAGGTCAAGTTTATTTTGTTCATACCGATCTAGATCCCTTCAAGTATTGCAACATGGTCCACCACCCGCAGGATTCTACCATTTCATCCATACATCTAGAAATCAGATCCAATGATATAATTCAGAGTATAGATCCAAAACCACATTCATTCATGAAACCATATCCATACTTGCCATTGCCATCAGTTTCTCTCGATATCCCTTCTTCGTCGGTAGATTCTCTAAGTGATAAAAAGTTGAAGGAGCCAATCAAGGAGATTTCCCCATCCATTTCCACTATTTTAGTAGAGGATATTCCCACTCCTATGGATGATGGAGAATCATTTATTGCTATGTATGAGTCATATCAAGCCATAATCTCATCATCCACCCCACCATAGGTCATGATTCATTTGACCAATGCTAGACTCATCGAGTATCTTTTGTAGAATGTCATATTTAATCCAATCATCGAGTCCATGTAGCACATCGATAGGCCTCACTTGTCTTTACTTCCCATTGGTAAAATTTTACCCTTGGGGGTGCCCCTAAAGTAAATGAACTTTATGTATGGGGGTTTTGATGATTCTACAAGTTTTTCACCTATGGTGGAGGACGATGAAGAGCCATTTTTGGGGAATATCAATTATCTATCAAACTTGAATGTCACCCTATGATATTTTTACCATTGCCATTAGCAAGGGTATGGTCTTGGTTAGTATGAGCAAGATATTTGAATATCTTACCAGCCATAATACCAGCTCCCTATAGAAAAATTTATCTTAGGGTATTCCGTGTGTATGAACAAACTAAAGAACACAAGATTATACTAAGAGGGAGGGTGAATAGTATAATATCAAATTTTACTTTTCTTTCCCAAAAAATATTATCCAATGTTATCAATTGTAATATCAATAGCAATAATCAAAGCAATGCATACATCATCACACACATGAGAGACACAAATTTAATGTTGTTCACCCAATGTGGGTTACGTCCACGGAGAAAATATTTCTTTTAAATTTTGTCAACATATCTCTTGGAAATCAATTTCTTGTTACAATGCTTATGGACCTCTGTATAAAGGAGATCTCAATACCAAATACTCTGGTTTGTCATATTTATCTCCACATGAGATCTCAATCCCCAATACTCTAGTTTGTGGATCTCTCTCCATAGGATAACTCTATACCCTCTGCTTTAGTTTATGGATCTCTCTTCATAGGAGAACTCTATCACCTCTACTCTGGTTTATGGATCTCTCTCCATAGGAGAAATCTATTCCCTCTACTCTGATTTGTGGATCTATCTACATAGGAGAACTCCATCCACTTTGCTCTATTTTGTGTATCTCTCTTCAAAGGAGAAATCTATCCTATCTAATCTATTTTGTGGATCTCTCTCCATTGGAGAAATCTATCCCCTATACTCTGGTTTGTGTATCTATATTCATAGGAGAAATCTATCCCCTCTGCTCTATATTGTGGATCTCTCTCCATAGGAGAACTCTATCCTCTATGCTCTAGTATATGGATCTCTCTCCACAAGATAACTATATCCCATCTACTCTGGTCTTCTCTAAAGCTTGCTCTCAACTCTGTCTTAAATCTACACAAAACCTCATTACAAGGCTAGCAAAACTCTACTCACAAATCTATCTCAATGTTATTTCAAGTCTTCCCAATATTTTCTCAAATCTACTTCAAGTCTTGTCACAAGACTTTCTCAAATCTTACTCAAAGCTACTCCAAGTATTCTCACAAGACTTTCTCAAATCTGCATCAAAGATACTTCAAGTATTCTCACAAGACTTGATCAAATCTATCTCAAAACTACTCCAAGTCTTCACAAAAGACTTTCTTAAATCTACCTCAAAGCTGCTCACTGAACTTGCTCAAATATTTCTAAATATTGCATACAAAAAATCTTATATCTCTTTCATAAATGCTTTCTTGAACTAGGTAATTTAAACATATTCTATTTATAATTTGTTTAACCTATGGAAAATATAGATAATGATATGCAATATAAAAAATCCAATATGCTCTTCACATTCACAAATATTGCATTCAACTAATTCAATCTCTATCTCTTGCAAAATCCTTTTCAAATCAAATCAAATTAGTGTATAACTTGTTTCACAAAATTCGTTTATATTTCTTGCAAATTTGCTCTCAAAGATCAACCACACTAATGCATAAATTTTCTTCACAAGATTTATCTCAACAAATTCACAATTGCTTTCAATGTCTTTCAAACCATTTCACAAAATGTTTCATAATTATGTACAAACTTGGTCTCAAACTTAACACAAGTATTTAATTTTTTTTCAACAATAAAGCACATGTAGGTATCAAAACCTAATACAATTGTTTCCACTTTATTTCAACAATAATGCACATGTAGGTCTCAATCCCTAATATAATTTTTTCCCATTTCTTTCAACAATAATGCACATGTAGGTCTCGAACATTATACAAATATTTCCAACAATGCATACCAATCAACCCTTTTAACCCACCTCAAAATTACTTTCTCAAAACACAACCACCTAGATAAAAAGTTGAACCACCATACCTCAAAATTCTTGATGAATATATGCCCTTAAATACCTATCTCAAAAATAATATCTTTTGCAACTTTAAAAATATTAGCACAACACCTTTTCATATATTGGAAAACCTTCTCAAAAGGTGTGCACAATTTTATTCCAAACCAATGCTCTATAACTATATTTTTTTCTCAAATAATTAACCAAGCCCTTCAATATTAAAGCAAGTATTACAAACAATAAAAGCACATTATACACCTTTTATCTCCCATTTAAATATTTCAACAATACACCCACAAATTGTCTTACCACTAATTACCTTATTACTCCACAAAATTATACCTCAAAATTAATTGCAATTTGCCCCTTTTATTTCCTTTTAAAAATGATGGCAAAAATAAAATATGTATTTCCCTTATAACTCCCTAAGTCCACTAGCACATAATAATCAAATGCACCTTAGGCCCTTAATATTTCAACCTTGGAACTAATAAAAAAAATTATTTTTGCTTACCACAATTACCGTGGGTGGGAATCGACCACAAAACCTCCTGCCTACCAGCGAGCTAGTGAAACATGGGCTGCCACTAGTCCAACCACCCACACAAAAATGTAAATGCATGATATAGTATTTAAACCTCTTGGTTGAACCCTTCCAATCAAAAAAATGCAAAAAGATGTTGCTATCAAGTTTCAAACTCATGACCTGCTACCTGTCCTAGACCTTAGCGTTGCCCAGTATACGGCTAGGCCAACCGCATGGTTGAGAATAAAAATCCATAATACTTTATTTATTCAACCATTTGATGTCCTCATTTTTTTAAATTAAAATTCATCCTTTATTTTATCATGAATCGTGCACGCAGGAAATCAAATACCATTCAATTCGTGGCTTCAAACTTTTATCTTTAATATTATAATATTAAAATATTATAATATTATTTATTTTTAATCCTTAGTCACTTGCTTTTTGTATGGTATTTAAACTTCAACATTTTGACTAAACACTTAGAGATTTTTTCCCAAACCTCTTTGGCTTACAATATTTAAAATAAATACTATAACATTTTCCTTTTTATCAATTTCTTGCATTCGGATGAACTTTGCCTTGCATATTTAACCAAATTATAAACCTTATATTTTTGCCATGCCAAGCTATCTTTGACATAAATGAAAACCAATGTCATAAACCTATGACATCAATCATTTGACATCAATAACAATGATATACTCAAAATTTCCAACAATCTCCCCCTTTGTCATTGATGGCAACCCTTTCTAAAAATTTCTTTGCCTACCAATGGATTCTAAATTTTCTCCCTCTGAGAAACTGCTCCTTCTAACTGAATGCTCTACCCATTACTCAAATCTCTCCCCCTTTGAAATCAATGGCAAAGGAAATCCTTTGGGACTAAATATAATACTCTTAGATCATCCCCCTCCCCACCTCCTCTCCTTGAGGCGATCAATTTTAGGGTGGGAGTATCTCTACTCCTAGAATATGGTGATATTTTTCTTTGTGCACCTTATTTTTCAATATTATTGTAGCTAGACCCTTTTGATCCTTTTGAGTGTCCCTATTATTGCTTATCTATGGAAGTTCTGGAAACTCTGTTCTACACCACTTGGCCATATGCCCAAGATTATTGCACTTGTAACACTTAATGTTGTAGTTATTGGAAGGTAAAAATATCTTGAATTTCCTCTTGCTGAAGCCATAATCATTTCTATCATGAACCTTGCAGTGGATCACTTTATGACCAAAGTGATTACAAGAGTAGCAATGCCCTTGAAAGAGATGTTCATATTTGAATGACTTGAAGTTCCTCTTAGTGAAATCATATTCCTTTTTTTCATGAACCCTATAATGCATAGCCTTGTGACCAAAAATATTACATGAAAACCAATACCCTTTAAAAAAATCTTGTTTTGAAACATCTATTCTTTTAGTCCTTTCTTAGCCTTCTCTGTGATGATACATGTTTCTTATTTGTGCATTGTTTCCTTTCTTAGTGAAGTTTCTATTCTTCAACTTATCCTCATAAGTATTAATTTATTCTTCATTCTCTACCTTTAAAACTTCCTATTCTTTTGATCTTGTACTTGATCCTTCTTCTTGTTCTCCTTGTCCTTCTTCAAAACCAAGTCCTATTTTGATATATGAAGATCTTTATGCATTGATAATTTTATCCAAAGTTTTATAACTTTTCCCAAACCTATGTAGCTTATCATTAGAATATTTCACTTCCATCCTTAGAGAAACTATCTCATGTTCTAATATTTCATATTCTTTCAACCATGACCTCTTTAAATCTCCTTGAATTAGATTTTGAGTTTGTCAGGTTTCATATAAGCTTTTATTTTTCTTCCTCATGTTCTTGAACTTGAGATTTTAGTCTTGAATTCTACTTTCTAACTCTTTTTAACTCTTTGAGAGGAACAAAAAGTTATTCTTCTAGATTAACTGTGCATTCCTATTCATTTTTTAATCTTTCTCTACTCTATCCCCTTAGCTCTAGTTTGTGGATCTCTCTCTATAGGAGAACTCTATTCCCTTTGCTTTGGTTTGTGGATCTCTCTCCACAGGAGAACTCTATCCTCTCTGCTCTAGTTTGTGGATCTATCCCCTCTACTTTGGTTTGTGGATCTCTCTCCACAGGAGAACTCTATCCCATCTAATCTAGTTTATGTATATATCTCCATAGGAGAATCCTATCCCCTCTGCTCTGGGTTTGTGGATATCTCTCCATAGGAGAACTCTATCCCATCTAATTTTGTTTGTAGATCTATCTACATAGGATAACTCTATCCCGTATACTCTGGTTTGTGGATCTCTCTCAACATAAGATATCTACTCCCTATACTCTAGTTTATGGATCTATCTCCATAGGATAACTATATCACCTTTGCTTTGGTCTACTCCAAATCCTGCTATCAAATCTATCTCAAATCTACACCAAACCTCGTTACAAGGCTAGTACAACTTTGATCTAAATCTACTCATAAATCTATCTCAATGTTATTTCAAGTATTCTAAATACTTTCTCAAGTCTACTTCAAGTCTTCTCACAAGACTTGCTCAAATATTCCTCAAAGATTTTCCAAGTCTTCTCACAAGACTTGCTCAAATCCAACTCAAATATGCTTCAAGTCTTATCACAAGACTTACTCAAATCTATCTCAAAAATTCTCCAAGTCTTCTCACAAGACTTGCTTAAATCTACCTCAAATATGCTCACTAAACCTGCTCAAATATTTTCAAATCTTGCATACAAACAAAGCTTATATCTCTTTTATAAATGCTTTCATAAACTAGGCAATTCAAAAATATTATATTTAGAATTTATTTAACCTCTGGAACATATAGAGAATGATATGCACTATCAAAAATCCAATATGTTCTTCACATTCAAAAATATTGCATTCAACTAATTCAATCTCTATCTCTTGCAAAATCCCTTTCAAATCAAATCAAACTAGTGTATAACTTGTTTCACAAAAACTGGTCTATCATTCTTGCAAATTTACTCTCAAAGATAAACCACACTAATGCACAAATTTCCTTCACAATATTGATCTCAAATGTCTTTCAAACCATTTCACAAAATATTTCACAATGATGTACAAAATTGGTCTCAACCCTAGCATAAGTATTTCAAATTTATTTAAAAAATAGAGCACATGTAGTTCTCAAACCCTAATACAATTGTTTCTACTTTCTTTCAAAAATAATGCACATGTAGGTCTCAAAACCTAATACAATTGTTTCCACTTTCTTTCAACAATAATGCACATGTAGGTATAAAAACTTAATACAAATATTTTCAACAATGCATACCAATCAACCCTTTTAACTCCACCTCAAAATTACTTTCTTAAAACACGACCACCTAGATATAAAGTTGAACCACCATACATCAAAATGCTTAATGAATATGTGCCCTTAAAAACCTATCTCAAAAAATAATATCTTTTGAAAAATTGAAAATATTAGCACAACACCTTTTCATATATTGGAAAACCTTCTAAAAAGGTGTGCATAATTTTGTTCCAAACCAATGCTCTATAACTCTCTTAGTTTCTCAAATCATGAACCAAGACTTTCAATATTAAAGTAAGTAATAAAAAAATAAAATCACATTATACACCTTTTATCTCCAATTTAAATATTTCAACAATACACCCACAAATTGTTTTACCACTAATTACCTTATTACTCCACAAAATTATACTTCAAAATTAATTGCAATTTGTCCATTTTATTTCCTTTTAAAAATAAAGACAAAAATAAAATATTAATTTCCCTTTTAAATCCCTAAGTCCAATAAATTATAATAATCAAATACACCTTATGCCCTTAATATTTCAACCTTAGCATTACTAAAAAAATTATTTTTGCTTACCACCACACCGCAGGAGGGAATCAACCACGAACCCTCTTGCTTTCCAGTGTGCTAGCATCACTTGAGCTATTGCTAGGCCAACTGCCCACACAAGAATGTAAATGCATGATATGGAATTTAAACCTCTCGGTCAAACCCTTCTAATCAACAAAATACAAAAATACATCACCATCGAGTTTCGAACTCATGACCTATTGTATGCCCTATGCCTTAGCACTACCCAGTCTACCGCTAGGCCAAATGCCTAGTTGAGAATACAAATCCACAATCCTTTATTTATTCAACAGTTTAGTGTCGTTTTTTAAAAATTAAATTTCATCCTTTATTTTCTCACGAATCATGCATGAAAGAAATCAAATACCATTCAATTCGAACTATAGTCTTAGTGCATAAATTAATCCACATTAATATGGATATTTCCCCCTTTTTTTTGATGTGAAAACTTTATAGGTTTTATTTAAAACCTTTGACAATGTTGGTGCCAAAACCCATGTTGGGTTTAAAATTATAATATAATGTATTATAATAAAATTTAATTATTAAACCTTTGGCTTCAAAATTTTTTCCTTAATATTATAATATTATTTCTTTTTAAGACTTAGTCACTTGCTTTTTGCATGGTATTTAAACTAGGGTCTTCAACATTTTAATAAAACACTTAGATATTTATCCCGAACCTCTTTGGCTTATAATATTTAAAATAAACACTATAACATTTTCCTTTTTATCAATTTCCTTGCATTGGGATGGACTTTGCCTTGCATATTTAACTAACTTATAAACCTTATATTTTTGCCATGCCAAGCTATATTTGACATCAATGACAACCAATATCATCAACCTATGACATCAATCCTTTGACATCAATGACAAAAATATACTCAAAATTTCCAACAATCTCCCCCTTTGTCATTGATGGCAACTCTTTCTAAAAATTCCTTTTCCTACCAATGGATTCCAAAATTTCTCCCTCTGAGAAATGGATTCCCTTGACTGAATGCTCTCCCACTTACTCAAATCTCTCCCCCTTTGACATAAATAGTAAAAGGACTACTTTGGGGCTAAATATAATACTATTAGCTCATACCCCTCCCCACGTTCTCTCCTTGAGGTGATTAATTTTGGGGTGGGAGTATCTCTACTCCTAGCATACAATGTTCTTTTTCTTTGTCAACCTTCTTTTTCAATATTTTTGTAGCCAAACCCTTTTTATCCTTTTGAGTGTCCCTATTCTTGCTTATCTCTAGAAGTTCTAGAAACTTTGTTCTACACCACTTGGCCTTATACCCAAGATGCACTTGTAACACTTATTGTTGTAGTTCTTGCAACGTGCAAATGTCTTGAATTTCCTCTTGGTGAAGCAACAATCATTTCTGTCATAAACCCTGCAATGGATCGATTTATGACCAAAGTGATTACAAGAGTAGAAATACCCTTTAAAGAGATTTCCATATTTGAATTAGTTGAAGTTCCTCTTAGTGAAACCATACTCCTTTTTTTTCATGAACCCTACAATGCATAGCCTTGTGACAAAAAATATTACATGAAAACCAATACCCTTTAAAAAATCTTGTTTTGAAACATCTATTCTCTTAGTCCTTTCTTAGCCTTCTCTGTGATGATACCTGTTTCATGTTTGTGCATTGTTTCCTTTATTAGTGAAGTTTCTATTCTTCAACTTATCCTCATAAGTATTACTTTCTTCTTCATTCTCTACCTCTAAAACTTCCTATTCTTTTGAGCTTGTGCTTGACCCTTCTTCTTGTTCCCCTTGTCTTTCTTAAAAACCAATTCTTGTTTTGATATATGAATATCTTTGTGCATTGATAATTTTATCCAAAGTTTTATAACTTTTCCCAAACCTATGTTGCTTATCCTTAGAATATTTCACTTCCATCCTTAGAGAAACTACCCCATGTTCTAATATTTCACATTCTTTCAACCATGACCTATTTAAATCTCCTTGAATTAGATTTTGAGCTTGTCAGGTTTCATATAAGCTTTTATTTTTCTTCCTCATGTTCTTGAACTTGAGACTTTAGTCTTGAATTATGATTTCTAACTCTTTTCAATTCTTTGAGAGCAAAAAAAGTTATTCTTCTAGGTTAACTATGTTTTCCTATTCATTTTTTAATCTTTCTCTACTCTATCCCCTTAGATCTAGTTTGTGTATCTCTCTCTATAGGATAACTCTATCCCATTTGTTTTGGTTTGTGGATCTCTCTCCATAGGAGAACTTTATCCCCTCTTCTCTAGTTTGTGGATCTCTCTTCACAGGTGAACTCTATCCCATCTACTTTGGTTTGTGGATATCTCTCCATAGGAGAACTCTATCCTCTCTACACTAATTTGTGGATATATCTCCATAGGAAAATCTTATCCCCTCTGCTCTGGTTTGTGGATATCTCTCCATAGGATAACTCTATCCCATATTATTTGGTTTCTAGATCTATATACATAGGAGAACTCTATCCCCTCTACTCTGGTTTGTGGATCTCTCTCCACAGAAGATATCAGAAGATATCTACTCCCTATACTCTAGTTTATGGATCTCTCTCCATAGGAGAACCATATCACCTTTGCTTTGGTCTACTCCAAATCCTGCTGTCAAATATATCTCAAATATACACCAAACCTCATTACAAGGCTAGTACAAATTTGATCCAAATATACTCATAAATCTATCTCAACGTTATTTCAAGTCTTCCAAAGACTTTATCAAATCTACTTCAAGTATTATCACAAGAATTTCTCAAATCTTCCTCAAAGTTGTTCCAAGTCTTCTCACAATACTTGCTCAAATATAACTCAAATATGCTTCAAGTCTTATCACAAGACTTGCTCAAATCTATATAAAAAATGCTCCAATTCTTCTCACATGACTTGCTTAAATCTACCTCAAATATGCTCATTGAACCTGCTCAAATATTTCCAAATATTGCATACAAACAAATCTTATATCTCTTTTATAAATGATTTCATCAACTAGGTAATTCAAAAATATTATATTTAGAATTTATTTAACATCTGGAACATATAGAGAATGATATGCACTATCAAAAATCCAAAATGTTCTTCACATTCAAAAATATTGCATTCAACTAATTTAATCTCTATCTCTTGCAAAATCCCTTTCAAATCAAATCAAACTAGTGTATAACTTGTTTCACAAAAATTGGTCTATCATTCTTGAAAATTTACTCTCAAAGATCAACCACACTAATGCACAAATTTCCTTCACAATATTGATCTCAAATGTCTTTCAAACCATTTCACAAAATATTTCGCAATGATGTACAAACTTGGTCTCAACCCTAAAATAAGTATTTCAAATTTATTTCAACAATAGAGCACATGTAGTTCTCAAACCCTACTACAATTGTTTCTAATTTCTTTCAAAAATAATGCACATGTAGGTCTCAAACCCTAATATAAATTTTTCCACTTTCTTTCAACAATAATGCACATGTAGGTATCAAAACTTAATACAAATATTTTCAACAATGCATACCAATCAACCCTTTTAACTCCACCTCAAAATTACTTTCTCAGAACACGACCACCTAGATATAAAGTTGAACTACCATACGTCTAAATGCTTAATGAAGATGTGCCCTTAAAAACCTATCTCAAAAAATAATATCTTTTGAAAATTTGAAAATATTAGCACAACACCTTTTCATATATTTGAAAACCTTCTAAAAATGTGTGCATAATTTTGTTCCAAACCAATGCTCTATAACTCTCTTAGTTTCTCAAATCATGAACCAAGCCTTTCAATATTAAAGTAAGTATTACAAACAATAAAAGCACATTATACACCTTTTATATCCAATTTAAATATTTCAACAATACACCCACAAATTGTTTTACCACTAATTACCTTATTACTCCACAAAATTATACTTCAAAATTAACCGCAATTTGTCCCTTTTATTTCTTTTTAAAACTAAAGGCAAAAATAAAATATTAATTTCCCTTTTAACTCCCTAAGCCCAATAGCTTATAATAATCAAAGACACCTTAGGCCCTTAATATTTCAACCTTAGCACTACTAAAAAAATTATTTTTGCTTACCACCACACTGTAGGTGGGAATCAACCATGAAACTTCTTGCTTGCCAGTGCGCTAGCGTCACTTGAGCTATTGCTAGGCCAAATGCCCATACAAGAATGTAAATGCATTTTATGGAATATAAAACTCTCGATCTAACCCTTCTAATCAACAAAATACAAAAATACATCATCGTCGAGTTTCAAACTCATGACCTATTGTATGCCCTATGCCTTAGCACTGCCCAGTCTACCGCTAGGCCAGATGCCTAGTTGAGAATAAAAATCCACAATACTTTATTTATTCAACAGTTTGGTGTCCTTTTTTTAAAATTAAAATTCATCCTTTATTTTCTCACGAATCATGCATGCAGGAAATAAAATACCATTCAATTCGAACTATAGCCTTAGTGCATAAATTAATCCATATTAATATGGATATTTCCCCCTTTTATTTAATGTGAAAACTTTATAGGTTTTATTTAAAACCTTTGACAATGTTGGTGACAAAACCCATGTTGGGTTTAAAATTATAATATAATGTATTATAATAAAATTTTATTATTAAACCTTTGGCTTCAAAATTTTGTCCTTAATATTATAATATTATTTCTTTTTAAGACTTAGTCACTTGCTTTTTGCATGGTATTTAAACTAGGGTCTTAAACCTTTTAACCAAACACTTAGATATTTATCTCGAACCTCTTTGGCTTATAATATTTAAAATAAATACTATAACCTTTTCCTTTTTATCAATTTCCTTGCATTGGGACGGACTTTGCCTTGCATATTTAACTAACTTATAAACCTTATATTTTTGCCATGCCAAGCTATCTTTGAAATCAATGAAAACCAATATCACCAACCTATGACATCAATCCTTTGACATCAATGACAGAAATATACTCAAAATTTCCAAAAATATCCTCCTTTGTCATTAATGGCAACTCTTTCTAAAAATTCCTTTTCCTACCAATGTATTCCAAATTTGCTCTCTCTGAGAAATGGATTCCCCTGACTGAATGCTCTCCCACTTACTCAAATCTCTCCCCCTTTGACATAAATAGTAAAGGGACTACTTTTGGGCTAAATATAATACTATTAGCTCATACCCCTCCCCACCTTATCTCCTTGAGGTGATTAATTTTGGGGTGGGAGTATCTCTACTCCCAGCATACAATGCTCTTTTTCTTTGTCAACCTTCTTTTTCAATATTTTTGTAGCCAAACCCTTTTTATCCTTTTGAGTGTCCCTGTTCTTGCTTATCTCTGGAAGTTTTGGAAACTTTGTTCTACACCACTTGACCTTATACCCAAGATTATTGCACTTGTAACACTTATTGTTGTAGTTCTTGCAACATGCAAATGTCTTGAATTTCCTCTTGGTGAAGCCATAATCATTTATGTCATAAACCCTGCAATGGATCGATTTATGACCAAAGTGATTACAAGAGTAGGAATACCCTTTAAAGAGATTTCCATATTTGAATTAGTTGAAGTTCCTCTTAGTGAAACCATACTCCTTTTTTTCCATTAGCCCTACAATGCATAGCCTTGTGACCAAAAATATTACATGAAAACCAATGCCCTTTAAAATAATCTTGTTTTGAAACATATATTCTCTTAGTCCTTTCTTAGCCTTCTCTGTGATGATCCCTGTTTCTTGTTTGTGCATTGTTTCCTTTCTTAGTGAAGCTTCTATTTTTCAACTTATCCTCATAAGTCTTAATTTCTTCTTCACTCTCTTCCTCTGAAAATTCCTTTTCTTTTGAGCTTGCACTTGAACCTTCTTCTTGTTCCCCTTGTCCTTCTTCAAAACCAAGTCCTATTTTGATAAATGAAGATCTTTGTGCATTGATAATTTTATCCAAAGTTTTAGAACTTTTCCCAAACCTATGTAGCTTTTCCTTAGAATATTTCACTTTCATACTTAGAGAATCTACCTCATGTTCTAATATTTCACATTCTAACTCTTTTACCTCTAACTTTTCAACCATGACCTCTTTAAATCTCCTTGAATTAGATTTTGAGTTTGTCAGGTTTCATATAAGATTTTCTTTTTCTTCCTCATGTTCTTGAACTTGAGACTTTAGTCTTGAATTCTGCTTTCTAACTTTTTTCAACTCTCTAAGATCAACAATAAGTTATTCTTATATATTAACTATGCCTTCATCTTTATTTTCTAAATATTTCTCTACTTCTTGATATCTAATAGAATCTTCATACTTTTAAACTTTATCTTCAACAGGAGCATTTTCTTCCTCTTCTATTAACAAAAATAGAATATCTTCTTCTTCATTATCTGAGAGTCTTTCATCATTGTCACTTGAATAATTTATTGCATTTTTAACATATAAACTCTTCTCGTGCCTTTGAAAGAACTTATTTTCATGCTTTCCTTGACCATACCTATTTTTCTTTTCATGTCTAGATTTTCCTTCTTTCTTTTTCTTATGATCATATTTCTCTCCACTGGTACTGCTTCCCGCTTGTGTAAAATTATATGCATAGTGATAAAAATTACCGCAATTAAAACATTTCATAGTTTTCATGCCTTTGTGCAATATTAAGTCCTTCTTACTTCTTCTCACATAGTTAGCCTCTTCATTACTTCTTAACTCACCACTTGATTATGGTTTCTTTTCTTTTGTCTTCTTTGAAGGTTTGAAAGTTGCCTCTTTATTAGAGTTGGGATACTTTACCATTATCATCTCATAAGCTATGAGAATTCCATGTAACTCATACATAGTTAAATTATCAATATCTCACATCTCTTCTATAGTTGAAACCTTTGCATCATACCTTATAGGGAGTGATGTTAATACTTTCTAAGCAACACTAGAGTCTTCAATTTCAAATCCAAGTCCACATATGGTATTAAAAACCTCATCTAAACAAAGTAAATGTTTAGAAATTTCTTCCTCATCTTCCATATTCAAATATTCAAACATTTTATTGTGCTTTTTTAGTTTTACCAACTTGACCTTGTTATCTCCTTCATATGTTTGCTTCAACTTTTTCCACATCTCTTTTACCGATTTGCATTGCATAACTTTCACAAATTTTGCTTCACATAATCCATTTAAGATTCCATTCATAGCCTTGGTATTATTCACATGTAATTGCTTACTGTATTTATATGTGGGAGGAGTACCTATAGGTGTGAAACCATCCTCAATATATTGCCATGTCTCATATCCTGGTGACATCAAGTAAGTCTTCATACTTATACTCTAGAAAGCATAATTTTTATCATCGAACAATGGAGCCTTATTTTATGAAGATACATTCTAAGATGCCATCTATGTTCCTGTAATATCTTCCTTCAAGTTATTAGACTTTTTTGAAGGAACATGGCTCTGATACCAATTAGAGAAAACAAGCTTATACTAAGAGGGGGTGAATAGTATAAGATCAACTTTTACTTTTTTTCCCAAACAATATTATCCAATGTTATCAATTGCAATATCAATAGTAATAATCAAATAAATGCACAAATTATACCATGCATGAGAGACAAATTTAACGTGGTTCACCCAATGTGGGTTACATACACGGAGAAAATATTTCTTCTAATTTTTCTCAATAAATATCTTGGAAATCAATTCTTGATTACAATATTTTTGGATCTCTATCCAAAGGAGATATCAATCCATAATACTCTAGTTTATGGATATATCTTCATAAGATAACTCTATCCCCTTAGCTCTGGTTTTTGGATCTCTCTCCATAGGATAAATCTATCTCCTTTGCTATGGTTTGTGGATCTCTCTCCACAAGATAACTCTATCCCCTCTACTCTAGTTTGTGGATCTCTCTCCATAGGAGAACTCAATCCACTCTACTATGGTTTATGGATATCTCTCCATAAGAGAACTCTATATCCTCTATTTTGGTTTATGGATCTCTCTTCACAGGAAAAATTTATCCCCTCTACTCTAGTTTGTGTATCTCTCTCCATAGGAGAGCTCTATTCCCTCTACTATGGTTTGTGGATCTCTCTCCATAGGAGAACCTTATCCCCTCTGCTCTGGTTTGCTCCAAAGCCTGCTCTCAACTCTATCTCAAATCTGAACCAAACCTTGTTACAAGTCTAGCACAACTCTGCTCTAACTCTACTCATAAATCTATCTCAATGTTGTTTCAAGTCATCCCAAGACTTGCTCAAATCTACTTCAATTCTTCTCATAAGACTTGCTCAAATATTCCTCAAAGATACTCCAAGTCTTCTCACAAGACTTTCTCAATTCTATCTCAAAGCTGCTTCAAGTCTTCTCATAAGGCTTGCTCAAATCTATCTCAAAACTACTACAAGTCTTGTCACAAGACTTGCTTAAATCTATCTCAAAGCTGCTCACTGAACTTGTTCAAATATTTCTAAATCTTGCATACAAGCAAAGCTTATATCTCTTTCATAAATGCTTTCTTCAACTAGGAAATTCAAACATATTCTATTTAGAATTCATTTAACCTCTAGAACATATAGATAATTATATACACAATCAAAAACCCAATATGTTCTTCACATTCACAAATCTTATATTCAACTAAGTCAATATCCAGGGTTATGCATAAGGGGTTGAAATTGAAATGGACTTGTAGAAATTTGGTGAAACCATTTCAAAACCATGGTGAATCTTGGCCTACCTCATGTCAAAGGCAACGGAAAATTATCCTATATTTTAATAAAATATTACAAAATTTTTTGAGTTAGATGTTTTCGGTTTTACCAGGACTAGGATGGGTGCAAAACATAATTCGAGTCTAGACCAAGTGCAAAACATGATATGGGCTCGGATCGGGTGTAACACACGATCCATGCTCAGATCATATGAAAAATTGATATGAAAAATGGGATAATGGTCTAGGTGGAATAAGGGTCCAATAGATTAATTGGGTGGATAAAAAACTCAGACCAAGTAATAAACATGGACTAGGTGAAACTCATAATGCAGATATACCAAGTTCATAAAATGTTGATGGATCGGGTGAAGGTTATTTAGATGGATTGGGTGCATCAATGCAGATGGATTGGGTGAAGAATTGTAGATGGATCAGGTGCATCAATGCAGATGGAACGGGTGAATAATTGTAGATGTACCGGGTGTAGTTTTGTAGATGGACCAACTATAAAAATGTATATGGATTGGGTGAAGTAGTGTAAACAGACCGGGTGCAATAATACAAGTAGCCCAGGTGAAGAAATGTATATGGTCTCGATGAATAAATGCAGATGGGCCATGTGGAGAAATGTAGATGGACCAATTGCAAAAAATGTAGATGAATCAGGTGTAATAATGTAGACAAATTAGGCATAGTGATGCAGCCAACTCGGGTGTAGTGATGCAAATGTCCTAGGTGCAATAATGTAGATGGGCACTACCATACGCATGTCCAGTAACATGCTACCATGTGTCCACCCCATAGGCATGTCCAATAACATGCTACCATGTATCCACCCCACTCAGTCTCATCTATAAAAAAATTAGTAGTCATTTTTACAATTTTTTCCATTGCACGAGATCAGAGCAAAGCTGCTAACACTTCCCTTCCCCAAGAGACCATTACCCCACATATTTCCAGAGCAATGGTGACCACGATAGCACAAAATATTGTATTCAAAAATCAAATTTGTGTCATGTTTTTAGAGTACTTAGTTGGGACAGATGGTATAGATCATATATGGGTTCAAAATGCAGATTTTGAGGGTTTATCTTCTATGCCCTAATTTAGAACATATATATTTTTTTTACACAATATAATCGATGCTTATGACAATGATCTTGGGGCCATTATTGTATCTACACAAAATCAAAAAATATATTTTACAGTCAAACCCTTTGGTATCCAGAAATTGTCTGGACTTCCATAGAAGGGTCTCACCCCAGTAGAAGCTTCTTCTCTCAAAGAAGAATAAAGCTTTCTTGGCGAAGCATTTCAATATCTCTTCGGAATTGTTGTCAGGTATAATTATATTCAACTTATTATCTAAAATTTCATAATTTAAAATTTGTTGTCACCTAATTATTTTTTTGCAGCCTCTGCGGTGAAGTCCAAGAGAGGGTTAACCAATAAATCTATTTCAAACAATGATTTCAAGGTAATTCTTAATTTTTTCCAAGCAAGGTTGTTTCTACTTGGAAGATCAAATATTCCATTCTGGTCATTAGCTTATATTTTTTATTATTTAGAGTACCATGAGAGATTCAACTAGTGTATGTATATTTCTGATCAAATCAGATCAGAACTATATACAAAATAAAACAAACCTCTCACAATTACCTTGGTAAATTACATTTTAGCTTATTATGAAAGTTTTCATCATTTGTAGGATACTAATTCACCAACTGTATTGCACACAAAATTACAAAGCATTGCTATGTCTGTCAAAGAGTTGAAGGTAATTATTCTATTTTTCACCAATAATAATTTTTATATTTTAATATATTTTTAATTTATGTTTTAACTTTTTTTTTGCATCTAAATGCAAAGTAAGGTAACCATCACATGATCAAAGAAGAATGTTGATTTTAGAAGTCACATATCAGAGGACATTGGTGATTGAGAAGGGACAATGATTGAATTTCAACCATAGAGACCTCATAAATGCCAGAAGCTAGCTTCTTCTCCTACTTGTCAACATGTGAAAGCGAATTCCATGGAAGATAAATCCAGTTATGTCACACCAATGATGGGTAAGTTTACTATTTCAAGTTTTTGTTGATTCATTACCATATCTTTTTAGTTGAAATTATATCTATTTTTTATTTTTCATATGTTTTTTAGTTTTATGCCAAACCACAACAAACACTCACACCTAGTTGTCTCTACAAGATGAAGGGCAACACAAGATCTATTCATTGGGTATGTGAGTTTTTTAATTTTTAATTATAAATTGTATCTCCTTTAATTTTGTTTAATAATATCTTATTATAATATATTTAGGTCCCTCCCCATAATTTCATGAAAGAAAGAAGAAAATTATGCCACCGCCACCACCACTAGGTCCAACACCACCAGGTCCACCACCACCACTAGGTCCACCACCACATGCGACGTCAAGTTGCTGGAAAAAAACTTGATGGACCGAGATCATGGGCGGGATCCACACAATCGAAGACATGGGGATATGCATCTAGATTTCCAGCATTGTCATTTTCTACTGGTTGTTCTTTGAAATATGTTTCAACCTTTGGTTTAGATGTGCTAGAATTAGATAAATATTTTCTTTTTCATGGGAACATTGAAGGGTTAAAAGTTTCAGAGATGGTAAAATTGTAAGAAGAACATGAAGCTCATATAATTTCATCATCGTATTCTGACACCTTCAATCTTGATCCTAAGGATGAAGAAGTTTGTTTTTTTGAAGATCAATTGGTTTTTGATAGTTGTTTTTCAGCGATCCATGATGTTTTGATTTAAAATTTTAAATATTTTAAGGAATAGGAATTGTAGGCAAATATCCTTATCAAGGAAATAAATATCGGCTATAAAAATTATGATAAAAGGGAAGAAATTTTTACCCCTATCAAAAACCAACCTGAGAAGCTTGATGGGCTGTTACATCAAGCCCAATCAGGATCAGTGAACCCTTCTATTTATTATTATGATCAAATTTTAAATTCTATGTTGTGCAAGTTAGAGAACCTAAATGTTGAAGCCCATGCATATTACAACCTATGGGCTTCTGATAAGAAGGAATTTTTAATTGATAATGCTACAAAAAATACTGTAGAGATGAGACTTTAGAAGCAGTCAAGTTTATCATTATCTTTTACAATATAACTCTCGATTAAATAAGGTGTTCTTTAATTTTTATGCAAGAAAATTTCTAGAATTTATAGAAATAAGTTAATTTCTTGGTTGTTAATCTCGAGGCTGCAAAGAAATCAATCTTAAATGTGATAAAAATGAAGGAGACCTTACAGACTAAGTTTAGGTATCGTATTTATTTAAAAGCAATTATCCTCGAGTACAAAATGGATCCAAATATCTTTCTTAAGAAGAAACTTAAACAAAATGAACATGTAGTCCTTGAGGATCTAGCCAAAGATGATAGATTATTGTGAGGGAGCTTACAAAAGGTATAGGAAGGCCTCATAAGAATGGGAGCACTAGAATGGCCTGAGCAGGTTATTGGTACATGAGATAAGGGAAAATAACCTGCAACTTTGGAAGCATCTCAAACTCAAGAAGATGTATATATATAAGGAAAGATTGAATCTCAAGGCCTAGGTGATCCATGTGTGCGAGGAGCATCTAAACCTATCCCCGCTCATCCTTAAAAAATGTTTTTTTGTAAAATATTTCATTGTTGAAAGAAAGTTCTGGATGGTTGTTTTGTAAATAATTTTGTATTGTATATTTTCTATGTTATTAATGAAAAATGCTTTTATTAATTTGAATTATATCACTCATTGATTGTTTCTATTTATATTCATGTGCTATTTTTAAATTTGTAATGATTCAAATATATTCACAATTACAATCTGAAAATAAATAAATGATTAAACTATATTCACCAGTCAACTCAGTTATCCCATACATTAATATCAGTACACTATATTTTTTAAAATTATGTTGTAAATCAATTATGAAATAGAATTCTATCTTTTACATAATAAAACATATAATTTGAAAGACACTAATGTGTGATAAAGAATAAATTTATAATTCAGATAGATGAAATAATCTTGTGATGATAAATAAACGCATTCATATTGAACAAGGTTGTAAAATCTTGTAAAATTTACAATTTAGGTAACTGAAACAAACAAATACTATGATATAAATGCAATTAAAACTATTTAAAAAAAAACATTGAATTTAAAATTTGTTAATGTTGTGAAATACTAGAAAAATCACAATACTAGAAAATTCACAAATCAGGTAGCTGAAATAAACATTCCTAGCTTGTCCAGAATCACTATTGTGAAATCTGATATCAAATAAATTCAAATTTATTAATGTTGTGAAATACTAGAAAAATCACAATACTAGAAAATTCACAAATCAGGTAGATGAAACAAACACTTCTCAGCTTATCCAAAATCACTATTGTGAAATCTAATATCAAATAAATTTAAAATTTATTAATGTTTTGAAATACTGGAAAAATCACAATACTAGAAATTCAAAAATCAAGTAGCTGAAACAATCACTTCTCAGCTTGTCCAAAATCACTATTATGCATAACATTTATCTGTGTCACCATAATATGATCACTGAAATCATCATTATCATCATTATCATTCGTATTCCCAGTACCCATTTTGCCTACAAGAGAATTTCAATATGACAATGCCCTATCATAAGGAAATGTGTTCAACTGATACGATGACACAAAAATTCTCAAATAATTGTCTACGTTTTTTCTAAACTGTTGTGGATTTTAGGTTTAATGAAAGAGAGTGCACTAAAAACCCTCTCATATTCCATGGATCCCAATATCATTGTTTGACATAATTCATATAAACAAAAGTATTCACTAATAGTATCTTGCAATACACTACTTGGATACAATTTTTTCCATAAATGTGCAATGGAACCAGTCTCATGGATGTTACTCAAAAGTGATGTTTGTTCAACCATTGTTCCACCAAAATGCGATGAATACTTTTTTAAGAGATCTTTGTTGAGTATACATTTGATTTCAACACCATTGACTTCCACACTTTTAATGAAATGATTAATAAGTTTGAACATATATTTAACAAACAACTCATGTGCAAAATTGTATTTAGTACAAGGATCCCAAAACATGGGGTTAACCACACCCATTTCCTCAAGAAACTCATCTATTTGAAATTATTCTTGTATCTCTTTTGTTAATTATTATGCTATTTTAAACAAATTTGTCTTTGTTTTGTATAAAACAACTTCAAATCTATTGTGTGTCACAAGAACTTATTCAACATCATCAACAACTATACTTGCCTGCCTTTCAAAATAATACAAATGTATCATCTTTCCATGAACATTAATACAAATATGATCACTCATTTCCAACTTCAAAAATATTTTTTGGATTGTTTACGTTTGTCAATGTATTCGAACTATCAAACAAGGGATCTTCAAAATATTTTTTGGAAACATATAACCTATCAATAATCACACATATTTGCTTTATCATCCTTATGAAATCAATGATATATATGGATCTCTATTGTGCAAGTTTAATCAACCTATTCATTTCATGTAACATTGGAAGAATACCACATAACTTTAAAAGGGTTTCAAAGTCTGTCAAACGAAATACTAGATCTTTTGCCTTATCAACAACCCTATGATTTACGTACATCAACCATGTTAATTATTGATATTCTTTAAAAACTCTGTGTGTGGGTTTATACATTGAAATCCACCTTGTATCCACATATTTTAACATTTTTTTCCTTCTGTAACTCCTAGTGCAAACTTTTGAAAATCTATGAACCTTTTTGGGCTGCAAGAAAAATAAGAATTTATTTCATGAATAAGGTCTTCTACTCTTCAACATTTTCAAAAGGGTTCATGATTTTATATGCTAGATTTACTCTATGAGCCATGCAATGAATGGGTATCATATATGGGGCAACTAACATTTGTAGATAAACACAAATACAATTCCTATGCCTTTGCATTATAGCAACACCATTAGCTCCAACGCATATTAAATTTGTGGCTATCTCTATATCATTCATTCCTGCAATATCCTTTAAACTACTCATAATAACATTATAAATATTTTTTGCATTTTATATTTCCACCATCTTATGTAATCTTAGAAAACTAGTCTACCTTACATGACTTTGAAATGTATACACATGTATGCAAATCCATGATGTGTTATCCACAATTGTCACCTCATCAATAGAAAGTGATATGAATTTGGAATGTTTTACTTTCTCTCTTAGGTACTCCTTCTCAACTAATGATAGACATTTTACCATTTCTCAACCATTTCGATCTGACCAATGGAAACTAGGAAGGTTTTGCACATTGACTATTTCAAACAGGTTCTTATAATCACTAAAATAAGACATGGGTCTACCATTTTTTAAATATTATATACAATAGTCATCTACAAACTTTTTGAAGCTAAAATGGTCTTATGCATTTTTTGAAATTGGGATTTAATTTTTCTACCTTTCTCGATAAGAGATTGTTGTTGCTTTAAGTTATTTTCATATTCTATTGCATATATGACATGCATACATTCTGATGCATCCTTCCACTTAACTTATTTTTTAATTTTACCCTCACTTCCTTGAACTTTTACATAAAATTTGCCAACATGTTTTCTATTGTATCTTTCTTATTTTGAAACTCGTGATCCTTACCTAGTTTCCAACTACAAATTTTGCATCTACATTATTTTTGTTCAAATTGGTTGTCCATGGAAGTGATAGGCTCTATCCACAAAAATATTTCTACTCATTCATCTTTAAATGCCCTTCCAATAGCCCAGTTAGATGTCTTTCTCTTTTTAGTATTTTTGCTTGAATATTCGAAAGAATATTTTAATGTATTTGATTTATCGCTTTCATTTTTAGCTCGCATGTTCATTTGAGGAATACATTCAAGTGTTTGTTGGATGTAATTGTTAAGATAATTTTCATTAAAAGGCATCTCTTGGCAAGGAATATATTCAAGTGGAGGCATATCAGAGTCAACAAAGTATTATGCATAGTAGCATACAATAATATTCTTTATCATTTTTGGATTTAAGAAAAAAACGTACAAGAATATGATTTATATCATCATGAAATATGGAAAGGGGAAAATACTGTGAGTTAACTATTTGAGAAAGAAAGCAGTATTTAAAATAATCATTGAATATACAACTAACTATTTAGAAGTCAAAAATAATTTGTACCATCTGCTTGTTGTGGTGTAGTGGTAAATGCCCTGGGTGCTGGTAGAGGCAGACCTAGGTTCCATTCCCCTTGTCTTCATCCTACAAATATATGGTATAGTTAGGAATTTCCTATGTGTTGGTAGAGGTCGACAAGGCTCCATTCCTCCTATGCCCAACCTGTTGAAAGTGGCACCCCGAAAGGGGTGTTTTTCACTATAAATTAATTTTACCCAGGTGTTGTAGGTGAGTTGGAGAGGAGAGGGCAATCCTCCAAGGGAGGTCCCAGGTTCAGATATCCACCCTACCAAAAATATGAATTGGGTATCCAAAATCCAATTGATAATGTGGGTGCGGGCAGGGGTCGGGTGCGACCCCGGGTGACTTTGACGGTGTAGAACCCCCTGTTCATGGTCTCTCAGACCAAGGCGGCTCCGCAAGGGGTTTTTCGCTAAAAAAAAAAAAAATCATTTGTACCTTTAATTTGCTCTAATTTCGATGGCACATTGGATTTTGATATATTGCTAAAATAATTCAGGATACTCTTTTCAGTAGGAGATTTGACCTCCTTCTTTGCATTGCTAGTAGATGATATTTTACTTGTAAAAAAAATATTTTTCAATTTAGAAAAGTAATAAAATAAAGAGATTTTAATTTTGTGAGGGCTCAAGATAATGTAGTAATTATAAAAAATAGACGGTGGTTTGGTATAAAATAAATACCTATTTCCAGACATGATTTATTGTGTTCTTTTTTCCACTACACTGGAGATAGCACTTGTAACTAAGAAGAGCATAAAACTAATCAATATACAAATTCAAATCAATGTAAGAAAAAAATTTGTGTATGCAAAATAGAGCATCACAATGTCCTTAGAGAACCAAAGAAATTACTTACTCATAATCTTGTAATAGAAAAATACATCACAATAGAAATAAAGAATCAAAGAGTGTTAATAGAAAGAGAGAACATTGACTTATCTTATTTTTGCAACTCATATTCTCTAAAAATAGGGTATTGACTTATATTATTTCTAGAACTACTTCAATTCATATTCCTTAAAAATGTAAAAAAACACATCACATATTCATAATGTTATAATAAATAGAGTACCTGGTGCAAAACAAAATTAGGAGGTAGATGCGATTGGAAAAAATATCAATAGTCAGCCCACTTTAAGGACAATGTCGATTGCAGTCCTATATCAGGTTATCTATAGTTTGTGTAAATGTCGATTTGTGTATAGGTTAGTACCAAATAATGATATGGGTATAGAAAAAGGCTCGAATGTCGGTCTGGTTATAAAATAGTGTCTGGATGTCGATCCTTGTACATAACAGATACTAGATTTCGACCCAGGTATAGAATAGGAACAGGTTGTCAATCCAAAATCAAAATATTGTTAGGTCATCTAAATACTGGAATGGCTAAAAATTAGTTTTCGTGTGGTATTTTGGGTACAAAATAAAGTTAGGATATCAGTCCAGGTGTATATCTGTGTAATTATTTTGTCTATTGATCCATATTCAGAACTATGTCAGGTGGATAGCTTTCAACCCAGGTGCATAACAAAATTCGGATGTCAGTTTGGGTACAAAAATGTGCTTGTCTATTGTTTTAGGTGCAGGTATGAATTTCATTTTGGTCCAAATGGAGTTTTGACTCGAATCAACAAGTTTTTGAACCCAGTTGAACTTCAATAGCATTCTACAATAGATCAAATGTACTCTTCGGTTTGGTTGTAAAAAAGTATCACTGACGTGTTAGTTATTTATAGTGTTATAGTTGGTGATTTGGGTGGGATAAATTAAAAATTTTAAAAATTTAAGGCAAAAATGGTCCACAATTTAGGCAGGAGTGTTGGTGAGTTTAAAAAAAAACATAATACTATTATCAATGAATGGCAAATTGACACCTACAAAAAAATCCAAAAATTTTGGGTGAAAGGACCGACGTCTAGGGTCCCCCAAACTCACCAATTTGAATTTTAAAAAATGCAAATATTTGCCCTATTGGAGAATATTTGTCGATGTGCATAACCCTGTCAATCTCTATCTCTTGCAAAATCCCTTTCAAATCAAATCAAACTATTGTATAACTTGTCTAAAAAAACTAGTCTATATTTCTTGCAAATTTTCTCTCAAATATCAACCACACTAATGCACAAATTTACTCACAAGATTGATCTCAACCACTTCACAATTACTTTCAATGCCTTTCAAACCATTTCAAAAAAATGTTTCACAATGATGTACAAACTTGGTATCAACCCTAACACTAGTATTTCAGATTTTTTTCAACAATAGAGCACATGTAGGTGTCAAACCCTAATACAATTGTTTTCATTTTCTTTAAAAAATAATGCACATGTAGGTCTCAAACCCTAATACATTTTTTTCCACTTTCTTTCAACAATAATGCACATGTAGGTCTCAAACCTTAATACAAATATTTTCAACAATGCATACCAATCAACCCTTTTAACTCCACCTCAAAATTACTTTATCAAAACACAACCACCTAGATAGAAAGTTGAACCACCATATATCAAAATTCTTGATGAAGATGTGACCCTAAATACCTGTATCAAAAAATAATATCTTTTGCAACTTCAAAAATATTAGCACAACACCTTTTCATATATTGGAAAACCTTCTCAAAATGTGTGCATGATTTTGTTCCAAACCAATGCTCTATAACTCTCTTAGTTTCTAAAATCATGAACCAAGCCCTTCAATATTAAAGCAAGTATTACAAAAAATAAAATCACATTATACACCTTTTATATCCCATTTAAATATTTCAACAATACACCCACAAAATGTTTTACCACTAATTACCTTATTACTCCACAAAATTATACTTCAAAATTAATTGTAATTTGCCCCTTTTATTTCCTTTTAAAAACAATGGAAAAAATAAAATATTTATTTCCTGTATAACTCCCTAAGTCCAATAGCACATAATAATCAAATACACCTTAGGCCATTAATATTTCAACCTTAGCACTAATAAAAAATCTTATTTTCGTTTACCACAACTACCGCAGGTTGGAATCGACCACGAAATCTCTTGCTTACTAGCATGCTAGTGCAACATGGGCTGCCACTAGGCCAACCACCCATAAAAGAACGTAAATGCATGATGTAGTATTTAAAACTCTTGGTAAAACCCTTCCAATCAACAAAATGCAAAAATATGTCACCATCAAGTTTTGAACTCATGACCTACTGCCTGCCCTACACCTTAACACTGCTCATTCTACTGCTAGGCTAGCCGCCTAATTGAGAATAATAATCCACAATCCTTTATTTATTCAACTATTCAGTTTCCTCTTTTTATTTTAATTAAAATTCATCCTTTCTTTTCTCATGAATTGCTCATGCAGGAAATTGAATACCATTCAATTCAGATTAGTCTTAGTGTATATATTAATTTATGTTAATATGGATATTTCCCCATTTTATTTGACATCAGCCCTTTATAGGTTTTATTTAAAACCTTTGATAATGTTGGTGCTAAAACCCATGTTGGGTTTAAAATTATAATATAAAGTATTATAATTAACTTTTATTATTAAACCTTTGGCTTCAAACTTTTGTCCTTAATATTATAATATTATTTATTTTTATGCCTTAGTCACTTGCTTTCTTCATGGTATTTAAACTAGTGTATTCAACCTTTTACTCCTTGCATATTCTCTCCAATGACTAATCATATTTGAGTATGAGATTTATGAGAATGATTACATCAACCCAATATATTTTTATCTACTAGGAGATCATCTTCACATTACAATAGTTTTTATTGATCCTTTTAACTCCTTTAGTGAAGCATCAGAAGAATATGAGGATGAGATAGAATTGGTGTATCTATGTCCTTGTCACATTCAATGTATTAGCAACAAAGGAGAAGACTTTACCACCATTGATCCTCTCATAGACCTAGATGATCTATATCTTAGAATTTTTACTACGTGCTAGCTCATTTGGAGGTAGCTTCTACCCTAGAATATCTGATCATCCTAGATCCTTATAAGCCTCATCTAGTCATTCCACTACCATCTCAGCCACCTTTGATATATCCATGACCACCCATATTTTATAGGCTCTTCCCATTCATGAATGGAAACTATCTACAATCCATCAACATGGTTTTTATTGATTTGAATGCATCACTCCATAATCCTAGAAACCCATCAAAACCTTTTCACCTCAACCATGAGGCCATCAATTTTTATCGTGTTGCATTACCACCATCACCCGAAGAGTTCTTCCCTTGCAAAGAAATGTTACAACCATTTCATTTCTCCCAAGGGCCATATTAAGATGTTTGTCAAGCTGATATCAAACTAGATATGATTGATTATCTAAATCTAGCTGATGACATCCACTTGATCCTTACACCTCATTAGCTTGAGGAGGGATCCCACATGTTAATAGAGGAAACAATTGATGTAGATATTGGCATTGATCCTAAGACTCCTAAGAACATAAAATTAGGACAATGTTGCCATATACACAATCCTCTTTATAGAGAATATAGAAGCTTTTGATTTGTCATACAAATATATGTTTGGCCTTGACCCAAACTTGGTCGTGCACAACCTTACACTTGATCTAAAAATCAAATCGATCAAGAAGTTTTGTAAAATGCATCCAACAATAGCCTTAATGGTTAAATATGAATTACAAAAATTGTTGGATGCAAGTTTCATCCAACCTATTGACTATCTTGACTGGGTTTCCAACATGGTACCCATAGGAAAACCTAATGGGAGGATTCACATATGCACAAATTTTTGAGATCTTAACAAAGTGACTCCTAAGGATGAATTCCCCCTTTTGAACATTTATGCTTTAGTTTATTTAACTGCAGGTCATGAAATTTTGTCCCTCATGGATGTTTTTTTAGGCTACAATCAAATCTAGGTCAATCCTTATGATCAACCAAAGATAGTCTTTACCATGCCTTGGGGCACTTTCTACTACAAATTCATACCATTTGAATTCAAAAATATTGGTGCAACATATCAGTGGGCCATGACATATATATTTCATGACTACATGCATAAAATATTGGAGGATTACATGGATGATTTATTAGCCAAATCTCCATTGCATCAAGAGCACATTAATATTCTATGGAAGGTCTTCGATCATTTACTTGAGCATAACGTTAGAATTAATCCCAAAAAAGTGTGTCCTTGGAGTCACATCTACAAACATTTTGGGTTTTATAATCTCAAATAGAGGAATCTAAGTCAATCCCACCAAGGTCAAGGTAATACTTGAAATGTTTCCTCCCAAAAACCTTAAGCAGCTTCGTATCTTGCAAGGGAAGGTTGCATCTATTCGATGCTTCATAGCACAAATTTTAGATAAATATCGACCAATGAATTAACTGCTATAAAATGCGGTCCTATTCCATTGGGATGATGAGTGTCAAAAGGATTTTGATGAGATCAAACAATACCTAGCATCACAACTAGTTTTAACTCCACCTCGATTAGGTGTGTCATTTTTATTATAAATTTTAGCTATCAATTTTGCCTTATGGGCCATGTTGTTCTAGAAGAATGAGGTAAACAAGGAACAAGCTATTTACTACATCAGTCACACCCTGGTGAGCTATGAGCTCAAGTATGCATATGTTGAGAAGCTTTACTTAGTAGTGGTATTCACCACCAAGAAGCTTCAAAATTACATGTTGAATCACATGATATATGTTATTTCCAAGATAATCCTTTGTGATACATGATGAGTCACATGTACCATAATATTCAAACCACAAAATGGATCATACTATTGACTAAATTTGACCTTAAATTCATAATTCAAAAATACATTAAATGTTAAGTCATTTTCGATCAACTAGTAGAGGCTTCTCTTTATGATGATAAGCGTCTTGTAAGTGAATTACTTGATGATGTAGTCTTTGCATTATTAGACTCACCAAAACTAGAAGAACCTAAAAATAAAGTTGACATGAATTTATTCTTCAATGGTTCTAAGTGTGAGAAAGGGAATGGTCCATGAATCATATTTTTTATATTGGAAGGAGCTCCTATGCCCATTTCATTTAAACTTGACTTCCCATTCACCAAAAATAATGCTGAATATGAGGCTCTCCTTTTGGATCTTCAAACAACTATCACCATGAAAATCAAAAGGCTCAATATATTTGGAGAATCCTTGCTCATAGTTAACAAAGTCAAGGAAATCTATCAATTTTGATGTTCAATATTAAAATTGTACAAAACCCTTATGGACAAGCTACTAGCTAAATTGAAATGGTACAACATTGAGGAAGTCCCTCATTCATCTAATAATTTTACAAATACAATGGCTTATTTGGGGTCCTTAATTCCATAAAACCCTTTTGATGATATCACAACTATTCATGTCAAAATTCTTTCATAATCAGTAATTTTGTGTGAGACTTCAAACAATAAAGAATATATACACATGATTCATATTGAAATGAACCAAGATCGATTCTCTTAGGTACAAAACTTTTTGAAATGTGTATCCTGGGGGTCCTTGGTACCACAGGGTCCTTCTGATAATGGCATGAACATTCATCTTAAGATTATCTCCCATTCTACATTTGTGCATGATGAGTCACAATGGGAACAAGAAGTTCATTCAGTTGAGATCCAAGAATATCAATATTGGCTCATTTAATTAAGAGGTTTCCTAATAATTGGTAATATCCCTTCGGGATTGTCACATGCCACAAAACAAACATTAAAATAAAAAGAAATAAAATATATCTTACTTAGAGACATATTGTATCATTGAAGCCATGATGGTCTTCTCCGTCATTGTTTAGAATCCCAAGAGTCTTCTTGGGTAATTTTACAAGCTCACGAAGGTACCTTTGGTGGCCATTTTAGTGGTATGGCTATCTCCAAGCACATCCTACGAATGGGTTATTATTGGCCAACCATGGAGAAAATATTGTTGTACTTATGTTAAGAAGTTCATGAAATTTCAACATCATGCTAATATTTCACATGTACCTTCTCAAACCTTACAACAAATCCATTTGGTATGGCCTTTTTTGTAGTGGGATTTTGATTTAATTGGGAAAATATTATCCCCATATTTGGGTCATCACACATTTATATTAATGGCCATTGAATACTTCACCAAGTGGGTGGAAGCCATCCCTCTTACCACTACAATTTGATCTCGCATTGTGGATTTAATGATTCGTAATATCATATGCCGTTTTGGTATTCCATCCAATATTATCTTTGATAATGGGACCCCATTTAAAAATAAATGTGTGTGCTCTAATTTCCAAGTATAACATCTAGCACAACTTTTCCATGCCTTATTATCTGAAATCTAATGGACAAGTAGAGGTATCCAACAAGACTGTAGTTGCCATTCTCAAGAAAATATTTAAGGAAAATCACAAATATTGGCATTTTAAATCACCTCTAGCATTATGGGCTTATAAAACTAGAATTCAAATACCCATTGGGGTAGCTCTATTTTCTAATATATGACATTGAGGCCATTATTCCATTAGAATTGGAAATTACTTCATTGTGCATATCACTCCAAGAATTTATCAATGATGATATTGCACGATAGGCTCACCTTGACCAATTGACCCTTCTTGATGAACGTCATGTTAACACTCTTGAGCATCTCTACATTTATCAAGATCATCTTAAGCGAGCTTACGATATGAAAATACACCTAAGGGACTTCAAAGTTGGAGATCTTGTACTCAAATAAAATCAATAGAACTCCAACTTGCCATCGTATTTGCACAAAAAATTTATGGTAAACTGGTTAGGCCCTTTCATCGTCACACAAAATATAGGGTCAGTAACTTATCATCTAGTGTCTCTTAAGGGTGTTCAAGAACTTGAACCTCTTAACATTCTTCATATATGGACATTTCATGCATAAGGGATAATGCACAAAAGAAAATCAAAATCAAAATAAAAAAAATATTAGAAAACCACAAAAACCACAAAAAAACTAGAAAATCGTAAAAACACAAAAAAATATTGTATTTTTACTTACATTTCAAAACATCATGCATTTCATGTAGTTGCATCTGTTAAATTGCATTAGGCATATCCTTTCATTTGTGATAGCATTAGGAATAATTTGGTTCTTACATGCTAGGATCTGACACCACACTTGTATAATCACCATCTTTCTTAATAAACCTTATCCATCATCAGCATTTGTAGTTTTTCTTATGGGATTTTGCTTATTAAGGGGTCCTCATTAAATAGGGTATATATTGTATGAATATCAACAATTATGTTTAGATGATCACTAACTATTTTATGCACACATTTTATATTGCAAAATATCATAGGGAAAATCCCCATATTCCACATACCACTACCATCCACATTCTCCTTTGTGAGTAACTATGTTTTTCAACACTATCGATAAGTTGTTATAGGGTGTTCACTAGGGTTTATGGTAATTTAGCCATTCCTAGTTTTACTTTCAAATTTTATAAAAAGATATCTTGGCTTTAGAAGGTAGGGTCTTACTTTGATAGTACCTTGCATATGTCAAAATCCCAAACACAAATTCACATGTTAAAATCCAATATTGAACAAGGATGTCGCTACAACATACTCCTTACCACCTTGAGTGAAAGGTGTCCCCGAATAATCCTATTATGCGATTATGCGCATGGTGTAGAATGCTAAGAATTGACAAAAGGAAAATCTCCTCCCTACCCAAGAAATCCCCTTGCTCTTCGATAAAATGAGCAAGTATTGAAAAACTAGTTTTCACCACTAAAGAAAATGAATCTCCTTGCTCCTCATAAAAAATAAACAAGTATCCCAAATAAATTAAAAGAAAAAAGGGGTAATGAGCCTGAATCCCTGGAATTTTCAATGTCCAAAATCCATGGGGTAATATCCATTACAATAATGGATTGAGTGAAACCTACTTGGAAATGGAGGAGTCTTACATAGGGCTATATGTATGTCACATTAGTGACCTTATTTTATATAGATCAATGATAGCTTGTAGATGTGCTATCTTTTGGTGGCTTGTATTGCCTAGTAGTCCATTCCAACTACATCCATAATCAAGATAATGATGACCATAATATAATACTTATTACAACAATGGGTTGAATGAAACCCACCTATAAATGAAGTATTCTTATACATCATAATGAACATCACATGCACATATAGGAATATTGAATATCTGGGTCTTCCTAGTAGATCTTTATCTTATAGATTTAGGTTTAGTCAATAAAAAAAAATTGATTGGTTAACTAGGGTGTTTGAGTATAATAAAAAACCTTATCATTCCTCATAGCACCTAATGGTTTCACATCAATAAATTCATCTAAAAAATGTACAAATTTTGATAAAAGGTTAAAACATTATTATTAATGACTTTTATACATTTTTTGGTGCTTACATATAGGTTATTTTACATCTTAGATTCATTCCTTATATTTTTGCATATAAACAGAAAAATAAAAAATTTGTATTATCATAACATTAGTACAAAATCTACATGCATACATATATGCATACATAGTACCAAAAACAAAAATAAAATTTATCTACACATCTATCCATAATTGCATCCATAAAGTACATACACACATAAAACAAAAACATACAATAAACACATGATAGGCCATAATAAAAATCAATAAAAGATATATCATATATATGGTAAAGTTTGGTACATAATGATACAAAATACCTATAGACTACAATAGAGTGGGTCCTCATACCTCACACCCAAAAAAATATCAATAAGTAAATTTGAGTCGTGGGGCCCGTACCCCCAAAGTCACCTCCACCCTTCACCTCATATCTACAAGGCAACCTTGAACCATTAGTTGCTAAATCCTATGGCCTAGATATCGACCTAGGAGTCTACACCCTCACATATGGCTACCTCAACTCAATTTTGAGCTTTGATAAGATCCTCCTAATGAAGAGTGCTCAGGTAGGTGATCACCAAGTACTCCTACCCAATCCTCCAGATATTGGATATAGGCTCTATCATATTGATGTCACACTTGATAATCACTCAAAAATATTTTCAATCTACCCACCTCCTCCTAGGAGTTCTTTATTTGAGTAGTTAAAAGAGTCTTCTCATCAGTGAAGTTCCTTCCCCTCTGATTCTCACTAGCTAGCTGACTTTACCATACTATAATAGTGGTATCTCACTCTACCAATTATGCCTAAATAGACTGAACCAACTCTCTGATTCAAGCATCCCCATCCAATGGATCCTCATCATCCCCACCCTCATCCTATGACTCATAAATATCCTTAGTATACTAATGCCACTCCCCTTCATTTGGTTATGCACTTATCACTCATCCTTGACCTTCCTAGAGCCCTCCTCTACTTTTAAGCTAGCCGATACACCCATAGTTCCACCACCTTGCCATAGCCGAGTCACCCACCATGTATCATAATCTACTGTAGTACCTACATCATACACCACTAGATTCTCTATTTGCTAATCCACCTTATCCACCATTGGCTCTACTTCCAACCACTCTAGCTGAGTCTTAGATCCTTGATGCTAGTATATGATGGGATCGCTAGGTGTATCTTTATGAACCTTGAATTACTAACAAACATGAGAGTACTAGAAGTACTCTCAATCTATTCCATGGAACCAAATCATCCATCACCTACATTTGTAAACACTTCAACTGGTCTGGTACCTCTATCCATATATCACCTACCCTAGCCTTAGTTACTCCATGGACTTTGTGTAATGGATAATCCTACTTGATAAGGGTAAAATATGATCCACCTCCTACTCCCAATCCCATCAAGTTGTATATCGAATATTCTTGTCTTCCATATACACCTGTGTCACCCAAGGAAGTCCATCTAGCCTATCCACTCGGATGTGCTTCCACCACTAGATCTGAAGCAGGAAGATACAACCCAATCCATGTCTAAACCACCATCTAATCTCATAAATCTCATCATACAAATGAGTAAGTAGGGTACTACCCCAGACCACGATCAAAGGATCCTTAGTAGTATACTCTATCAAATACCATGCTAGCTTGAGGAGGTTCCACGGTAACCTTGCTCCTAAAGAATCATATAGTACGATGTTTGGCATGAGTGACATAACCACTACATGTATCCTCATGAAAACATCTGTTTCATACCATGCCTCCACTAACACTCCATTGCTATGCAAACTGTGCCTAGCCACCTCCCAATCCTCACCAAAAACCCTCTAGAGCACCCTGCTCCACTGGCTAAATGTGTAGAGGTGACAGTGCATCCCTCAATCAACACACAAAGAATCCTATGGACATCCTCCATTGACACTATCATCTCTCTAGTTGGAAGATGGAATGTATTCATCCTGTTATCCTAGTGATCTATTAGGGCCGTAAGGTAGGCTTGATCAATAGCAACACATTTTTATCTACTTGAGGCCAATGGACTCAAGCCATTCCAAAACATCATTAGAGAAGCATCCTCGTGTAGTCTTAAAAACCATGGGAAATCTATGTCAAGCTCTAATAAGCTATACCACATGCAAATCATCTTAGCTTAAACAAAACAAAAGAAACATTAATTTTACATGGAAAAATTCACCCCCAATGAGGCTTTCTTAGCCTAATATGGTCTCTCTATGAGGTTGTTGTTAGTATCACAATGACACTGAGAGTAGGGGAGGTGAATCAGTGTATCTCTTTAAAACTTAAATCTTCAAAACTCAAAGCCCAAAAAATGAAAACATAAAACCAAATAAAGCAAGTATAACAAGAGAACATCACAGAACATAAGATGTACCAAGGTTCACCGATTTGGCTACATCATAAAAAATGATAGTTTGGACTCCCATACAAATCTAGAATTTATAAAGCACCAACTTTACAATCAATTTACCAACACCCACTTGAAGGAGCACCAACCCCTGATTTATCTGCACCAATAGAAAGGAGCACCAACCCTTGATTTATCTGCACCAACAGAAAGAAGCACCAACCCCTCTACCAAGAACCCACTTGATTTTGATATTGATAATAAAATGACATATATGAATGTCTTCACTGAAACCAAAACCCTCTATGGTTTGTAAGCTCAAAATCTAAAACTTTATATTTCACCCAGTATAACATCCCTCTCTCTGCATTACTCAAAATTTGAATCTTCTCTTCTCACAAAAAAATAGATTATTGCCTTAGCTCGTTCTACCAATGGCTAACCACTTTCTAGGTATTGTGTAGAAATTTATGTATGAACTCCTCTCAAAATTACAGCCAAAATGGATATCATATGAGAAAGTTATGCCAAAAACACTGAAGTGACATTTTTCACCACTCCAAAAATCACAGGTTTTCACTCTTTATTTTTCTCCACACACACTTCTCTCTTCACAAAATAAAGTCCCCACTTTTCAATATAATCCATTGTCACATAAAAAGCACATGCTTACATTATTTTTCCCATTTCAATTTTAAAAATATTTTCTTTAATGAATATTCTTAAAACAATATAACTTCCTTTTTTTTTATTTTGAGAAGGCATTTCGTCAAACACGTCACATGCAAAGAATTGACACCTTACTCGTTCTCTTACTTCAGAGCCACGTGACACCTCAAAAAAAAAATGAAATATGTTCTATTTGATGTCGTGAAGGTGTAAAAACATTGAAACCAAAACTCTGGCGACTCTGTAAGGTCGAAACGGCCAACTGAAGGATTTTGCACAAGTGGAACAAATTGACATAAAAGTGACCTGTACTGTTTTTACAACCATCATAAATCTCATCTCGTAACTCTGTTTTCTCTAAAATTTTAAAAGTATAATCTCTAAAATTATTATTACATATAGTATGAATATTACTACATAAATCCTTACGGTTTGCCTATACCACCTCCACAAAAAATGTTGTTGACACACTTTTTCCAAAAAGAGCATTTTTGTGATAGTCTTGCAACACTTGTAACATTCACCTCGTTTCTCCATTTTGGTGGAAATTTGGAACACATGTTCTTGAATATAACAAAAACCTCTAGTTAAAATTTTGCTATAAAATTCTTCTCGGTTTTCTCACAGTGCTTATGACAAAACTGCCCTTTTTTGGCTTGTACAACCACTTGCCAAATCATCCGCCAAGATACCGGAATGTCTCCGATCAATCCAAACACTGTGCTGACACATCCAATGCTTTTCTGGACTATTTCATGACATGTTGGCATGTTCCAAACTAATCCATCCTATCCAACTATGCCCGTGATGACTTTTGCAATTTTTTGACAACTTGATAAATTTTTCAAATTTTGCAAATTTGCACGAACAACCTATACCAATTTCACCCGAACATCAAAAACATCCTCATAAGCATTGAAAATCACTGTACATACTCTAAAAAACATTTGAATAACTGTCCACTGCATCAACCTATCCATATGACTGTGTTGACAATAATGACAATACTGTCGTTGCACCTTGCTCAATAATCCCCCCCTTTGGAATTTTTGGCAACACACGCACAATTTCCTGTAACTCTTCTCCCCATTTGACAACAAGACCAAAGGTATGCTACAAACTCCCCCTGATTCCATGCACAAAATTCTTAGGAAAAAATTATTACACTTAGCAAAAATCACAAACATGAGCAAAAAGATAAAAAAAATACACAAATGCTCCCCCTAAGAATGTGGCCCCAATAGCTAGTCAATTCTTGGGAAGTGTGACCACTACCAATTTCTTGTGAATGTACTCAAAGAATTACTTAGGCAATGGTTTGGTGAAGATATCCACTACTTGCTCTGTTGTTGGAACAAAATCCAACTTAACCTCACCTTTCGTAACTTTCTCCTTCAAAAAATGATACCGGATAGCAATATGTTTTGTATGAGAATGCATAACTGAATTCTTTGAGATGTTAATGGCACTCGTGTTATCACACTTAAATGAAATTGACTCACTAACATTAATGCCAAGTTCCTTCAGAGTTTATTTCATCCATAACACCTACATACAACACGTTTTTGCTACAATGTATTCTACCTCTACTGTGGATAAGGAGATTGACTCCTATTTCTTATTGTGCCACGCGACCAACCTGTATCCAAAATAAAATGCACCTCCACTAGTACTGTTCCTATCATCTACACATCCTGCCCAATCTACATCTAAATACACAATAAGGGTGAAGTCCTTACCTTTTGGATACCATAACCCATACTCCATAGTACCCTTGAGGTACCGAAGAATCCTCTTCACTACTGTCACATAAGTCTCCTTGAGACTAGCCTAAAATCGTGCTACCATGCATACTGCCTACAAAATATCTGGTCTGGTAGCTATCAAGTACAGTAAGATCCCAATCATAGATCTATACATAGTTTGATCAACATGTGGAGATTTTTCATCCTTGCTCAACTTGCAACCTATCGTCATGGGAGTGCTAACTAGCTTAAAATCCTCCATTGTGAACTTTTTCAGCATCTCTTTCACATATTTAATTTGAGAAATTAATATGCCCTTCTTTTTATTAACTTGCAATTCGAGGAAATATGAAAGTTCACCAATCATTGACATTTCAAATTATTTCTGCATCTTATTTGCTAAATCTTTACACAACTCATCTTTGCTACTGCAAAATATGATATCATATACATATACAACAAGAACAATATGATGACCATTTTCTATTTTGACATACAAATTACTATCCACCATACCTTTCTTGAACCCTTACTGAGTAAGATAATTGTCTAGCCTTGCATACCATGCTCGGGGTATCTATTGTAAGCCATATAACGCTTTCTTCAACTTGCAAACCAAGTTGAGATCATCACCAAACTAGAAACCATATGACTGCTCAATATAAACCTCTTCTTCAAGTTTCCCATTCAAAAATGCTGGTTTCACATCCATTTGATAAAATTTGAAATTATTGTAAACTGCTAAAGCCAGAAACATTCTAATTGCCTCTAGTCTAGTCACAGGTGCAAAGGTTTCCTCAAAGTAAATACCTTCAACTTGTGCATAGCCTTTGCATACCAATCTTGCTTTGTTCCTGACTACCTGTCCGTCTTCATTCAATTTGTTCCGAAAGACCCATTTAGTATCGATTACATTTTTATTTGTGGGTCTTGGTACTAACTCCCAAGTCTTGTTTTTCTCGATCTGATCTAATTCTTTATTTATTGCCTTTACCCAAATTTCATCTTTGCTTGCGTCAACAACATTTTTGGGCTCAATTATCGATAATAAATAGCAGTTACTAATCTTCTTCTTGTCTGAACACCAACTATGGGGTCTCCAATTATTTGCTCTCTAGGATGATCTTTCTACTAGCTGCCTGTTTTGAATTTCTTGTTTTCTCCCACTTCTAAATCATTGTTTGAATCCTTTGAGTCAATTTTTGGTTTCTTTTCCATTTTCTTTTCTTCATCTTCTTCAATGACCTCTTCATAAATTGGGTAGTTCTATTCATAGCTAATTACTCATTCCCTTCTTTCATCAACTTTAAGATCGACACTATCCACAATTTTCCTTAGCCTCTTGTTGTAGCATTTGTAAGCTTTGCTTTTTGATGAATAGCCAAGAAAAATACCTTCATCCGCTCTATCTTCAAACTTACCAAGGTTTTTTTAGTTCTTTTTATGTAACACTTGCTGCCAAAAACTTTAAAGTATCTTGTTATTGTCTTTTTACCGAACCACAACTCATAAGGAGTTTTGCTTTCATGCATCCTCAACATGCACCTATTTTGGATGTATACCGCAGTATGGACTACCTCTTTCCAAAATATTCTTGCTACTTTGCTCTCAGTCAATGTAGTCCATGCCATTTCTTGTACTATCTTGTTCTTTATTTCTGCCACACCATTCTGTTGAGGTGTCCTGGCTACTAAAAACTGTCTCCTAATACCATATTTTCACAATACTCTATGAAATGTGCTGAAATGGACTCTCCTCCTCTGTCTGACCTTAAAAATTTAATCCTTTTTCCTGTTTTATTCTCAACTTGGTTTTTGAAAACCTTGAAAATCTCAAAATCTTCTGATTTATGCTTCAAAAATATTACCCATGTCATCTTGGAATAGTCATCTATACACAACATAAAATATTTGTCATCGTTTATGCTTTGCGTTCTCATGGGTCCACATAAATCAGTATGTACTAGTTCCAAAGGTTTGCTTGTGTAGTAATATTTTGTTTTAAATGAGACTCTAGTTTGATTCTCCTTTTGATATGAAACACAAATGTTATTTTATGGTTTGCCAATGGTGGGAATATCTCTCACTACTTTCTTTGATCTAATTTTTACTAGATTGTCAAAAATGATATGATCGAGCCTCTTGTGCCACAACCAATTCTCTTCTTCCTGTCCAATCAAGCAAGCTCCTTCTGAAGTCTCTGAAAGAATGTACAGGTTGCCATATGTCCTTGATCCAGTTGCTATCAACTTCCCATTGTTTACCTTTATGACTTCACAACCTTGCTTCTTAAAGATCACTTCATGACCTCTATCACAAATCTAACTTACGCTCAACAAGTTATGCTTCAGACCAACCATAAACAAGACTTATTTTGACCTAATTTTTTCATCACTAATATTAACTGAACCTCTGCCAAAAATCTTAGCTCCATCATTGTTTCCAAACTTTACTGAACCACCTTCATATTGCTGCAACTTCTCAAATTTTTGTTTATCACCTGTCATATGACTGGAGCATCCACTATCAAGTATCCATGGTGTGGATTTATTTTGCGCTTTAAATGTCATCTGTACGATCAAGGATTTATTTTCTTCCTTAGGTCACTCTTTTTCTTTCCACTCAGGTTTGATTACAATTTTGGGCTCTTGTTTTGGCTTTTCTTTTTCAGTAGCTTGTGCATGTTTTTCGAGAAATTTTCTATTTTGTATTATTCCATTTGGCTGAAATTTTCTTCCCTGAAATTGATTTGATGCAAATGTACTTCGACAATTTCTTGCAATATACCCAAAATTATGACAGTTATAACATTCTACTGCATAATCCATCAAAGGTAAAAAAACATTTCTATTGGTAAAATTCCTTGGTCCTACATTATACTTGCAATCTGAGATCTTATGTCCATAACCATTGCATTTTAAATAGTAACCAGAAAAGAGATGATTGAACCTGGGTAGTGGTCTTTGCTATGTTATCGTAAGAGCCATAAATCTTCTTCTTCTTTTATGTGTGACATTGGTGAAGCCATCATTGTCAATTCTCCTTTCGTGCCTTGCATTATTGCTTTCCTTTGCATGATTCATTTTTTCTTGATCAACCAGTTTCTTCTCTTCATTCTTGGTGGATTATTCATTTATGGCCTTTGATCCATTTGACGATTCTCATTCATCAAAATGCAAACCAAATTTGATTCCTGTAGTCTTTTGGTTAATTATGATCTTATCCAACTTCATAGAACTTTCTTCACATTTATGATAACAACTAATTTTCTGATTCATCTCTTCTGGCTGCATTCTTAAACCAAAAATCTCTTCTTCTAGGTTGTTGCAATAATCTATTTTTATGGTTATTTGCACTTTGAGCTATTCAAATATTTTATTGGATTCTTCTATATGTACTTTAAAATTTGTTATGATTTCATTTGCATCCTCAAGATTTCTTGAAATTTTCTTATTCTTTTTTCTTTCTATCTTCAATTCATCTAGAGCTGCAATTAGTTCCTCTTCCAAATTCACTTATGCGTCAATTTATTCTTCATCACATTCTTGTTCTTTTTCTGTATTTTCTTCTTTGAGTGCCATGAAAAGAGCTTCACCTGTTTCCTTTTTAGAATCCTCACTAGAGCTATCTTCTGATGAACTGACATTATTGGAGATGAAACTTTTCTTCTTAAAGTTGTCTTTTCTGATTTTTTTTTATTCTAGTCACTTCTTTCTTCGTGTGATCCTTCATTACTTATGTTCTTCTCATTAAGTGGACATTTAGCTATAAAATATCCAATTACTCCATAGTTGAAACATTTAAACGGTAACTTTCCTCTGTATTTTCATTTTCCCCTTTTTAGTTTTCAAACAAATTTTGCTTCCATTTCATCTAATGTCTCTTCTTCCTCGAATTCTTGTTTTGCTTTCATATTTTTATGGGCTTTAAAATTAGCTTCTCTGTATGTGGGTTTAGATTTTCCTATTCTCATCTCATATGTAGTCAAAGAACCATGTATCTCATCCATACTAAAAGAATTTAGATCTTTAGCTTCTTCTATAGCTAAAACTTTAGAATCAAATATTTAGGGAAGGGATCTTAATACCTTTTTCACAATGATAGAATCCTTTATTTCCTCGTTGATTCCTCTAATCGCATTAACGACTTCATTAAATCTCAGCATATATGCCTCTATATTCTCATCGTCATTCATATTTAATACTTCAAACTGAGCTCAATGTGTTTGTAACTTGGCCTCCTTAATCTTAACGTCTCCTTCATGAATGCTCTTCAGTTTATCCGATATTTACTTTGTCATTTTACAACCCATAATACTTACTAGTTTGTTGTCCACTAATACACACATGATAGCATTCTTTGCTTTTGAGTCATTCTCAAACAATTTCTTATCGACAGCATCAATTGGAGAAGTGGTGGGTATTGTATATCCACTATCTATTGAATCCCAAATGTCGTATCCCAAAGCACAAAGATATACCTGCATCTTGAGTCTCCAAAATGCATAATTAGTTCCATCAAACAATGGTGCTTTATTTTATGAGAAGCCTTCACCACCTACCATTGTGTCACTTCCAAGATCACCCTAGCCGGTTAAGCCTATTCAGGAACCTCACTCTAATACCAATTATTAGACTCACAATGATACTAATAAGGGGGGTGAATCAGTGTAGCTCTTTAAAACTTAAATCTTCAACACTCAAAGCCAAAACACTGAAAACATAAAACCAAATAAAGCAAGTATAACAAAAGAACATCACACAACACAAGATGTATTGAGGTTCACCGATTTGGCTATATCTCTAAAAATGACTGTTTGGACTCCCATCTAAATACAACCTTTGCAAAGTGTGAGACAAGCAAAGTCTCCCCAAGATCAAAGAATGCTCCACAGGATGAGTCACACACCAAAAAAAGAAAAAACCACAACACCAATATTAAGTGGTAAAACCCTACTTCAAATGAAGAAGGGAAACATCCACTATGAAGCTCACTATATTACTCAATGATTCAATAGTACAAGAATGCTTCAATTTTATGCAACAATATGCATCAAAATAACCTACAACACAAGTCAATATGACAAGATCCAATAAAATGTGATAATATGTAGTAGAAAATACCTCTATTTAAAGAGAAGCTTTTCTACTACAACCCTAAATCTTATCACAATCTAATCTTATCACAATCTATCAAATATTAGAAAGTGCTTTAGTTACTTTCTAATTTTATCACAATCCAATATTTTGAGATATGTGATAAGTGGCATCTATCAAATATTAGAAAGTGATTAGTTACTTTCTAATATTTGCTAGAAAAGGAAAATAACTTTTTTCAAAAAATTAAATATTCCTAGCACCCTTAATTTATTTATGAATTGGGTGAAAATATTTTACATAAGATAGAATTATATTATAATTCAAATATTATTCTTTAGACTTTATATTTTAGTCTAAGAATAATTTACACAATGTTGCATTACATATTCCAAAACTCCCCCTTAATGCAATATTGGGGAAAGGAATTATGAGACAAAGAAACATTCTCCCCCTAAAGATACAAACGAAGATGAGAATCAAATGAGTAATATAGTTACAATGAGCTTCTATGACCAAGAATGGTCTACAATAAGGCACAAATACAAAATGGGCCAAAATGAGACTACAAGACCCTAACGGAGTAGCTTTAGATACAAGCAACTTACAAAGCCATCCATCAACCACAAGTGGTTGCAAATGACAAGAAGAAAATATCACAAGGGTGTCTTTAGTAAGCCTATAAAATCACAAATGGAAGTACCTACAAGCTACAAGCAGCTCAACATAATATCAGTTAGATACATCATCATAAATATATTCACCACAACATATATGAATATCCAAAGATGATAACAAAATTGATCTAAAAAATAGTGAACTATAAGTCATCACAAAAAGATGCCAAGCCATACTTATAGTCATGTGCTATATAGTTGATCAAAAAATATCATGTACAAAGTTGCATAAAGCAAACAAGGAGTACCATGATAATGCAAACTCTAAAGTACCATGTACAAAAGTAGCACAAGGCTAAAAAAAAGTACCATGTACAAGAGTTGCATAAGGTATATGAAAATAATAAAGTGTGTACACCGGTTGCATAAAGCCAACCATAAAATATCATGTACAAAAGTAGCATAAATGCTAACAAAAAAGTACCATGATAAACCAATTGCATAATGCCAACTACATAAAAACATGTACAAAGTTGCACAAGACAACAAGAAAGTACCATGTAAAAGAGTCACATAAAGCAATTGCATCATATACCATAATTGCACAATGCCATCTACAAAGTAACATGTACAAAAGTTGCACAAGGCAAACAAGAAAGTACCATGTTAAAAAAAAATACAAAAAGCAAGTATACCACTAAAGATAAACTCATATATATAGCACAAAACACCTCATAAGGATGAAGTTGTCATCACACAAGTGTAACTACACTTCATTCCCCCTTGAGGAAAAATTCATCAAATCAAGTGAGTCCCTTAGCTTACAAAACTACTCCTTGGGAAGAGGTTTGGTGAACAAATTAGCAGAATTAGAAGATGATGGGCAATACTCCAACTGAATAGTCCCATCCAATACCTTCTCTCTGATAAAATGGGCTTGGATTTCAACATGCTTTGTCCTTTGATGCATTACAAAATTTTTAGCCAAGGCAATAGTTGATTGATCATCATGAAAGATAATCATGAACTACTATAACCATCTTGCAATACACAACTATAACCATAATGCAATTGAATAAACCAAGATCATCTTGCAATAGATTAACTTGCAATAAGAAGGTAACTAACCATAACAATCATATTGCAACAAAATAAACTAACTTGAATTGAACCATAAAATATTTGTTAAATGTTAGATAGTCAACAAGTTAGTAAGTTAGTATACATTTTAGGTTTTGCTATAGCCTAATGAATTGCCAATTCATCTCACCCAAGGTCAACCAATCTACCCAAAAGGGTACGGGTTCGAGGACCCGAAAATGACTTGTTACCAATAGAGCGGATTCTTTTGGATTCAATAGGTGTTTAGCAAATATAAACTGTATTGCAAGATTAAGTAAATTTTAATCAAATACTAAAGTTGTGGTTAGGAAGTTGATTCATTTTTAACCTTCTCGATTAATATGAAAATTAGTAAATTGCAAGTTAGTTGGTTAGTAGATTATTTAGTAGCAAGTTAGTAGTTAGATTAGTTGAGATGTAAAATGTAAAAAATATGAACAAGAGATAGTGGAGACACAAATACACACACACACTCTCTCTCTTTCTCTCTCTCTCTCTCACTCTCACTTTCATTCTCTTTTACTTTCATAATGAGAGATACAAGTTACATTAATTTACAATATGCTTCAAGCAAATACTGGAGAGAGATTAGAATAAATTAATAAAAATAGGGGAAGAGTGAAAAAATTGATCCGAAATTGCCTTGTATACTCCAAAACATACTTGGATAACCTTGTAAAACAAGCAAACTCACAAACAACCATTGTTAATGTGAGACAAAAAAATATTGCATTTTAAGGAGAATAATAATAATTTTTAATACAAAAAATTTCTTAAAAAAATGCAATTAAATTAATAAAATTTATTTTATTAATAAAAAAAATGGTATGAAAAAGTTTAAATATTTTTATAAAGCAAAACTTTTTCAAAAAAAACAAAACTATTTTTTTTTTTTATAAAGAAAAACTGTTTTAAAAAAAAAAAAAAAACAAAACTAATTTTTTTTATAAAGGAAAACTGTTTTTTTTTTTAAAACAAAACTATTTTTTTTTTATAAAGCAAAACTGTTTTTTTTTTTTAAACAAAACAGTTTTATAAAGCAAAATTGTTTTTTTTTATATATATAGCCGACTATTTTTTTTTAAATAAAAAAAATGACTATATATGGAAATAAAGGTTTTTGGGTCTTCCGGACGCAACCATGGGGTCCGTTTAGCTCCAAAACCCTTATAGAAAAAGCTTAATGCCAAAAAAAAATTATAGATTTAAAATGAAAATATTGTTTGCAAAAGATCTAACAACTAGATATAAAAACATAATAAATCTATAAACCCTAATGGCAAATTTGCAAAATAAGTTTACATAAAATACCCAAATATCAAATGCATGCAAAAAAACATATACCTTAATGGGTTTTTCAGCTAAAATGATTGAAGACACTTGATGGAGATCCCAACCACTCTGATACCAAATGTGAGACAAGAAAAGTCTCTCCAAGATCGAAGAATGCTTCACAAGATCAATCACACACAAAAAAGAAAAAAACCACAACACCAATATTAAGTGGTAAAACCCTACTTCAAATGAAGAAGGGAAACATCCACTATGAAGCTCACTATATTACTCAATGATTCAATAGTACAAGAATGCTTCAATGTTATGCAACAATATGCATCAACATAACCTACAACACAAGTCAATATGACAAGATCCGATAAGATGTGATAATATGTAGTAGAAAATACCTCTATTTAAAGAGAATCTTTTCTACTACAACCCTAAATCTTATCACAATCTATCAAATATTAGAAAGTGCTTTAGTTACTTTCTAATTTTATCACAATCCAATATTTTGAGATATGTGATAAGTGACATCTATCAAATATTAGAAAGTGATTAGTTACTTTCTAATATTTTCTAGAAAAGGAAAATAACCTTTTCCAAGAAATTAAATATTCTTAGCACCCTTAATTTATTTATTAATTGGGTGAGAATATTTTACATAAGATAGAATTATATTATAATTCAAATATTATTATTTAGACTATATTTTAGTCTAAGAATAATTTACACAATGTTGCATTACATATTCCAACACAAAGCACCGAATTTACAATCAATTTACTAGCACCCAATGGAAGGAGCACAAACCCCTAATTTATCTGCACCAATAGAAAGGAGCACCAACCCCTAATTTATCTACACCAACAAAAAGGAGCACCAACCCCTCTACCAAGCACCCACTTGATTTTGATATTGATAATAAAATGACATATATGAATGTCTTCACTAAAACTAGAACCCTCTATGGTATGTAAGCTCAAAATATAAACTTTCTATTTCACCCAGTATAACATCCCTCTCTCTCTGCATTACTCAGAATTTGAATCTTCTCTTCTCACAAAAAAACTTATTATTCTCTTAGATCGTTTTGTCAATTGCTAAACATTTTCTGGGTATTGTGTAACACTTTATCTATGAACTTCTATCATAATTTCAGAAAAAATGGATATCATATGAGAAAGTTATACCTAAAATACTGAAGTGATGTTTTTCATCACTCTTCAAAAATCATGGATTTTCACTCTTTATTTTTCTCCACACATACTTCTCTCTTCACAAAATAAAGTCCCCACTTTTCAATAAAATCCTTTGTCACTAAAAAGCACACGCTTGCATTATTTTTCCCTTTTCAATTTTAAAAATATTTTCTTTAATGAAGCTTCTTAAAACAATATAACTTCCTTTTTTATTTTGAGAAGGCATTTCGTCAAACACGTCACATGAAAATAATTGAAACCTTACTCATTCTCTTACTTTGGAGCCACATGACACCTCAAACCAAAAAAAGAGATGCTCTATTTTATGCCTTTAAGGTGTAACAACACTAAAACCAAAACTTTGGCAACTCTGCAAGGTCGAAACGGCCAACTGAAGGATTTTGCACAAGTGGAACAAATTGACATAAAAGTGACCTATACCGTTTTTGCAACCATCATAAATCTCACCTCGTAACTCTGTTTTATCTAAAATTTGACACATAGAATATCTGCAATACTAACTACATCTAGTATGAATATTGCGACATAAATCCTTAGTGTTCACCTATACCACCTCCACAAAAATTGTTGTTGACACATTATTTCCAAAAAGAGCATTTTTGTGACAGTCTTGCAATGCTTGTAACATTCACCTCATTTCTCTATTTTTGTGGAAATTTGGAATACATGTTCTTGAATATAACAAAAACCTCTTGTTCAAATTTTACTATCAAATTCTTCTCGGTTTGCTCATAGTGCTTCTGACAATACTGCCATTTTTTGGCTTGTACAACCACTTATCAAATCATCTGCCAAGATACCAAAAATATCACCAATCAATCCAAACACTATGATGACACCTCCAATGATATTATGGACTATTTCCTAACATGATGACATGTTCCAAACTAATCCATCCTATCCAACTGCGCCCGTGACGAATTTTTTTGACAACTTCCTGACAATTTTTCAACTTTTGCAAATTTACACGAACAACCTATAACAACTTCACCCGATTATCAAAAAAATCCTCATAAGCATTGAACATCATTGTACATACTCCGAAAAACCTCCAAAAAACTATCCACTACATCAACCTGTCCATTTGAGTGTGTTGACAACAATGATAATACTATCGCTGCACCTTGCTCAACAGTTGTCTCAGGTCAAGATGACCTCCATAACAGTCAAAATTTTAATCGTTGGGATTCAAACATGGTCATCCTTCCTAGATATGGCCCCCAAACACAAAAGAGGGAACATATCACCCTAAGATCATCCTAAAATTGGGGCACACCTAATTTAAATTTATGCACCATAAGAAAATCAAGCAATTAAAGCACAAACAAACATACACTACATTATAATCTAGGGTATAAAGCATACCAATGGATCATTTTGAAGGTTGAAGATCACATCCATGCTCTTTGTGCAATATAACATCCTTGTTTTGACATTGAATCCTACCCCCAAGTAGCTCTCTATGAGTGCATCAATTTATTGACCAATATATAGATCAAACCGAGTGTCACCTTACATCATCCACAAGAGAATCAATTATAAGTTAGCAACCATCTCTAGCAAAGACAACCCATAGGTGATCATATCTCTCAGACATGGCCTATAGGTATGACCATCCTCTATAGATATGACCTCTTGGATAGAGATTTATTTATTTATTTCCTTCTTTTGTTAAGATTTAACAATATTTCTAGTTACTATTTAGCATAGATAGATCTCATGTTCATGCATGCATTCATCTTATTTTATTTTATTTATCATTTTCCTTGTAGTTAATAAGAGCCTTATTTCGAAAGGCTCTACATATTATTTTAATGTTATTTAATCTTATTTTGTGTAGGTCATAGGTATCTATGAGGAAGCAATAACATAAATATTCACATATTATCATCATTCATTGTGACAGTCCTGAAAACCTATCCCATATCAGTTTGTGGATGGTAAAGGATTTTGTGTAGTACATTCGAATTGCGTTATTTGTGACTCATTGTATCAATATTTATAGCAATACCTCAAAGGAAACATTATTTGTAACCTTCTTGGAAAATAAAAAGATATTATTAATAAAAATGGCATCGCTCATAATTTTTTTTTATTTCATTCTTTATCTTTATGGTTGCATCTTGATTTCCTACATTTTGATCTTGTATTTCATTTCATGGATGTATGATCCTTTTCAGCATTTTTAGTTATCTTCTACTCAATTTCCTCCTAGAATCAATGTCTTGTATACTTGTAAAAAAATCTTCTTTCCATTTGTATCTTCCTTCCTATACCTTGTACAAAGTGTTCGAAAACCTATCACCATATTTGTCTTAAAACAATTTCATCCAAGGTTTCAAAATTGGATCTAACTTGAGTGGTTTTTTATCACACCAAGTATCCATCCAAATATAATTTTTTCTCTAGTTCCCACCACCCATATTGAACCTTTAATAATTAGATCAATAATTTTTTAAACCATTCCAAAGAGTAGAACCATTTGGTAGAGAGAATGCAATACATATTAAACTTGGGTTTTTGGGCTCAACATACTTAGAAGAATTCATGTCCATTGCCTTTGAATATCTTTGTACAATATATAGATTAATTTTTCACTAAGATCTAACTTTGCATCTATAAGAAATCTTAAACCAAGACCTCCTCTAGTTTTATCATCACACACCTTACTCCATTTCACCAAAGGAAATTTTCTTTTATGTAAACCTAACCATAAAAGGATTTCATAATATAGATTTAACTTTTTAAAACTAATTTTGGTATAGCATACAATGACATACAATATGTTGGAATGGCCTATAAGACTAACTTAATTAATTGCATTCTTCTTGCTAACGATAACCATCTACATTTCCAAGCTAGAAGTTTATTCTAAAATTTAATAATAACTATATTTCATAATTCTATCCTCATTTTCCCATCAAATAAAGGTATCCCTAGATAAATTGTTGGTAGATTTTCCTCCTCCATTTAAAGAAACTTGTAAATTATTGCTTTTATGTCAGTTGGAGTGTTAAGGAAATAAATTTTGGATTTTTTCCTATTAAATTTTTGTCCTTATGCTCTTTTGTATTCCTTTAAAAATATATTCAAAGCTCTGTACTCATTTATCCTTACCCTTTCCAAAATGGTTGTATCATCTACAAATTGTTGAAGGGTGATGTTGTTGATGTTATTAATAATATTAAATCAACTTATAAACCCATCTTTGTAAGCTGCAATGACCCAAAATTGAGCTACAAGAAAGAAAATACACAGAAAAGAAAATATTTTTTTTAAATAAGGCAAGGGATTCATAAACCCCTAACAAGCATTTTATTGATTTATTATTAGTCCCCAACATTTTTTCGAAGAGCTACATCTCATGAGATACCCTCACATAAATTTATTTGTGTATGCGTATTATGTGTTACTGCAAATAATTTTATCTTTCTCATCATCCTTGATGAGCTAAACTTATCATCTTCAATCCATTGAAGGTATACACCCATCTCCATACCATACACAAGTCATTCTGTGTAGGTATGCTACACGTATTGTGAGTTAAGCTATCCATATTGTCTACACGATGAGCTATCTTAACTCAGATGTAGTATTTCCACAACCTAGTTATAAATATCTCTAAGGGGGTATCAATTCCCTTAGGTCACTTATGTTCACCCTAAGGGGGTCTTAATTCCCATAGGTTATCTCCAAGTTCATCCCAGAACACCATACTTAGGTTTTATTGTTTAACAAGGAAACAAAAATAATTCTAGATACTAAATCTAACAAAAAATAATCATTAAGCATATAGAAAATACTAGAAAGAAAGCAACATTTAAATAAAGTAAACATTATTTTAAAGGAATTTAAATGCAAAAATATAGATAATTCAAGCAGTAATTTAAAGGTCCATCTCCCAAAAGTTAAACAATTATTACGTATAATAAAGCATGGTAAATCCTCCATACTCTTAACAAATAATATATTACATCAATTTCATCAGGGAAACCTCCCCACAAATAATCTATTTAAGCATAAGTAAATCATTTTAAGTAGATTCAAACTAACACATTGGTTCCAATTGCCTCCTTTAGTCTCCTTATCTTCCAACAATCATTTGATAATAGTAGGGGATCAGGGCACTCAAGATTCCATGATAGACATGCTTCTAAATGCATCTACTATGCTTATTGACAAATTGCAACTATAAAAATAAAATCAAAATATCTAACCATCTATTGCATAGTTGACATTATAAAAACCACCATTTTTATTTTCCCTCTCATTATCCCATGAGAGTCTTTCAACAAATGCAACTAGATCATAGGTCTAACTTTAATCAATTCCTTTCCAACCCTTATTCAGCAAATTAAAGTCCCATACCTTTAATTCCCAAATAGTTAGGTTCCTTTACTTTCACTAATTAAAGCCCATAAATTTAACTAACAAAAATAAATCATAATCATTTTACTTTCACTAATTAAAGCCCCATATCTTTAATCAACAAAAATAAATCAAAATCCTTTTATTTTCACTAATTAAAGCCCCATATATTTAATTAATAAAAGTAACTCAAATTCTTTTACTTTCACTAATGAAAGGCCTATATCATTAATTAAAAACAATAACTCAAATCCTTTTACTTTCACTAATCAAAGCACCATATATTTAATAAAAATAAATAAACCAAATCCTTTTAATTTCACTAATTAAATCCCCATATCTTTAATTAACAAAAATAACACAAATCATTGTAGAAGGGGACTCTTTAAATCTAGTAAATATTGACAATTCTATTAGGAAGCCTCATTGGAGCATTTCGAATATTCTAGTAGAGGTGTTTAGAATTATGAAATCAAGAGAGGAGTTCAAATTTTAGCATATTTATCGAGAAGGCAATAAGGTGGCAAATTATATGGCCAACTTGGGTCTTTCTCAACAAGGCCTGAGGGTCTGGTTGGATAATTTCCTCCAAGACCTTGAATCTCTTGTTTTCGATGGTCATGGTTAGCTATTGGTTGTATGTGAGGCTTGGTATGGGAGTTCACTCTATGGACTCTTTGTTGGATGTTTTATTTTATGCTTGATTGGGTGGGCCATCTTAATTGGTGATATTCACAAGTCCCCTAACCTTTTTTAGTTGACTATCATCGGTTGGGCATCTTTGTGTGGATGTTGGTAAGAATTTTCTTGGCCTCGATCCTGATGGTGTCCTTGTTGTATGCTCTTCTAGTGATATGGTGATGTTTTCTACTCTTGTGGTGATGTTTTTATCTATTATGGAGGAAAAGCACTTTGCTCTTTTGGGTATATTGCAGGTTGTGGTCTCCTTTGTCAATGAGATTCAGGACGTGGTTAACAAGCATATGGATATGGCAACCCCAAACTAGCTTTGCTATGATGTTCTTTTGGTAGTTGATATCAGGTTATATTTTATGTTGGTTGTATAGGACCCTCTCTATTTTGTTTTGCTGAGAGAGGCCTAGTTCCTTTAGTTGTTGTTACCCAAATTTATGGTATGTTGTTTGTATGGGGCCCTCTCTATTTTACCTTGTTGAGGGAGGCCTTCCTGCCCCTTGGCTAGTTTTGATTTAGTGTTGTAGTTTAGTGTATTCTCATGCCCTATCTCAACCTATTGTAATAGGTTTGGGGACCTCAAAACCCCTTCATTTACCAAATCAAAAAGAAAAATAAAAATAACACAAATCCTTTTACTTTCACTAATTAAAGACGAATATCTTTAATTAACAAAAATAACTCAAAACCTCTTTACTTTAACTAATTAAAGCCAGCTATATTTAATTAACAAAAATAAAGAATAATCCTTTTAATTTCGCTAATTAAATCCCTATATCTTTAATTAAAAAAATAACTCAAATCCTTTTACTTTTACTAATTAAAGCCCCATATCTTTAACTAACAAAAACAACTCGAATCTTTTTACTTTCACTAATTAAAGCCCCATGTATTTAATTAAAAAAAGTAAATCAAATCCTTTTACTTTCACTAATTAAAGCCCCATATATTTAATTAAAAAAATAACACAAATCCTTTTACTTCCACTAATTAAAGGCCCATATCTTTAATTAAAAAAAATAAATCAAATCCTTTTACTTTCACTAATTAAAGCCCCATATCTTTAATTAACAAAAATAACACAAATCCTTTTACTTTAACTAATTAAAGTCCCATATCTTTAATTAACAAAAAGAACTCAAAACCTCTTTACTTTCACTAATTAAAGCCCCAAATTTTTAATTAACAAAAATAAATTGTAATCCTTTTACTTTCACTAATTAAATCCCCATATCTTTAATTAACAAAAATAAATCAAATACTTTTACTTTCACTAATTAAAGCCCCATATCTTTAATTAACAAAAATAACTCAAATATTTTTACTTTCACTAATTAAAGCCCCATATCTTTAATTAAAAAAAAAAATCAAATCCTTTTACTTTCACTAATTAAAGCCCCATATATTTAATTAAAAAAAATAACACAAATCCTTTTCCTTTAACTAATTAAAGCCCCATATATCTAATTAAAAAAAATAACTTAAAACCTCTTTACTTTCACTAATTAAAGCCACCTATATTTAATTAAAAAAAATAAATCAGAATCCTTTTATTTTTGCTAATTAAAGCCCCATATCTTTGATTAACAAAAATAACTCAAATCCTTTTTCTTTCACTAATTAAAGTCCCATATGTTTAACTAACAAAAATAACTTAAATATTTTTACTTTCACTAATTAAAGCCCCATGTCTTTAATTAAAAAAATAAATCAAATCCTTTTACTTTCACTAATTAAAGCTCCATATCTTTAATTAAAAAAATAAAACAAATCCTTTTACTTCCACTAATTAAAGACCCATATATTTAATTAACAAAAATAAATCAAATCATTTTACTTTCACTAATTAAAGCCCCATATCTTTAGTTAACAAAAATAATACAAATCCTTTTACTTTCGCTAATTTTTCTTTTTTTGGTAGGTAAGAGAATATTTATAATTAACACCGGGTTTTAACTGGTTGACCCAAAACCATTTTACAAAATAGGGGCCACTGACCAACTGGACAAAGGCCAAGCCCTAAAAGTTTAAACTGACAACAAAAATGGCCAAGACCTACTCTTCCAACGAGAATACGACCAAACTAAACTATGGAAGCCTAATATTATGGCCATCAGAAAAGAAAGATGCAAAATAGAACTAACAAAGAAAAAATCCACTTTGAGCCTTCCAATCTAAAATTTTTCATTATCTATCACCATTGAGACCGCATGAGGAATATTTTCAGTCCACGTGATCAAGTTTGTCGCTACAATGCCTTCATTTGCCAGCTTATCAGCTGCCATGTTTGCTTCCCGAAAGGTATGCAAAATTATGGCCTCAAGTCGATCATGAATTAGAGCCCTTGCTTCATGGATGTAGTCATCAAATCTCCAAGGAGCTCTCTTAGTGTTCTTTAGAAGATTTATAATAATAAGAGAATCACCTTCCACCAACAGTTTCCCTGGATAATTCTCTGCCACCTTGAGGCTCCTCCAAACTGCCCTCGCTTCAGCCACATTGTTAGTTTGAGCTCCAAGATGTTCAGCAAAAGCTACAAGCACCTCACCCTTGTGGTCTCTAAGTAAGCCACCAGCCCTGACTTCACCGGGTTACCCCTAGATGACCCATCAAAATTTAACTTAATCCACCCTAGGGGGGATGGGGTCCATGTGATCATGGTTCTAGGACAGACTTGAGGATGATTGAGGCCATCAGTGAGAGGTAAGTTTAATGACTGGACTAATGAAGCTTCAAAAGGATTTGGAGGTCTAGATGCTATAGGCACTAAACAAGCATTCTCATTAGCATATACTAAAAATTTTGACAGGACAGAGGATGACTGAGAAACCTTATCCAAGAAGGCTCGACGATTCCTTTCCAACCATATCTGCCACAAGTAGTGATGAAGGCAGATCTTCCACATATACCTAAGATGCCTATTCAAAAAGGGAGAAGGCCACTGGAAAAATAAGTCAAAAATGGACTGAGGATGGACCCAATAAATATGAAACACTTGTAACAGACCTAACAAGATTGAGACAGAAAAATTACAATACAAAAACAAATGATCAATAGACTCCCACTCAGACATACAAAGATAACACCTATTAACAACAATCACACCTCTTTTTATTAAGTTATCCATGGTGAGGATCTTATTTTGGATGGCCAACCATGCAAAAAACCCAACCTTCGGAACAATGCTTTTGGGCCAAACTTCCAAGTGAGGGAAAGTAGGTTCATCATTATCAATAAGCATCGGATAAGCGATCTTGACAGAAAATTCCCCATTGTATGAAGCTTCCCAGATAAGATGGTCCTCAAGAATTCCAGAAGGGAGTAAATACTGTCTTAATTCATTCTCCAGTATTATTGATGCCCCTGGTAGATCATTGTTCATTATTGGATTCCAAACCCTTCTATTGTTTGACAAAGTAATAAAATCTGCAACTTTGGTACCAAAAACTTCAATTGTCCAAGCTCTAAGGGTTGAAAGGATGGGTCCTGCAGAGAGGGGATAGTCCTTTAACCATTTGTGGTCCCAAAAATCAATGTTTCTTCCATTTCCCAGTTTCCAACGTAGCCCTTTGCTTAGAAAGTTTTTAGTTTGAAGGATTGATTTCCAAAAAAATGATCCCTTGGGAGGAAAGGAATAACTTAAAAATTCAGTTTTTACTTTCGATAATTAAAGCTCCATATATTTAATTAATAAAAATAAATCATAACATCCACGATGACCCTTATAAAACTAACTACAACACCACACAGTCGAACAACCCCTTCACGAATATAACCAAGAAGACCAAGGGAGAGATACAAGCTATTGGATTTATCTGATGCCATTGTCTACGGAATCCCACAAACATCATTGTGGCAAGACTCAACAGGAGGTGAAATACCATCCAATGGTCTATCGACACCAACCTATTAGCTATGATAAGCATCATAGAGAAACCTCTATGAATCGAGAGCTCACATGAATTAGAGGGCAACGAAGAGAAGGGATAACCCAAAAATAGTTTCTAAATAAGAGATCAACATAGAGGGTTTAAAATACCTAGCTATTACAGGAAAATATGAAGGTGAGATATGAACAAAAAATAGAGAGTTTAAACTACCTAGCTATCATAGGTGAATATGAAGGTGAAGTATGAACCAACAATAGAGAGTTTAAACTACCTAGTCATCACAGACAAAGGTGAAGGTGAGGGATAAACCAACAAAAGGGATAAACCAATCATAGTGCTAGCCACATAGGAGGAAAGAGATAAGCCTCAAAATGTGATGATGCCTATAGGGTGACTAGCCAAAGAGCCAAATGACTCTTTCATCATTGGCTAGCAGTAAATCTAGACATAACATAAGGGACTGGTAACACATAACCACACCCAACATCCAAACTACAAATGAAACCAACAAGGGACACAAGGCTATGGATGCAAAACCATACTTACTCATAAGGATTTATAGAGAGGTGGTGAATTCGTAAACCAACCTGGTATCTCCTTGTGATGGTTTCACAAATGTAGAGGTAGATCTTATTTCTTTCTCCCATTGAGTTATTTGGCAATCAACTATTTTCCTAGCATTACAAGGATCTCTCAAATCCTCTTTCCTCAATATTTTGTGTTTGTCCACACAAAAACAATAGCCTTCCTCTCCTCCCATTCCTCCTTACGTAGGAAGGAATGCATCTCTTTTTCTATGTATCATTAGTTCACCTAATACCTTACCTACTCGTCATCAACTCACTCTTATCCCCCCAACTGACCGAGCAAGGATTTTTATTAAAAAATTCTTCTTGCGCGACTTTGAAACTTCATCATAAATGAAGCCTTTTGCTTACTCCTTTCAAGGTTGGCAAAGCCTCTGACCTCAATATTTTAAAATATTTCTATTGCTTAAAGAAATCTTAATATAATTTAAACAAAGTCTTTCCTTTATTTTAATCATATAATTTATTTAAATGAAACTGTAATATCATTTAAACAAAGGTTTTTAAATGAAGTTTTATCACTATTTAAAATATAACATTTATTAATTTTAAAAGTTCTTTTATCAATTAAAAAGAATAAACCTCTATTATTTTCAAATGAAACTCTTTTACCAATTAAAAATAAAACATCTATTTATTTTCAAATGAAATTCTTTTAACAATTAAAAATAAATCATTCATTTGTTTTCAAATGAAATTCTTTTATCAATTTAAAAATAAAACATCTATTTATTTTCAAATGAAATTCCTTTATCAATTAAAACTAAATCATTCATTTATTTTCAAGTAAAATTCTTTTATCAATTTAAAAATAAAACATCTATTTATATTTACATATAAATTCAAACATAAGCAGAGGTTCTTCTTTTGAACACTATCATCATGCCAAAAATTCAAGCCATACAAGGAGTTTCAAGACCAACCAAATTATGCATGTTTTCCAAACCATTAATGCAGATAGCGATGAAGTAAAAGATAACCAAACATATGCAATAGATAAAGAGGTAATATTTCCATGAACCTAGTCACCTATCTCAGCTCGAGAGTTTACAATAGCTACTAGGCTATCAAATAAGACTCAAGGTGGCTATATTTTGATAATTATACCGTATAGAATGCATGCCTATATGAAGGTATCCATCAATGTTACCCTCGAGTTGCCTTAATCATCATTTCCCCAACCTCAAGTACCCTCACTTATGGTGGATGATTCTACTTCTTCCACCTATGAGTGTACCTAATCCTACACATTTTGGCAATATGTCAGTAGTACCATGCTCTTCCAAATCAACTAACATCGCATAGTTGGTTCAATTGCTCAAAATTAGGTATTAAAGCATCATATATTAATACATTATTTTTTTTTATCAAAATATTGCCAGGGAGGGTCATGACATCCTACCCCCTAGGACTAAACACCATCCTAGGTATTTCTATTTTTCACAAAAATAAAAATTATTACATTATATATTTTCAAACAAGAAGGAAAAATGTTTTTGCATATCATCCACTTTCTCCCAAGTGGTATTTCTTTCAAAAACTAGTTCCACTAGACCTTACATTGTTCAAGAGTCCGATTCCACATAGATTTAGATCGAAACTCAAGAATATTCACTAACATCACTTCAATTGCCTCTGGATTTTCCATCTATAAATTAGAAACATCCCACACATGTTTAGGGTCAACAACATATTTACTAAGCAAGGATATATGGAAGGTGTCATGAATTTTTGATAGGTTAGATGGTAAGGCAAGTCGGTATGCAACCAAACTAATCTTTTTAGTGATCTCAAAGGGTCCTACAAATCATGGATCCAACTTTGTGGATTTGATAGCTCTCTTCATAGGTTTAACCCATAAAAATACTTTATCCCCAACTAAGTACTCTCTTGGATTTCTCTTCAGATTAGCATAACTTTTCTACCTATCAGTAACTTCTTTAAGTCTTTACCTAATTACCTTAAACTCATCTTCCATTTCTCTGACCATATCTGGCCCAATCACAACTCGATCTTCTAGGTTGTCCCAAGACAATGGCGTTCTACACTTTCACCCATACAAGGCATCGAAAGGAGCCATTCTTAGATAGGAGTGATGTCCATTATTGTAGGTGAACTCTACAAGATGTAGGTAGTCTTCCCAATGAGACTTATGATCCATGTAGTACATGTGAATCATATATTCTAGTACTTGGTTTACCCATTCAGTTTGACCATCTATCTTAGGGTGGTATGTTGAGCTCATATTCAACTTTATGCCTACTACATGATGTAGGGATTTCCAAAATTCAAAAGTGAACATGGAATACCTATCTAAAAAATGATCACCTCAAGAAATCCATGTAATTGGAATACCTCTTTGGAATTTTTTTTAACCACCACCTCAGCATCATCTTTGATATTCTTTGGTATGAAATATGCAACCTTAGTCAATCTATTAACTACTACTAGGATTGCATCATGTGATACCTAGTCTTGGGTAACCCTACTATAAAATCCATAGATATGACCTACCATTTATGTGTAGGTACATCATGTGGATACAATTTTCTTATAGGATGCCTGTGTTCTACCTTAAATTTCTGACATTTGAAGCATTGAGTGATAAAATCAATAATATATTTCTTCATTCCTATCTAGAAGAAGGTTCTTTTCATGTTTTCTTGTATTTTGGCCCTTCCAGGATGAGTAGAATAAGGATATCTATGGGATTTCTTGCATTATTAGTCTCCTTAAATTACCCATTTTTTATATGATGACTCTACCTTTGTAGCACAAAAGGTCATATTTCATGCCAAATTCCTTAGTACCCTCAGGGTCTTTGTTCATCCTAGATCAAATTTCCTAGCAATACTCATCCTGAGATCACTCCTATCTCACTTGGTCCATCAGATCCATATGACTTCTAGTTATGGCTGCTATGTGTTTCCTTCTACTCAAAGCATCAACCACCTTATTCTCTTTCCTTTTTATGTACTCAATTTCAAAGTCATACTCAACAAGAAACTTGACCCATCTTCTATGTCTCACATTGAGTATAGGTTGGGTAAATATGTACCTCAGACTTTGATGGTCAATTTTAAATTCAAAGGGCCTTCCCACCAAGTAGTGGCACTAGGTCTTTAGAGCATGTACCACTGCAGCTAGCTCTAAATCATGGGTAGCATAATTAATTTTATGCTTTTTGAGCTTCCTTGAAGTATATGCTACTATAGACTCTTCTTGAGAGAGTACTCCTCTTAACCCTTACAATGATGCATCCATTCATATTGAAAAGATCCCTTTAGGGTTAGGAATATTTAGTATCAGTGCAGTAGTGAGTTTATATTTTAGCAAAGCATAGGCAACTTCACACTTTTCAACCACTTGAATTCCTTTCCCTTCCTCTGAAGGTTAGTTATTACTATAATAATCTTGGAGTAATCCTTTATATAACGTCTATAGTAGCTCGTTAACCCCATGAAACTCCATACTTCAATCACATTAGTAGGGGGTGGCCAATTTAGGATGACCTCAATTTTCTCTGGACCCACAAAAATTCCTTCTTACTGATATAACATGTCCAAGATATTGTACCTCTTAAACATAAAAAACACTTTTGGCTAGATTCCCATAGAGTTGATTTTCACTTAACAACTCTAACATGATATTGAGATGTTTATCATGCTCTTATTTGTTTAGATTGTATATTAATATGTCATTTAGAAATACAAGGAAAAACTAGTCCATATGTCTTTTGAACACACTATTCATTAGATTCATGAATGCAGTTGGGGCATTAGTTAGTACAAAGGGTAAAATTGTAAACTCATAATGCTCATACCTAGTATTAAATGTTGTTTTGTGAGTATCCTCCCCACGTATTCTTAATTGGTGATACCTTGATCTTAGGTTGATCTTAGTGAATAATGTGGTATATATTAATTTATCAAACAAATATTTGATTCTAGGTAGGGGATATCAGTTCTTGATTGTAGCTTTATTTAGCATCCTATAGTCAATACACAATCTCAAAGAACCATCTTTCTTTTTCATGAATAAAACTAGTGCACCCCAAGGTGACACACTTGGTTTTATTAATCCCTTTTCTAATAGCCCCTATAGTTGAACCTTTAGCTCCTGCATCTCGATAGGATTCATCCTATATGGATATCTATGAATAGGTTTTGCTCCTAGCATAAGATCAATTGTGAAATCAAATTCCCACATAGGAGGAAGTCTAGGTAAATCCTATGGGAACACATCCTTAAAATACTATAAAATTGGATGTTTCCCTAGCACCTCTCTCTTCTAATCATATCCCACTTTATTGAGTTTTATAACATACACTATCCCTCCTTTCTTAAGGGCTTTCTTCAATTGCATAGATGATAGCATTTGGGGTTTGAATACCCCCTACTCACTATGAATTCTTAGTCTTCCCTTGCCTTTATATAAATATTTGATCCATATATCTTGGAAATTGATCAAGGATTTATGAGCTTGTAACCAATCCATCCCTAGGATCATATCAAAGGTATTAAGTGGAGCTACGTATAAGTAACCTTCAGTGGTACCACCAACTAAAGTAATATCTACCATTGGATAACACTAGTTCACTGAGTAGGTTTACCCAAAACCATACTCTACCTTCCATCCATGGGCCAAATATCCTAGCCTTTTTGGCATATCCTTTGCTAGACTAGAAGAAATAAAGCTATATGTGGCTCCACTATCAATTAAAATTTTTACTTGCTTATTAAAAATATTAACTTTCACAAGCAATGGGGTAGCTTTCCTATCTAGATTTTTTCTTTCCAGTTGTAGTGTAGATCCGATGCTCAAGTTCCTTTCCTTTATTGTTGGATGAACTTGGCTCAGGTTGATATGGACATTGCTTAGCATAGTGTGGGCCCCTACAATGGTAACACCCATCCTTGGGTCCTTGCTTCTTTTCTATTTTTTGCTCCCTTACCTTAATTATTGGAGCTAAAGTTTACAATTTTTGAGGGTGAGGTTTTGCATTGTTGAAATTATTGTTGGTTTTCTTTTGGAATTTTTTCTTGAGCTCTCCTTGTTTCCTACTATTCTTCTTTTCAAAATTCTGAGGGTTCTTGGTCTTTCGATCCTCTTTCTCTTCCCATTTCAAGAATCCTTGGCTATTCCTCTTCCTCAGTGCTTTCTGATCTTGCTTAGATAGGGCAACATAGTTGCTTTATTTTATGATTTATATGCCTTTTACAGTAATTTAGGCTCACACATATTTACATCATGCTTCACTCTAGATTCTAACCCATGAATAAACTTGTGAATCCTCATCTTCTCATCATAAGCAGGCACATACATAAGTAACTGAATCAACTTCTTATAGTATGTCTCCACTATCTTAGTTCCTTGATGATGGCTAGTAAATTCTTCAAACTTTAAGGCATAGTAGTGCTTTGTGAGAAACCTCTTTTTGAAGATTTCAACAAAATATTTCCATTTAATATCAATGGGTTCAACCTTATTCTTCTCATAGTAGGTTCCCCACCAATATAAGGTAGCCCCTTATAAATTGATTATGGCCCAAATTATCTGATTTCTTGGGAATAGCATTTTACTATGAAATAAACTTCTATTTCTCTCATCCAGGCTCCAGTTGCATCCTCTTCACCTTCTCCATCAAATTTGGAGATACAAATATTTTTTAGATCCCTAGTAGTTTCATTTTCTAGAAGGGCTCAAGCTTGCATCTATTCTTCAGTTAGCCCATCATCTTGGCCAACCTCTGAGCCTCTAGTTTGTGAGTTATAATTTATAATGGTTTCCAATATTTGTCTCATCTGATCCTACATGGCAGTAACCATAGTAGTGAGGTATTATACCTCTTTATTAGAATTTTCTAGATCCTTCTCTCGAATCTATTTTTTGATATTATTTTTTTGAGTTCATCTAGGTGCAGGCCTCTCTTTTTTGACCTTAGGTGGCATCTTTAACTTGGTTACAACTAAGAAAAGGATTAGGTTACAAATTCACTTAAACTATATCACTAATGTAAACCGCAATATAGATTTATCTTGCTAAAATCATCAATGATCTAATTAGGAGGATATTCCAAGGTTATGATGTGACATCAATACCAAATCCCATACTAAGGTATCATAACATTAATTCACCATTGGAAGTAATCCCCATTAGATTCTAACAAGCACGAGATTTTAGGTCATCCCAAATTTTACTTATCTCAAAGCAAGCCTTCATTGGAGGTATCCAAATCTCCTTAGAACACAAGAAGCTCTATACCCTCGTACTTAGATCTTTGATACCAAATGCAATGACCCAAAATTAATCTACAAGAAATAAAACACATAGAAAAAAAAAATTAACTAAGCCAAAGGATTCATAAACCCCTAATCAACCTTTAATTGATTTATTGTTAAATTACCCTAAGTTTTCCCGAAGAGTTATATCTCAGGAAATACCCTTACACAAATCCATCTATGTAGGCATATTATGTGTTACCACAAATAATTTTATCTCTCTCATCATCCTCGATGAGATAAAATTATCACCTTCAATCCATAAAAGGTATACACCCATATCCATACCATACACAAGTCAGTATTTGCAGGTATGCTACATGTACTGTGAGTTAAGCTATCCATCTCATCTACACGATGAGCTATCTTAACTCAAATGTAGTATTTCCACAACTTAGTTATCAATCTCCCGAAGGGGGTATCATTTCCATTAAGTCACCTATGTTCACCCTAAGGGGGTCTTAATTCCCTTAGGTCACCTCTAAGTTCATCCTAGAACTCCATACTTAGGTTTTGTTGTTTAAAAAGGAAACAAGAATAATTCTAGATACTAAATCTAACAAAATATAATCATTAAGCATACAAAAGATACTAGAAAGGAAGCAACATTTAAAGAAAGTAAACATTAATTGAAAGGAATTTAAATGCAAAACATAGATAATTCAAGCAATAATTTAAAGGTCCATCTCCCAAAAATTAAACAATTATTACATATAAGCAAGCATGGTAAATCCTCCATACTCTTAACAAATAATATATTACATCAATTTCATTAGGGAAACCTCCCCACAAATAATCTATTTAAGCATAAGTAAATCATTTTAAGTAGAGTCAAACTAACACATTGGTTCCAACTACCTCCTTTGTCCTCCTCAACTTCCATTAATCATTTGAGGATAGTAGGGAATCAGGGAACTCATGGTTCCATGATAGATATGCTTCTAAATGCATCTACTATGCTTATTGCCAAATTGCAACTATACAAATCAAATCAAAGTATCTAACCATCTATTGCATAGTTGATATCATAAAAACCACCATTTTTATTTTCCCTCTCATTATCCCATGAGAGTCTTTCAATAAATGCAACTAGATCATAGGTCTAACTTTAATCAATTCCTTTCCAACCCTTATTCGATAAATTAAAGTCCCATACCTTTAATTCCCAAATAGTTAGGTTCCTTTACTTTCACTAATTAAAGCCCATAACTTTAACTAACAAAAATAAACCATAATCCTTTTACTTTTTCTAATTAAATCCCCATATCTTTAATTAACAAAAATAAACCAAAATCCTTTTACTTTCACTAATTAAAGCCCCATATCTTTAATTAACAAAAATAAATCAAATCCTTTTACTTTCACTAATTAAAGCCCCATATCTTTAATTAACAAAAATAAATCAAATCCTTTTACTTTCACTAATTAAATCTCCATATCTTTAATTAACAAAAATAACTCAAATCCTTTTACTTTCACTAATTAAAGCCCCATATCTTTAATTAACACTTTTCTTTCCAATTAAAGCCCCATATATTTAATTAACAAAAATAACTCAAAACCTCTTTACTTTCACTAATTAAATCCCCATATCTTTAATTTAAAAAAATAAATCATAATCCTTTTAATTTCGCTAATTAAAGCCCTATATATTTAATTAAAAATAATAACTCAAATCCTTTAACTTTCGCTAATTAAAGCCCCATATATTTAATTAACAAAAATAAATCATAACCTCTTTTCAATTAAATAATTAGTTGCCATAAGTATTTTAACCAAGGGTTTTATACTCTTAGAGAAATGATTAAATAATATTCTAGCCCTATATTAAATTAACTATCATTTCACAACCTTCATTAATTTAATATGCATTTGTTCTCCTTTCATAGACCACAAGAGCTATTTAAAGCAACAATCAAGTTTCAGCTATCCTACTAAAATAAAATGCCCACTTTAAAATAGTAACACCCATGATGGCCCTTCTAAATCTAACTGCAACACCACAAAGTCGACCAACCCCTTCATGAAGCTAACCAAGTGGACCAAGGGAGAGATACAAGCTACTGGATTCGATGGACACCACCGGTTGTGGAAACTCACAAACATCACTATGGAAAGAAACAATAGAAAGTGAAGTACCATACAAGGGTCTATCGACCCCAACCTATTATCTGCGAGAAGCATCATTATAACAACCCCAATTGTTACTACCTCTTATCTACATTTTTTTTTAAAATACATCATTCATGAGGCAAGGTACATAATCATGATCTAAGATAGAATCATTCCATTTGGATTGTAAGTTGTTAAGGCAAATATTATCAAGATATATTGAGACTTGATTATATTCACTCTTGAGTAGAAGTGATCAACTTCTACGAAACCCTCATACCACTCATATATGAGAATGCTCAAAGTGTTAGGTTTCATCCCTCATAAAATGGAAATCACCCTATATAGGTGAATTCCTTGAAGATGGAAAACCATCATAGATGAAATAACCCCAAAAATGGTTATTCATAGACCTTATATCCTACCCACATCTTCTCAATGGGATCACTAAGATAACAAAATTACTACACATGATTAAAATTACATAATCCTTGGAATATCATGTTAAGCATGATTATATTACCTTATACCTCTTAAGGCTTATTTTTCCACCCTTTTTATTTAGGCAACCCTTTTGTTATATAAATGAATCAATTAAGTTCATTACAAAATGACATTATTTATCCATCATGGGAGTACCCACTCCTCATGTACATTCAATACTTAATTTAGAATGTAAAGTCTGACTTGGTTCACAACCCAAGTCCCAATTGCCTTTTCATGGGTTCCAAACCACTCCAAGTTTCCACTCGAATTAATCCATAATTTGTTATCATAATATTTTAGGTTATACCAACCATGAATTTTTATGAGGTGGACATAATTTGATTAATCCTTAAGGAATATAATCCATTACATTATGATTCTTGAGACTATAGCACACATGATATATCCAATTGAGCAAGATTTACATTCTACTTTATGAATCCATACAACCATTGAATACATCAAGTGCAAGCTAATTACATCATTCATAATTACCCAATATATTTTAGAAAGTAAATGACATATCATTTATCATTAAATCATCAACATACTAAAGTTAAACATACATTATTTGCATCATATTTTAACAAATGAACACACTATATTAGTCTAAGAAATGCTTAACTATTTCATCAAAGCATTTAACCATATCATCCACTCATATCATTTTTATTATGCACATCAAACCACAAATAAAGTGACACATTGTTTATCTTGGGAACCCTCATGGGGAATAAACCCAGCCTCCAAAATATGTACTTTATTTATATTCATAAACTTAAGATGTCAAATATTATAGATATATAAGGGCCACTATGGGTCCCTTTCAATCAATTATACATTTCAAGAAATACAATTGTTCCTCATCGAATTCATGATGCAATTAATTTTTTTTCCTAATTCCCTTATCTAAGTCATAATTATATCAATAAAGTATACAATCATTCCTTATCAAATTCATGGTGCAATTAAAGAATTTTCTTAATTCCCTTCTCTAAGTCATAATTAAATCACTTTCGTGAAGCCAAACTGATGAACATTCCTGCAACCCTCTTTTGGTCCTTAGATTACACCATTTCATCCTCCCAAAAAAAGGAGGAGGGTTTGCCTTGCCATCAAGGGCTTTTTAAAGTCTTGTATAAATTTCTACTGTTGAAATTACCCAAAGATAACATCCTCGGCCCAGATTTTGATGAGGAAAATTCATCCTCAACACCTAGCCCTAGAACGTCTAGACCCAAGAGGAAGGAGAAAAGTGACAAACATTTTCCTGATTTCAATGTCAGGAAAAAGGTCAAGGTTGAGAGTACGCCTGTTAGATGTTCCCAAAGGCTCAAACTCAAAGAAATATCTAAAACCCCTCCTTCCACGTTTGTTAAACCCACAAAGGATCATTCTAATTTTCTTGATATTATGGAGAAATACCTTCACAAATTGGCTATCCAGACAACCTCTGCCACTATTGAGCATATGGAAATAGCCCACATGTCCATAGGTAAAGAAATTTCAAGGTTAAAGGATTAGCACCAAGCTGTCTTTCTCCTATTCTTCTATAACATGTTTGAAGGTATTCCTACCTTTTTTGTTTTTGAAGGTCCCTCTAATGCCAAGGGTGACGACAAAGATGAGGATGTGGTGGAGATTGCTAAGGAAGCATGATTTGATGCTTTAAAGATGTTCCTAAGGATGCACCAAAGTATGAAGCAAAGGATACCATGTTGGATACCACTACCAATTCTCCTATGCTTACAAACATTTCTCTCTAAACGAGGAAGAGGTTCCAACTACTATTGTCTTTGTTTTACTCCTTCGATCTAAAGGTTTTGTTCTAGTTGTGTCCTACGAGCTGTAGGTCTATATTTTGTTTCTTTCTATTTAAGGTTGGATCCTTTTTGTTGTAGAAGGCTTCTTGCCTCTTTGTTGTGTTTCTCTTAGGTTTTCTCTTTGGTTCCTCTTCTTGTCCTGATGATGTACAAGGCGTTGGGGCACCTTTCAAATGCCCTCATTTGATAAATACAATTTTTAACTTACCAAAAAAATAATTATATCACTAAGGTATTTCGCATACCAATAAGGAATCCATATGTCCCTTTAAACTAATGATGAAATTAAGCAATCTATTGATTCCTTCCTCTAAGTAATCCTAAGAATTTATAATATTTTCATATGTTTATGATAATCATTGGAATATTATTTTGGAGAAGTTGTATCAGTTTTAGAGAGAACCATATAAGTTCCCTCAAGAATGAATTCCAGATTCATTCTACATAATTGAAACAAAGTAAATCCATGAATTAATATCCCATACCTTTAGTTCATTAATAAACCATTCTTTCTAAATTAATAATTTAAGCTAATAATTAAAATTATCTATCATTTCATAATTGTATCCTATTGTAAAAACCCATGTCAACCACCTTTCTCCTTAATATTAGGTTAATAAAAGTAAACCCTTAGAGGTTTAGCATGGATAATATAACGCACATTATTCTAAAGCTATTTCCTTTTATTATATACAAATCAATAAGAATCTAATTCCCCATTGGATACAACATATTAATCTATTCAATTGATTCTCAATTTCTATCAAATTTGCTCCCTAAATTTGATCCAAGATTCATATCATTACTTTCCAAATCCTATGAATTCTCTTCTCAAACGTGAGCTAAATATGCATCAAATATCCTACACAATTTTTGTATTTCAATCGAATGTTAGCTCTCAAATAAATTTATTTCCATAATTGGATCCTAATATGCATTCAGTTATTTCATCCTCTATAATAAATTTTATAAGAATGCATTTGTAAATTGTTATCAAATTTTTTCCAAATTTTGATCCAACATAATCTCTAATTATCTTGCTAATTTGGTTATCAAAATTAAATCCAAATATTTTTTTGCTTATGTTCATATGATATCAAATTTACCTCCAAAATTTGCTGTAATACTTTGCAATTAATCTCTCAAAATAGGAAAACCCTATAAATTCCCATAAATAATCTAGCATTAAGGTCTATCTCTAAATAATTTAATTTTCTAATCCCAATCATAATACCATTCCTTTGATTTTCAAGGACATTTGGAAGAGTCCCATACCTCTTCCTAAATGGACACCAATACACCATTTCAACACAATAGTATGGAAGAGTTCCATACCTCATTCAAGTATGAACACCAATTCATCCTTCTAAAACTAGAAGATCTTCCTTTCTTCTAGTTAATAACATTCTTTCATTATGACACATATTAGTCACAATACATAATTTCACTTTGTTCCTTAAATTAATCTAATTAATAGATTACAAATATCTATTCTAAATAACATATGATTCTCAGATATACCATGAAATCATTATACAACTTCTAGTAAAAATAACCCATAATGTTTATCTACGATATCATACATCATATAATTTTTCTTAAAATAAGACAAAGATTCTACTTATAAGTAGGAAGAAGTTATTCCTATTAAAATTTAAAGCATCTTATAAATATCCAAAAGAGAACATACATTATAGCACATTCCACTACAAGACAACCATGGAGTTTGCTTAAAATATCATTAAATATTTGATTTTCATTCACACAATTAAAACAAGTGTTTTAAAAAGAAGGAATCTATTCATATTAACCTTATAGTTAATACTTACCCTAGATTTTGTATATTATCTAAAAATTAATCCTTCCATATGAAAATATAAAATATTTCATAGATCTAATGATGCAATGTAAATAGATATTTGGTAAGTCCTCTTTGATCATACATCTAACTTTATAGCATATAATATAAATCTATTTTATATTTAGATGCTAAGGTAATTTGGAATTACGATAACAATCCAAAGCATTTTAAGCCTTATCCAAAAGTCGTTCGAGATTATGTATTGATTATATCCGACGTCTCCCTGGAATTTTGGTTTTACAGTGTGAGATATGGATAATATATATATCAAGTTATAACAAGATCATCTCAATTTTAGGCATGGTACTAGATACCATTGATGATGTCTAGTTAGAAGTCGTGTTACGCTATCAGAGGAATTTAATTCCTGAATACTCATAGGATTATCCTAACATTCAATATAGTGATAGTGCAAACTTAGTAATCTGAGTCAAAATTTTGAAAATAAGGCTTTTAAACAATAGGATATTGATTGGCATTTCCAGAGTGATTAGGAGAATTATCTAATGATAGAACACACATTTGAGCATGATATATTTGAAGAGGTATTAATGTGAAATGAAATGCCCAACATGAATCGAAATGAAGGTAAAACAGATGCATTGCTACTAATACCCGATTATGGAATATCACGATTTGAGCAAATAGCAACCTTAATGGCCTCTAATTTCAAAAACAAATATTTAGATGCAAAATTTATTTTAATCCTAGAACCTAGAAATATGTAGAGGTATGATAGTTCCTCCAAGAAGGTGTATTCTATCTATACCAGTGATGTCTACAGAAGGACAATCGATGAATATCATTACTCAACATTGTGCCAGTAATGAAATGGCTTCTACCACATTTTATTTACAAACCAAAATTGGGTGGAAAATACTACATAATATTCCAAATAGTAGTGTAGTGGATGCCCAAATACCACATAGTTATTTAAACATTAGCCATGAAATAATTACCACAGACGTTGGGATACAACATAACCCTAGGTAGAAGAGGAATTAAAGTGGAACGATTCTCCAACCAAAAATTACCATGTTTGTTCAGATAAGGGTCCGCTATCGATAATTGTTTGAAATTATACTACTTGGGTGATTAAATACCGATTGCTTAGTATTGGTATTGATGAAAATAGTAGGTGGGGGTACCATTATGATTCCAATATTAGCCTTGTAATTGCAGATGTACTCGTAATTGATTAAACAACACTCGAGAAGGTTTTACATAATTAGTCATTACCAACAGGTTTGATGTCTTTGGCCCGAACACATCGCACAACACTGAGATAAATTTCTACTATTATCAATCATTAAAAAGAAACAACTAAATGTACTAGTTTGAAATGGTGATGATATTGTCCTAAATTTGGTTATCCAACATAGTCAAATATAGATGCTTTGACCATGTGACTCTAAAATTAGTACCCTATCATGACCATCTATTGTAAGCATACTACTATACTCATGTAAGCTCATGAATCACTACAACATTCATTGAATAATATGCATATAGAGGAGTGGAAATATCATACTAAAGTCGTCTATTAAATTTTGACATGTATGGTGTGCTAGAGATTCTCGGTAGCATTGATGGCTAGAGGTTAAAGGAGAATATAATGTAATTATATCAATGTACCACACTGTAATTGATATAATACAGGACCTCCTTGAAAGGAGGAAAAATTTGATCATCGTTTCCAAATAGAGACAAGGGTATATTTTGACATTATAAAGCTAGAACTTGACGTAGCTGAAATAGCATATACCATGCAGGGTTTTTGTTTTGTTTTAGTATAGGTTTTAAAATGGTACTACAAGATATAATCTTACGATTCAATCCTTGGTTCCCTATTAGGACCATCTGGGAACTACTAGCCTTTCTATTGGATGTACATAAATCTTACACTTACTTAAACTTACAGCTATTCCAGATTGCTTGACATATGTGCATCAACATAATATTATAGTGTAAGTAAGACATTCACATAATAGAAGCAAACTAAATACATGAGATAAATTTCTCAGCATTCAAAGAAAGAATATGGGTAGGAAAGCCCCAACCTGGACTCCTGCAAAGGATGACTCTACTTGGCTTGTGTATCTTCCACTCGTCTTCCCTCTCCAGCATAACATAACATAGCATAACATATTTTTTCTCAATTTCAATGGTAATTTATAGATTTCTTTCTTTCATAAAATATGCTTCTAAATATATATATATATATATATATATATATATATATATATATATTTATCTTATCTTTTTTCTCACCCATGTGAAGCCTTCTTTAATATATATTATTTTAATGGAAAGGGAATCCATAGAAATAAGAGAAGAATCGTATCCATCATTTCAACCTTCCCAAAGTAGCCATGCATGTGTAAGAAATATTGATTAGATAAATCTACAAGGTAGTTTTATTTTCATGTTTTAATCCAATAAAAATTGAACAAATTCATAAAAAACAAACTACCTAATTTCCTTTCCAAAATGAAGGTAATTAAATTAATTAAGCATATTTAAAAAGTAAATCTCTACTCTAGAAATTGCCCAATTTAATATTTTTCACAAAAGCATTAATTGACTTCACAAAGTAATACCAAACTAGGAAATAAGTCCTATTCCCATACATAGAAGGGTTTGCCAAAATGGGTCATGACATACTACCCCCCTTAGACTGAACACAGTCCCTTGTGTTTGCTAAGGTCAGAAGGTAGGAAGGGTATATAATGCAACAATGTATCCTTTAGAACATTAAAAGATATCAATAAAGCATTAACTATTATAAATTAGCAATCATAGGCAACCATGTAATCTCAAGTTTACCCCATTATTTTATCTTTCTATGGATGATCTCTGATAGCTCTTGCTATCACCGTCCTACTCGATGCATCTATATATGGTAACCAGCCATAATATGGTATCATTGATCTTACTATATCTCGTTCCTGGTGGTTGAGTAATTCTTCCCACCTATGAGAGTACCAGGACTGTAATGCAACAAGAATATTAGTAGTACCATGTCCTATATGCAAATAAACATTCATATTGTCTCATAAATAAATATTGATACATCCATCAATACATACATATCATCTTACATATCAAAGAATCAATACATCCATCAATGCATATATGTCATAAAAGCATCATCTAATGCAATATAATTCAACAATAATAGTATTACATATTGTTTTCAAACAAGAGAAATAGTCTTTTATTTCTTCCACTTTTTCTCAAGTGGAATTTTTTTATTGCATAGGTCCTACTAGACCTTGCATTATTTAATGTTCCACTTCCTTATAGTATTGTAGTGGAACTAGAATATTAGTCGATTCTATTATAATGACTAAATAATTCACCATCATTCATGAGTAAAAGAGTGGCTTGCCCTTTCAAATTTGGATTTTTAGTGGCAATGTGTATTTTGTGATTCATCATAATTTTACTTTTTCTTGCATGTTGTGGGAATTTTTTTACATAATGTTGCCCTTTACATGTAAAGAATCCCCCCAGAGGACCTACATGTTTCTTTCCATTTTCTTGAACAATGTAAGATGATTCTTGTAACTTATTAGTCTCAATTTTTTTGAGTTCCTTCCTGAAACAAACTTGCTTCTTTTTTCAATTTTGTTCATGACTACTATTGCTAGTCTATTAAGGCTATAACGAACTAGATTACTCATGGAATATTCAATCCTTATATAAAAACACATGTTTATGAACTTCCATAGTTTAGTCTACTGACACACAAAACATGTTTCTTTATGACATATTTAAATGCTTAAATAGCGCAAATCACATATACTAAATTACGACAAAGCAAGATGATGTCTTCAACCATGGTAAAGTTTTAGGTTGCGGCTATCTATGGGTGAACCATTGCTAAAAAAAATAGTAATCCACAAGAATTTTTCATGGTTGAGATGTTCAGCTTCTTGGCCAAAGGTCAAATTGTAACAATAATTAATTAAAGAAAACAATCTTTTATCTTGTCTTGTTTCCTACAATATGCCAAATTTAGATATAACCAGAATTTAATCTAAGAACATCTATAGTCTAATGATGGGTAGTTCTATGACTATGCTCTTTGGAATATATTGAAGATATTTATCTTTTTTTAGGCTATCTCTAGGGACTAAATTTCAACTCACTTAATTCTTATTCACACAATGTTCCACTTCAAGCCATTTGGCCTACACAATTAACAAGTTATCCATAATAATTTTATAACCTTAATTCAAGGGGTCCTTTAGCATATTTGAACCAACTTATGATTCCTCTTATTCATACGCACTTAAAAATAAGGAGTAAGTAAGTCAATAAACATAGATGTCGAGTAGTTTTCCAAAAGAGTCTAAGGTACACCACTTAAAACCCATGGAAGGAGGGTTCTCTTAGCTCTTCCACTTTCAAATGACTGTGGATATATTTGTGGGAGAAAGGAACTCAAACATTGACAATATCAAGTACTGACTTGTCCTTACGAAGCGTGCATTGTTTAGAGTTGTGGAATTTTATGTTTTGAGGTTCTCTCAAGATATTGTTTCATGCCCAAATATTTTTCTAACCTAGACCTAACTAGAATCTATTAGTTAGCCTAGAATCTGATACCAAATGCAAAAACTCAAATTTTTACCACCTCTTATCCATTTTTTTTTATATAAATACATCTTTCATGAGGCAAGGTACATAATCATGATCTAAGATAGAATCATTCCATTTGGATTGTAAGTTATCAAGGCAAATATTATCAAGAGATATTGAGACTTGATCAGAGTCACTCTTGAGTAGAAGTGATCAGCTTCTACGAAACCCTCATACCACTTGGATATGAGAATGCTCAAAGTATTAGGTTTCATCCCTCATAAAAGGGAAATCACCCTATATAGGTGAATGCCTTGAAGATGGAAAACCATCATAGATGAAATAACCTCAACAATGGTTATTCATAGATCTTAGATCCTACCCACATCTTCTTGATGGGGTCACTAAGATAACAAAATCACTACACGTGATTAAAATTACATAATCCTTGGAATGTCATCTTAAGCATGATTATATTACCTTATACCTCTTAAGGCTTATTTGTCCACCCTTTTTATTTAGGCAACCCTTTTTTTATATAAATGAATCAATTAAGTTCATTACAAAAGGACATTATTTGTCCATCATGGGAGTACCCACTCCTCATGTACATTCAATACTTAATTTAGAATGTAAAGTCTGACTTGGTTCACAACCCAAGTCCCAATTGCCTTTTCGTGGGTTCCAACCCACTCCGAGTTTCCACTCGGATTAATCCATAATTTTTTATCATAATGTTTTAGGTTATACCAACCATGAATGTTTATGAGGTGGACATAATTCAATTAATCCTTAAGGAATATAATCCATTACATTATGATTCTTGAGATTGTAGCACACATGAGATATCCAATTGAGCAAGATTTACATTCTACTTTATGAATCCATACAACCATTGAATACATCAAGTGCGAGCTAATTACATCATTCATAATTACCCAATACATTTTAGAAAGTAAATGACATATCATTTATCATTAAATCATCAACATACTAAAGTTAAACATACATTCTTTGCATCATATTTTAACAAATGAACACACTGTCTTAGTCTAAGAAATGCTTAATTGTTTCATCAAAGCATTTAACCATCTCATCCACTCATATCATTTTCATTATGCACATCAAACCACAAATAAAGTGACACATTGTTTATCCCAGGAACCCTCATGGGAATAAAACCTAGCCTCCAAAATATGTACTTTCCTCATATTCATAAAATTAAGATGTCAAATATTATAGATATAGAAGGGCCACTATGGGTCCCTTTCAATCAATTATACATGTCAAGGAATACAACCATTCCTTATCAAATTCATGATGCAATTAAGGAATTTTCCTAATTCCCTTCTCTAATTCATCATTATATCATTAAGGTATTTCCCATACCAATAAGGAATCCATATATCCCTTTAAACTCATGATGCAATTAAGGAATCTATTGATTCCTTCCTCTAAGCCATCCTAAGAATTTACAATATTTTCATATGTTTATGATAATCATCAAAATCTTATTTTGAAGAAGTCGTATTGATGTTAGAGAGAACAATATAATTTCCTCAAGAATGAATTCCAAATTCATTCTACATAATTGACACAAATTCAATCCATGAATTAATATCCCATACCATTAATTCATTAATAAACCATTCTTCCTAAATTAATAATTTAAGCTAATAATTTAAATTATCTATCATTTCATAATTATATCCTATTGTAACAACCCATGTCAACCACCTTTCTCCTTAATATTAGGTTAATAAAAGTAAATCCTTAGCGGTTTAACATGGATGATATAACACTCATTATTATAAAGCTATTTCCTTTGATTATATACAAACCAATAGGGGTCTAATTCTCCATTGAATACAACATATTAATCTATTCAATTGATTCTCAATTGCTATCAAATTTGCTTCCTAAATTTGATCCAAGATTCATCTCATTACTTTCCAAATCCTATCAATTATCTTTCCAAATGTGAGCTAAAGATGCATCAAATATCCTACACAATTTTTGTATTTCAATCCAAGGTTATCTCTCAAATCAATTTATTTCCATAACTGGATCCCAATATGCATTCGGTTATTTCATCCTCTATCATAAAGTTTACAAGAATGCATTTGTAAAATGTTATCAAACTTTTTTCCAAAATTTGATCCAACATAATCTCTAATTATCTTGCTAATTTGGTTATCAAAATTCAATCCAAATATTATTTTTCTTATCTCCATATGATATCAAATTTACCTCCAAAATTTGCTTTAATACTTTGCAATTAATCTCTCAAAAGAGGGAAACCCCATAAATTCCCATAAATCATCTAGCATTAAGGTCTATCTCTAAATAATTTAATTTTCTAATCCCAATCATGAATGCCATTCCTTTGATTGTTAGGGACATTTGGAAGAGTCCCATACCTCTTCCTAGATGGACACCAATCCACCCTTTCAACACAATAGTATGGAAGAGTTCCATACCTCTTTCAAGGATGAACACCAATTCATCCTTCTAAAACTAGAAGATCTTCCTTTCTTCTAGTTAATTACATTCTTTTGTTATAACACATATAAAGCACAATACATAATTTCACTTTGTTCCTTTAGTTAATCTAATTAATAGATTACAAATATCTATTCTAAATAACATATGATTCCCAAATATACCATGAAATCATTATGCAATTTCTAATCAAAATAACCCATAATGTTTATCTACGATATCATACAACATCATATAATTTTTCTTCAAATAAGACAAAGATGCTACTTATAAGTAGGAAGAAGTTATTCCTATTAAAATTTAAAGCATCTTATAAATTTCCAAAATAGAACATACATTATAGCACATTCCACTACAAGACAACCATGGAGTTTGCTTAAAATATCATTAACTATTTGATTTTCATTCACACAATTAAAACTAGTGTTTTAAAAAGAAGGAATCTATTCATATTAACCTTATAGTTAATACTTATCCTAGATTTTGTATATTATCTAAAAATTAATCCTTCCATATGAAAATATAAAATCTTTCATAGATCTAATGACGCAATGTAAATAGATATTTGGTAAGTCCTCTTTGATCATACATCTAACTTTATAGCATATAATATAAATATCTTTTATATTTAGATGCTAAGGTAATTTGGAATTATGATAACAATCCAAAGCATTTTAAGCCATATCCAAAAGTCGTTCGAGATTATGTATTGATTATCTCCAACATCTCACTAGAATTTTGGTTTTATAGTGTGAGATATGGATGAACAGATATATCAGGTTATAACAAGATCATCTCAATTTTAGGCACGACACTAGATACCACCGATGAAATCTGGTTGGAAGTCATGTTACACTATCTCAGGACTTTAATCATCGAATACCCATAGGATTATCCTAACATTCAATATAGCGATAGTGCAAAATTAGTAATCTAAGTCAATAAATTTTGAAAACAAGGCTTTTAAACAATAGGAGATTGATTGGCATTTGCAAAATGATCAGCAAAATTTTTTGATGCTAGAACACACATTGTAGCACGATACAAATACTGGAAGAGGTATTAATTTATAATTAAATACCCAGTATGAATCGACATGAAGGTAAACCGAATGCATTGCTACACATATCCGATTATGGACTATCGTGATTTGGGTGAATAACAACCTTAATGACCTCTAATTTCAAAAAAAACATTTAGATGCAGAATTTATTTTAATCCTAGAACCTGGAAGTGTGTAGAGGTAAGACAGGTCCTCCAAGAAGGTGTATTCTATCTATATCAGTGACATATACTAAAGGATAGTCGCCAAATTTCATTACTCAACATTGTACCCGTAATGAAATGGCTTCTACTGCATTGGATTTGTATACCAAAATTGATCAGCAAATACTACATAATCTTCTGAATCGTAGTGTAGTGGATGCCCAACTACCACATAGTTCTTTAAAAATTAGCCATGAAATAATTACCACATATATTGGGATACAACATAACTCAAGGTAGAAGAGGAATTAAAGTGGAACGATTCTCCAACCAAAATTTTCCATGTCCATTCGGATAAGGGTCCACTATCGGTAACTGTTTGAAAGTATACTGCTTGGGTGATTAAATACCGACTGCTCAGTATTGGTATTGATGAAAACACCAGACGGGATTACCCTTACTATTCTAATGTTAGCCTTGTAATTACATATTTACTCGTAATTAATTAAACAACACCCGAGAAGGTTTTACATAATCAGTCATTATCGATAGGTTTGATGTCTTTGGCCCGAACACATCGTACATCACTGAGATAAATTTCTACTATTATCAATCATTGAAAAGAAACAACCAGATGTACTAGTTTGAAATAACAATGGTATTGTACTAAATCTGGTTATCCAACACAGTCAAATATAGATGCTTTGACCATGTGACTCCAAAATTAGTACCCTGTCATGACCATCTATTGTAAGCATACTACTATACTCATGTAATCTCATGAATCACTATAGTACTCACTGAGTAATATGTAGATAGAGGAGTGGAAATATCATACTAATACCATCTATTAAATTCCCACATGTATGGTGCACCAGAGATTCTCAGTAGCATTGATGGTCAGAGGTTAAAGGAGAATATAATGTAATTATGTCAATGTACCACACTGTAATTGATATAATATAGGACCTCCTTGAAAGGAGGAAAAATTTGATCATCGTTTCCAAATAAAGACAAGGGTATATTTGGAAATTTTAAAGATAGAACCCGATGCAGCTGAAATAACATACACCATTCAGGGTTTTTGTTTTGTTTTAGTATTGATTTTAAAATGGTACTACGAGATATATTCTTATGAATCAATCCTGGTTACCTATTAGGACCATCCTGGCACTACTAGCCTTTCTATTGGATGTACATAAAGCTTACACTTACTTAAACTTACAACTATTCTAGATTGCTTGACATATGTGCATCAACATAATATTATAGTGTAAGTAAGACATTTGCATAATATGAAGAACACAAGCTTATACTAAGAGGGGGGTGAACAGTATAAGACCTATTTTTGCTTTTTCCTTTATACTTCAAAATAGTAAAGCAATATACCCAAAGCAATATCAAAACAATGCACAATATCATCCACAAAGTGACACCAATTTTAACGTGGTTCACCCAGAATGCCTAGGCTACGTCCACAAAACTTTTCTCTAAAAGTTATCTCAAAGTTCTTTGGGAAACCTTCCCAATTACAATGTTTATGAGCCTCGGCCCAAAGGAGATACCTTCCCCAAATCTGAATTTATGAGCCTCTGCTCAAAGGAGATACCTTCCCTCTATCTGAATTTATGAGCCTCTGCTCAAAGGAGATACCTTCCCCTCTGCTCTGGAAATGATCCCTCAGAATATCAACTGCCTCTACCTTTTTCCAGCACGTGGAACTCCTTTACACCGAAGACCTCCTGTCGTCAATGCTTAGCCTAAAAGACCTCTGCCTTCTATGATCACGTCCACAGCAGCTTAGCAACCTGTACCAAACACAATTAGTCGATCTAGTACAAGTCTTCCTCTGTCTGTCAGATCTGTCCAACTCTTGAACAAATCAATCCTCTGCATACAAGCCTTCTCAAAGACTTGCCAACTGTCCTCAGGTTCTTCTCAAAGAATCAATGCTCTCTGTCCTCAAGTTCTCTGATAGAACTAACAAACTCAGCTCACAAGTCCTCTACTAGGACCTGTCCAAAAACCTGCTCACAAGTCCCCACCGGAACCTGTCCAAAAACCTGCTCACAAGTCCCCACCGGAACCTGTCCAAAACCTCAGCAAGCTCACCAAGAAAAACTTGCTTAGCATGAACCCACAAAGATAATTTTTAGAGACCCAATGTGATTCATCAACCTCATAGAAGCATAAAGAGAATTGTTAGAGACTCAATATGTTCTATACTTAACTCCCAATCTCAATCTCAAATCTCATAGAAACATAAAGAGAATTGTTAGAGACTCAATATGTTCTATACTTAACTCCCAATATCAATCTCAACTCAATCTCAAATCTCAAAAGAATAAGATAGATGTAGTATGCTTTTCTCAAGAACATGAAACACAACCCAACAATTGTCAACCATGCAATATCTCATATAACAATGATACTCATGTTCTTTTCACCAACAATTAGGGTTTCAACAACAATGCTCATCAAACAAGGTTTAGTCAACCAACACCATTCAACTCAACATCAACCTTGAATCATTCAACCAATCATCACAATAAAAGGAAACAAGTAGAAATCCTTTTCCTTCCAAGGATATTTGAACAAAACAACCACCAACACAATTTCACCAAATGCAAAGAATAACTTGCTCAAATCAACTCCATGGAGTAAGCCCAAATCATGTATCAAGTAAAGCACTAACTTGATCAAAACAACCTCTATGGAAGCAACTCAACCATTAATATCAAAACAGCCAACTAAGGGTTTCACCATCTCAATGCAAGTAGCAAGACTCACAAATATCAGCCCTAGTGCACAAAGCTTCCACTATCGCAAACCAGAAATTATGCATTCACCAAAAACTCTCCTTAAGGATAACAATGCATAAGTAGTCTTCAACAAACCAGAAAATAGGATTTGCACCTAGCCATTAGGATACCTAGTAGAATACCTTTTCACTCCAACATTATTTCAGAAAACATACACCAATCATACTCATAAGAAGAATGTGCCCATACCTTTTTCTTGATGATGAAGGGGTCTCATACATTTGCCACAACCACAACAAACTTCTATGCCAATCTCAAGAAGGTTAGAAAATAAATCTTTCTCACAATGTAATGTAAATCCACAATTACACCTTATTACTCCTCTCACTCAACTTATTATACCTCTCCAATTAATTTTAACATAAAATACCTTTTAATTTCACAAATATCTAAACTCTTATAACTCCCAATTGAAAGCTTTAAATTAAAGTTTAAACAAAGCCTTATGACTCCCTCTTTGTAAAACTTATTTCTCTAAACTTTAATCACAAAAGAAAATTTGAGTCATACCTTTGAAAATAAAACATTGGTGCGGATGGGTTTTGACCCTCCAACCTTCATCAACTCAAAACTGTTCGCGGCCACCTGTGCTATCCACTTGGATGAGAATACAATGGACAAAAACATATTTAACTCCTTCGTCCTCTTCCAACAATAAAAAATTAGCATCGCTGCGATTTGACCTTAGGACCTCCCAGATTGCAGCACCTTCATTCGAATAAGCAACCGATTCCTCCACACTATCGGATGGAAACAAAAAACACGAATAGCAGCCTTATTTTCTTTTTATCCTTTCGTAAATTATGTAACCCTCACTTACTACCATGTTGCTGAAAATTTTGAATCACATGCTCTATACTTGCTCGAAAAACGATATTGTTCGTCCCTTCTTTAACTGCACCTTCCAATGTCATATCAAATTTCCGATCGCATCATTAGCATTTTCAAATATTAAAACAATGGCACACCAACCAACATTTGATTTGCTCCCTTTATATATAAGGTATATGTTTTAATAAAAGCGTCGGCCATTTTTAACATGATTTTCGTTGGTGGAAAATATTTTAATTTAATTTTAAAATTTTAATTTAAATTTTAAATAAATAAAATTTAAACTAAATATTTAAAATTAAATATCTCCATCACCGGGGCACATTTTTCAATGAAACGAAAAGCCAAATTGGGTTTTAAGAAAAACCCATTTCAAATCTGTTGTCCATGGTTTTAAATAAAACCTTTTATTTTGTCTGCCTTGGTTTTCACAAAAACCCTTCCTTGAACTTAGATTCTTTTGACATCAAATCAAATTCCTTCTAAATCTTCTTGACATCAATGACAACTTATACACTTGAGCAAAGGCAATGTACCCAAAGTACCCAAAATTGCCAACATAATAGAAGTAAACTTAATACATGAGATAAATTTCTTAGCATTCAAAAAAAGAATATGGGTAGGAAATCCCCAACCTGGACTCCTGCAAAGGATGACTCTACTTGGCTTGTGTATCTTCTGCTCGTCTTCCCTCTCCAGCATAACATAACATAGCATAACATTTTTTTTCTCAATTTCAATGGTGATTTATAGCTTTCCTTATTTCATAAAATATTCTTCTATATATATATATATTTTAGCTTTCTTTCTTTTAGAAAATATGCTTATATATATATATATTATCTTCTTTTTCTCACCCCATGTGAAGGCTTCTTTTAATATATATTATTTTAATGGAAATGGAATCCATAGAGATAAGAGAAGAATCTTATCCACCATTTCAACCTTCCCAAAGTAGCAATGAATGTGTAGGAAATATTGATTATTTAAATATACAGGGTATTTTTTTTCCATGTTTTAATCCAATCAAAATTAAACAAGTTCATAAAAAAATAAACTACCTAGTTTCCTTTAAATGAAGGTAATTAAATTAACTAAGCATATTTAAAAAGTAAATATTTACTCTAGAAATTTTCCAATTTAATATTTTTCACAAAATAATTAATTGACTTCACAGAGTAATACCAAACTAGGAAATAAGTCCTATTCTCATACGTAGAAGGGTTTGCCATAACGGATCATGATAATCGTAGAGAAACCTTTATTAATTAGGTGCTCACATGACTTAGAGGGCAACGAAGATAAGGAATAACCCAACAAAAGTTTCTAAATAAGGGACCAACATAGAGGGTTTAAACTACCTGGCCATCACAGGCAAAGACAAAGGCAAGGAATGAACCAACAACAAATATTTTAAACTACCTATCTATCACAAGTGAAGAGAAAGGTGAGGGATGAACTAGAAATAGAGATTTTTAACTACCTGGTAGTCACAGGTGAAGATGAAAGTGAAGGATGAACCAACAACATGGATAAACCAATAATAGTGCTAACCACACATGAGGAAAGAGGTAAGCCTCAAAAAGCGATGATGTCTATGAGATGACTAGTCAAATAGTTGGATGACTCTTTTATTATTGGCTGGAAGTAAAGCTATATAGAATGTAAGGGACTGGTAACAAATAACCACACCTGAAATTCAAACTACAAATGAAACCAACAAGTAACACAAGGCTATAGACGTTATACCACACTTACTCATAAGGATTTACAGATAGGGTGAGTTCGTAAATCAACTTGATATCTCCTCATTATGGTTTTACAAATGTAGAGGTAGATATTTTTTATTTCTCCCACTAAGTTCTATGGCAATCATCTATTTTTACAGTATTACAAAGAGCTCTCGAATCCTCTTCCCTCAAATTTTTATGTTTACCCACACAACAACAATGCCCTTCCTCTCCTCTCATTCCTCCTCACGTAGGAAGGAGTGCATATCTTTTTTGTGTATCATTAGTTCATCTGCCACCTTACCTACTCATCATCAACTCACCCTTATCCCCCCAACTGATCGATCAAGGATTTTTATTAAATAATTCCTTCTTTTGTGACTTTGAAACTTCATCATAAATGAAGTATTTTACTTACTCCTTTTGAGGTTGTCAATCCTCTGACATTAATATTTTAAAATATTTCTATTGCTTAAAGAAATAATAATATAATTTAAACAATCTTTCTTTTTTTTAATCATATAATTTATTTTAGTGAAACTGTAATATCATTTAAAAAAAGGTTTTTAAATGAAGTTTTATCACTATTTAAAATATAACATTTATTAATTTTAAAAGAAGTTATTTTATCAATTAAAAAGAATAAACCTCTATTATTTTCAAATGAAACTCTTTTATCAATTAAAAATAAAACATCTATTTATTTTCAAATGAAATTATTTTATCAATTAAAAATAAAACATTCATTTATTTTCAAATGAAATTATTTTATCAATTTAAAAATAAAACATCTATTTATATTTACATATAAATTCAAACATAAGCAAGGGTTCTTCTTTTGAACACTATCATCATGCCAACGGATTCAAGCCATACAAGGAGTTTCAAGACCAACCAAATTATGCATGTTTTCCAAACCATTGATGTAGATAGTGATGAAGTAAAAGATAATTAAACATATGCAATATATAAAGAGGAAATCTTTCCATCATCTTAGTCACCTATCTTAGCTCAATATTTTATGATAGCTACTAGGCTGTCAAATGAGACTCAAGGTGGCTAGTTTTTAATGATTATCCCTTACCGAATGCATGCTTATATGAAGGTATCCATCAATGTTACCCCTTAGTTGCCTTAATCATTATTTCCCCAACCTCAAATACCCCTACTTATGCTAGATGATTCTACTTCTTCCATCTATGAGTGTACCTAATCCTACATATTTAGAAATATTTTAGCAGTACCATGCTCTTACAAATCAACTAAAATCGCATAGTTGGTTCAGTTGCTCAAAATTAGGTATTAAAACATCATGGATTAATATATTGTTTCTTTGTACTAAAAGCCCGCCAGATAGGGTCATGACATAAGGCTTCTTTAAGTTCCTACTCAAAACCTCTACCATAATAATGAACATATAAGGATATAGATGATATCTTTGTCTAACACCTCTCTTGGATTTAAAATATTCTATTTCTAACCCATTGACCAACAATGAAAAATAAATTATAGAGACACAAGTTGTAACAACCCTAAAATCTATCCCATTTTTTTTCTTTTAACAGTACAAAAGAAAGTTCAAATAATCTGGATAAATTCCTTAGAAGTTATTCTTCCACTTTCGAGTTTCAGATGATGCATCATCCCTTGGGTGGATAGGAGTGACCATTATTCCATGCTAATTTTAGGGTTTACCTTACTCACTGTGCATCTACCTGAAAGGATACTTTTATATGGTCATCACAAATCTTATTAATTTATTTTTGGAGGAAATTTTTACCATGGTGCAAGGGTTAATCCTTTCTCATTCCTTTGAGAAAAGGGATGCCAAATCATGACTAGTATATATCATTCTAAACTAGTAATTAGGTGCAATTTTCTTATAGTTTACACATTGCATTTAGGTATGGAACTATTATGCATCATTAAAATAATTCTTGGATAACTTAATGGAGGTGACTATCCTTTTATATGGTAGATTCTTGTTGGATGCCCATCAGTTAATCAATAATTCCAATTACTACTACACCAAATGATATGTCCCATAGGAATTCACCCATAGTCTTTTGAATCCCTATGTCTATCATTTGCAAGACATATCCACCTCACATGGTTATCTCTCTTTATATTATAGAATCCATCATAAGGATTTGGCTACAATGTAATTCTAAGCTCACTTTCTCTTGGAGCACACTTTAGTGGTCCTCTGCTAAAAGTGCCCACTACAACTTTAAGGAACTATTCCATCACATATTTCGTAGTTCCAATCCTAATATTAGGGTTTAGTATATTTTGATTTGATGTTTTATTGTTAATATCTCTAGAATAAGATCCCCAAAGCCCAAAGGCGATATTTATGAAATATCATTATCATATGAAATAACTATCATTGTATATTTCATATTTGATTGTAGGAAATGAAGATATATTCTACAACATTTATACATTCTTTATTATGTACATTTCATCAAAGCACAATAAACAAATTCATTTTATTTTTCATTCATAACAATAGATTTTAAAGCAATAAATATAAATAACAATTCCATAACAAGTACCACAAAATATAAACCATTAGACACATCATGTATCCTAGGAACCCTATCTAGGGAGAAAACCTAGCCTAAAAAATATTCCATCTTTATTTTCAATGTTTTTCCTTTAGCCATTTAACAAGAAGGATTCTTTGTCCCTTTATCCTTCTATGATTTTGACTAAATGCATAGGAGTCTCCATAACTCCTATGTTTCGTTTTCATTACATGAAGATGTAAATATCCCCCTTTAAAAGCAAAGGAATCCCATACTTCCCTTGTCCTAATATTATTTTGTATTCATTAGTCTACAATTTTCTCTAGAGTTATTCCTTAAACATTCCTTTACAAATGATAAGTTAAGGAACCCCCATAAGTTCCCTTCTATTCACTGGATTTATACCAAATCCTTATGCTCTAAATAACCCAGATGATAAGTTTTGGTTTTCCTTTGGTAGAAGATCAATAATGTAAATAATTCAGACTTCCTAAGATGTAGGATTTTATTACCAAAATTCATAACATAAATTTTCCAAAGCAAGATATATCCTTTAATAATTTAAAACCATCAAGTTTCCCCATAAGAAAACATCTTAAACTATACATGAATATCTTTATTAAATTCAAAGCATTTCCAAAACTCTTTTCAACCAATTTGTATAAACATAAATCCATAATCATTTCACTTTGTAAAAACACTAATAACTCATTCACTTCCTTATATTCTAATATAATCATAAATTATGGACCTTTCTAATTTTAAAACAATAATAACTCTTTCACTATAATACTAGCTTCATAATATGTTTGCTCTTAGTAACATTTCTTCATATTAATATATATTTAATCTAAAGATCAATTCAATATCTAAAAAATATTTATTCTTTTAAACTCTTATAACTAACATTTGTCAAGGGCATTTATTTTCCCTACGGTCAAACCTCCTTTAGTTTTACAAAAAATCACACTTAATCTAAGGAGCATTATTTATAATCCATAATAGAACATTATTGGGGTTAATGATTAACTACAATTGTTAAAATATTTTTATTCCAAAGGTAGTATTTCTCCTTTAAAGAAATTATGAAGCACTTGGTTTTACCTAATTTTAAAACCAACCATTGTATATCCAAGCTTAATACTTATTTTAAACACTTTATCTAAGGCTTACTCAAGCACTATTCAATCCTATCCAATCAAAAGCTATTATACTTAGGCTCCTATGTATTGTCTATGTTCCAACTCATTGCTTCCATATTTACTTCAATGTACTCCACTTTCAGATATCCATTCCCCCTATAGTTCTAATTAACCTATTAATAATTCCTTCAAATATTGTACTAATAATAAAATATGTGTTATGATTTGGGTTTCTAAAGAGGATTTTATTACAGACGGTTTCATAGGTTTTGCTACAATGTGACTATTTTAAGGACGTATTCGTTAGCATAAAAATATATAATCATAAGGTTCAAAGAGATATGTCTCCAGTTCCACTTCAATGAGAAACGTTTTCAGTTTTACAAAACATAGACCATCTTTCTTTCCTACGTAGGCACTAAAATATCAGTACAATTTTAAATTTTGGGTGCATGTACATTGTGATGAGTACCTAGAGGTGAAACTTTATAGCAACATGGTTATTACAAAGGCTTTTAGAGGCTATATAACACAAATCATGATTTTATATTTCTACTATGTCTTCTCTATATGGATTGACACAAATGAGTGTGCTCCATCTAGATGTACACTCATTTCTTGAAAGGGTGTTAAGGTAGAAAGGTTATGTCTAACTATTCCTATGACCTATATCAAAGTAAAGGCACATTATTCCTTTGGTATCTTGGTGCCTTAAAGATCACAATGCATGGTTGTATGTTTCATAACCAGATTGATCTACAATTGAAGCACCAACATTACTTCATTGATCTAAGAACTACTACTCCATATTTATCATAGAAAGGGTACCTTATGTATTTGAAGGCACTTGCTTGGAATTTTTTTCAAATGCCCACCGATGAAGGAGGTCTTCAGTTGTTCCTATCCTCCAAGTCTCCTAGAGGTATCTTAGACCAGTGCACTCTCTTCCATTTCATTTCCAAATAAATATGAATTCAATTCCCCTCATTTCTTCCTTTTGTTTCAAAAGGGTTTAAAGAACACCCTCAAGAGGTAGGTTCAAAAGAAACTAACTTCCCAAAACTACCCAAATATAACTACTCATAAATATGTATTTCATTTTACTTTATAGTATTTACATTATCATTTAGTAAATGTTATTTTTGTCTTTTCTATTTTAATGCTTCAATATATTAATAATATTATCAGTAAAACAATACTAAACATTATACTTTGGTTGTTTTATAAAGCAATATTAAATATTTGTAAAACATGTTAGCAATGTCACTTAACACTACCTATTATGTAAGTGCAAAAATAATATAACCATTTGCAAAGATGATTTTGTTTTGAAATAAATGAATCATTAGTTAAATTATTTTGACTTTAATAGTCATCAGTCCTCGACCCATTCGTGGAGATGTCTATTCTTGCAAAAAGGGTAAATTTATCAATACCATATCGTTAGTCATCAAAAAGCACGAGATTCCAGAAGAAAAAGGAAAACTATAACTATGCAATATAAGACGAAATGTAACGCTTTAATCCTATGCACAAAAACAAGGAAATGAGATAAATTGGAGACGAAAGAAAAGATGTAAGGAAATCACGACCCTCTTTATTCAAATTTCTTATCCTCGGTTACATAGACGTCTCCTCCCTTTTTAGGGGCTAGGAGCGTTAAATTGGTCTTTGTTAGAATTTGTGACTTAGTCTTCCTCCTTCCGCATGCCCACGTTTGGAATGGGCGGGCCAAATATTTTCGTCGCTTGCATTGGTAAGGTAGACTCCTCGCCGCTCCTCTAATGCTGCAACTCTACACTCAAAGAAACAAACAAGAAAAGTTAGTAGCACCTGTGTATGAAAAATAAGAGATGAATCTAACGATGGTTGAAATGAATCTAAATGAAATGAAAAACTTGACAAAAGCATAAACATGAAACTAAAATAAATACCATGATTATGAAAGCACAAATCGCCAGTAAGTGAACTAGCAGCACTTCGTCGCTCAAAAATGCTCCTTTTCTGTATTCCCTTTTTGGGTGAGAAAACTCACCCTTTTTATAGACCCAAGGGGTCTTTTTGAATTAACATGCAAAAGTGTTTCTTTGCATGAATGCTTTTGTTTGTGAAGAGAAGACTTCTTCTTGATCAAGGGCTTCTTAACCGCCTCTGTGCATGTCTTTGCATGTTTTAGCAAAGCTCACTTGCACTCCCATGCAATGAAGGGATAGCTAAGTGGCAAATCTGAGTTGTCTTAAAAATATTACTCTCCTTCCCATGCAGTGAAGGGAAAGTCAATTGGCAGATGTGTGTTGTTAAAAGAACTCACTCGCACTCCTATGTCATGCAGGGAAAGCTAAGTGGTAGTTCTGAGTTGTTATATGCCGAGATTTGACTTTTTGGCAATCAAACTCGACAATCGTCCCACCCCGAAGCGAGCGATGGTAATCATCCCTGGGTGAGACGAGTATCAGTCAGCACTCGTCCCTAGATGGGACGAGTAAAATTAGAACTCGTGCCTGGGTGGGACGAATAAGCAATAAGGTGTCTAAAAGGTGCCAAATTGGTTTCTGACTTGCAAAACTGCTATGTGAGTGGTTAGAAGCACTGTTTACCCTCCGAGGGCTGCCTTGGGGGCTGTGTGTGTTAGTGCGATCGGTGCTTGTAATCACATAATCGGATTGGTGCTGTTTTGGTGTCTACGGTTTCATAACCGGATTGATCTACAATTGAAGCACCTACATTACTTCATTGATCTAAGAACTACTACTCCAAATTTATCATAGAAAGGGTACCTTATGTATTTGAAGGCACTTGCTTGGAATTTTTTTCAAATGCCCACCGATGAAGGAGGTCTTCAGTTGTTCCTATCCTCCAAGTCTCCTAGAGGTATCTTAGACCAGTGCACTCTCTTCCATTTCATTTCCAAATAAATATGAATTCAATTCCCCTCATTTCTTCATTTTGTTTCAAAAGGGTTTAAAGAACACCCTCAAGAGGTAGGTTCAAAAGAAACTAACTTCCCAAAACTACCCAAATATAACTACTCATAAATATGTATTTCATTTTACTTTATAGTCTTTACATTATCATTTAGTAAATGTTATTTTTGTCTTTTCTATTTTAATGCTTCAATATATTAATAATATTGTCAGTAAAACAATACTAAACATTATACTTTGGTTGTTTTATAAAGCAATATTAAATATTTGTAAAACATGTTAGCAATGTCACTTAACACTACCTATTATGTAAGTGCAAAAATAATATAACCATTTGCAAAGATGATTTTGTTTTGAAATAAATGAATCATTAGTTAAATTATTTTGACTTTAATAGTCATCGAGTCCTCGGCCCATTTGTGGAGATGTCTATTCTTGCAAAAAGGGTAAATTTATCGGTACCATATCGTTAGTCATCAAAAAGCACGAGATTCCGGAAGCAAAAGGAAAACTATAACTATGCAATATAAGACGAAATGTAACGCTTTAATCCTATGCACAAAAACAAGGAAAGGAGATAAATTGGAGACGAAAGAAAAGATGTAAGGAAATCACAGCCCTCTTTATTCAAATTTCTTATCCTCGGTTACATAGACGTCTCCTCCCTTTTTAGGGGCTAGGAGCGTTAAATTGGTCTTTGTTACAATTTGTGACTTAGTCTTCCTCCTTCCGCATGCCCACGTTTGGAATGGGCGGGCCAAATGTTGCCGCCGCTTGCGTTGGTAAGGTAGACTCCTCGCCGCTCCTCTAATGCTGCAACTCTGCACTCAAAGAAACAAACAAGAAAGTCAGTAGCACTCGTGTATGAAAAATAAAAGATGAATCTAACGATGGTTGAAATGAATCTAAATGAAATGAAAAACTTGACAAAAGCATAAACATGAAACTAAAAGAAATACCACGATTATGAAAGCACAAATCGCAAGTAAGTGAACTAGCAGCACTTCGTCGCTCAAAATGCTCCTTCTCTGTATTCCCTTTTTGGGTGAGGAAACTCACCCTTTTTATAGACCCAAGGGGTCTTTTTGAATCAACATGCAAAAGTGTCTCTTTGCATGAATGTTTTTGTTTGTGAAGAGAAGACCTCTTCTTGATCAAGGGCTTCTTAACTGCCTCTGTGCATGTCTTTGTATGTTTTAGAAAAGCTCACTCTCACTCCCATGCAATGAAGGGATAGCTAAGTGGCAGTTCTGAGTTGTCTTAAAAAGCTTACTCTCCTTCCCATGCAGTGAAGGGAAAGTCAATTGGCAGATGTGTGTTGTCAAAAGAACTCACTCGCACTCCTATGTCATGCAGGGAAAGCTAAGTGGTAGTTCTGAGTTGTTACATGCCGAGATTTGACTTTTTGGCGGTCAAACTCGACATTCGTCCCACCCCGAAGCGAGCGCTGGTAATCGTCCCTGGGTGAGACGAGTATCAGTCAACACTCGTCCCTGGATGGGACGAGTAAAATTAGCACTCGTCCCTGGGTGGGACGAATAAGCAATAAGGTGTCTAAAAGGTGCCAAATTGGTTTCTGACTTGCAAAACTCGTTGTGTGAGTGGTTAGAACCACTATTTACCCTCCGAGGGCTGCCTTGGGGCTGTGTGTGTTAGTGCGATCAATGCTTGTAATCACATAATCGGATTGGTGCTGTTTTGGTGTCTACAGATGCCCCTTTTTGGGAAGCGTTGTGCAAGGCGCAACGCTGAGCAAAAATATAACCAAAGCACTAATGATTAGGGTTTCTCAAGTAACCTAACCAACTCTTGATGCCCCAAGTATGGAAAAGGGCACGCATTCTTGAATCCTTGCTTCTGACGAGCTAAGGAACTTAAATCAAGCATTAACCTGGTTCGGTGAGGTATTACTTGAACTTAGACATTGATCAGTCATGAATAGGCAAAGGGCGCAACCTTTTGTTGTGGGAACCTTGAGTTCATGATTCACGAATGCCAAGTATATGATCAGTTTGTGATGATTGCTTGTTTGCTGCCCCAAGCAAGGGCGCGATTGTCATTTGCAATGATCCTTTGAATGCGTGTCATTTCCCAGACTGGGTATAATGGTGTTGATTGGCAACTAAGTGTGACTACCCCCTCAAGCGACGAATCGATGAGGGAATGACCGACATGAGAAAAGCGACGAGTCGCTTGACCCAAGAGGACTTGTGCAAGGGTGCCTTTAGATGGTTTACCGCTAAGCATGCTCGAGCAGTTCCCTGACTGTTTTGACCTTTTTTTTTTTTTTTTTTTGGCATTTGTCATTTTTATGTTGTGGTTGTTGTTGATTTTTCTCTTTTTTTTTTTTTTTATTTTTTAATCGTCCCGGGGTGGGACGAGTGCCATGATTTCACTCGTCCCGGGTTGAGACGAGTGCGATGATTTCACTCGTCCCGGGGTGAGACGAGTGCATCTCTGAAGGTACTCGTCCCGGGGTGGGACGAGCGCGTCGAAAAGCGCTCGTCCCGGTAAAGGACGAGTACCAGCTGACAAAAAGTATAAATATGCGAAAATGACGGATTTGGTTCATTTGCACTGTTCGGCGATTGCGATTTGGAGCTCTGGGAGGAGGAGGTAGATTTCTGACGCGAAGCGCTGCCGGATCATCCAACCACCATGAGTGCACAGACCGGGTCGTCGAGCGGCGGAGCCGAGGCGAGACCAGTAAGTGCACTATCTCCTCGATTGTCAATTTGAAAAATGCAAAGTTGTTTTTATGGTGTTTTTCTTGTGTTTAAACATGAAACCCTAATTAATTAAATTAAAAGGTAAATGAATGACACCGAATGAAACATGGATGCAAACTTGATGGAAACTTAGATGGAAAACCATAGGATAAACCCAAAATGAAACTTAGAGTAACACTTTAGGGTAACCATGGTTAGAAAAATGTTTTTCTATGTGAATGGTAAAACTTAGGTCGAAACCATAGGTAAACCATGCCCATATTTTTGTGTTATGTTTATGAAATTAAAAAATGGAAAATGAATGAATTTGTTTTTTATTGAAATGGTAAACTTAGGTCGAAACCGTAGGTAAACCATGTCGATTTTTTTTTTTTTTTTATTGATTTTGATGAAATTAAAGATGAATTTTTTTGGTTGAAATGGTAAACTTAGATAAAACCGTAGGTAAACCATGTCAAATTTTTTTTTTTGTTGTTTATGAAATTAAAGATGAATTTTTTTGGTTGAAATGGTAAACTTAGGTAAAACCGTAGGTAAACCATGTCAAATTTTTGTCATTTTTGATGAAATGAAAGGTGAATTTTTTTTTTTTTTGTTGAAATGGTAAACTTAGGTAAACCGTAGGTAAACCATGTCAAATTTTTGTCGTTTTTGATGAAATGAAAGGTGAATTTTTTTTTTTTTTTGTTGAAATGGTAAACTTAGGTAAACCGTAGGTAAACCATGTCAAATTTTTTTTTTGAAATGGTAAACTTAGGTAAAGTAGGTAAACATGTAAATTTTTTTTGATTTTGATGAAATTAAAGGTGGAGAATTTTTTGTTGAAATGGTAAACTTAGGTAAACCGTAGGTAAACCATGTCAAATTTTTTTGTCGTTTTTTATGAAATTAAAGATGCACAATTGAAAAATGGAATTTTTTTTTTTTTTTTGGATGTACATGTGAATAAAAGATGTTACTGTACAGTTAGGCATTTTTGTACATGTGATGGTAATTTGGATGCATGTTTTTGATGTTTGTTGTTTTTTTTGTGATGTGCAGGTGGTGAAGAGTCGACATCGAGTACCGACCATTTTTTCTAATGCCCGCGAGGCGTTGACTGATGATGACTGGGAGTGGCTTGATGCCTTAGGGCTCAAGCATGTGGCTCGGTTGGATGCAGTTGTGGCGGACCGGGCGTACCTTACAGCACTGATTGGCCTATGGGATGTTCGGACGAACACCTTCCATCTTTCGACAGGGGAGATGACTGTCACCTTGGAGGACGTGTATCGGATTCTTCGGATTCCGATAGACGGGGTTCCCATTCGGACGACACCACGGGGCCAGAGGACAGCGGTACTGATGCGGTACTTTGGATATGGGGAGGATGATGATGGGATGACCTCATTAGAGAGGGCAGAGCTGGATTGCCACATTGGGGGGATCTTGGTGCGATACTGGTACGCGAGGGGAATGTTGGGAGTGAGGCATGCAGTGCTCATGAGCCTCATTTCCAACATACTCCTGCCAGACTCTTCAGGAGCGAGGTTCCCATGGAACCTATTGGAGGTGGTGTGGCAGTTGGTGGGTTGCCCGGTGACAGAGCCGGTCATCATGAGGTGGGGTCAGACGCTTTTGGCACAGCTGTATGATGAGCTGTATGAGGTCCGCTGTCGGAGGCGAAAGGGGATGGGGTGCAGTTTCTTGCTGCAGTGCTGGGCCTGGCAGCACATAGCCATAGAGCGACCGCGAGGGTTGCCCTGGACTACCCGAGCTGACATGGTGGACAGGGACATTGGATACTGGGCTCTATGGTATCGATCTGAGGAGCGGGGGCATAGTCGGCGGTTTGCGGGAGACGTAGACCATTACAGAGATGCATTGGCACGACTGACTCCCGGAGATGTGATATGGCGGCCATATCGGGATTGTCCCGCATGGCCAGAGGCTGATGAGTGGCTTCGACGGGTTCGGAGGGGGAGATGGGTGATTGGTCGGCATGGGACGGAGCAGGAGTACTTCCATTACCGTCGAGTGACGCGACAGTTTGGGGTACGCCAGGGGTTGCCTGGGGAGCCCGTAGCCTACCGGCGTCGGAGTGATGAGAGGACCCTAGCTGCGCCGATCCTCGAGCCATTGGGGGAGGAGTCGGATGCAGTACTAGACATTCCAGACGTAGATGACGTCGGAGTGACTGCTGAGTACCAGGAGTGGTGGACGCTGCGACAGTGGCGAGGGGAGGGGCCATTGGGCGGAGAGGAGGCAGCGGGAGGCGGAGAGGGTGCGGAGGCACCAGGAGAGGGTTGGGGAGCTCCTACGGATGTGGAGATGGTGGAGGTGGCAGAGGCAGGAGATGACTTTGGGGAGGAGGAGCAGTCGGAGATGCAGGATGCTCCAGAGCAGGCTGTCTTGGGGGAGACAGAGGCGGGGTTGCGCGCGGAGGTAGCACGTCTGACGGGGTTGCTACGGAGGCGGGATGGAGAGCTTACGGAGATGACGCAGGAGAGGGATCTCCTGCGGACACAGTTGGCAGGGCAGGGGAGCGCAGGGGCTGCGGCTCACCAGCAGGCGGGGGATACAGATGCTGCACGGGAGAGGGATCTCCTACGGGTGCAGCTAGCACAGCGCGATGATGCCATCACGTACTACCGTAGGCGGGAGGCAGAGTCGAGGCTACGGGAGGAAGATTGGAGGCGACGGGAGGCAGATTGGGGGCGACGAGAGGCCGCTTGGGGGCGGCATCGATCGAAGATGGAGGGTGAGATTATCCGCCTAGGTGGGCGAATACCAGAGCCTCCGGCCAGTGGCTCGTCATACAGGACGAGAGACAGCGGGACGGAGCAGTCGGCATCATCCCGACGCAGGCGACGAGAGGAGGGCGGAGCGAGTGGGCGGGATGCAGGGGCGAGCAGTCGCCCTGAGAGGTCGCAGAGGACAGATACCACGGGGGGTAGCTCTCGTCGCACCGATCCTGCGTGATCATGGTGGCCGACGCCCTAGGCTGGGGGTTTTTGAGATTTTGGAGTGTGCGGGGTCAGATGACTGGGTATTGTAGCCTACGGGCATTTTGGATGATATATATACAGATGATTCTTTTTGGTGTTTATCTTTTTTTTTGCATGATTTATTTTTATGTACATATTTTTACATTGATGTATGCATATGCTATTATGAATGTGATGATTCTAATTTGTATGATGTATGCTTATGGAATGAATGAAATGAATTGTTGATGGTTTGTCGATGCACCATAGACTGTACAAGATTTGACTGACTTGCGATACTAATGGGATGACTTTGTGGAACGACTTTGCATGTGAAAACTTTGTTTTTGTATTTTGCATATATTTTGATGGTGATGTACAGAATAAAATGTGATAGTTGTTTTTTTTTTTTAAATGTAATTAAGCTTTTCTGAGATTTAGATATTTTAACTAACTAGCCAAGACTATACATTTATCTCACAAGACTTTTGATCAAGGTATAAATTCGACTTGAATTTAACCAAGTTATTTCACATCCCTGTGTGTGCAATTGAGTTCGTTTATGTGTTATTTATCGGGATACCGCCGATGCCAAATGGGCTCTCAACCGAACTCGTATCGAGGATCACCTAATTAGCTCCACTAACTCCTTTATTGTATTTAGTCAGATTTGTCTGCGATGTTATCTAGGATACCATAAACTAGCTCATCCACATGCAAACATTGATCTGCACACAAGTTAATGTGACAGATATATCGTCATGCGGGAGGTTTACTGCCAGTGACTGATAGGCTATCAACCAAACCGGTACTGAAGCTTGCCTCATGACCTGTCGAAATGCTGAGAATTCCAGGGATTCAAGGTCGACTCCCTTCTTTTTTTTTAATGGTATTGGGATACTTGCTCTTTATAGTGATGAAATCACTGTTTATTTTTATGATAGTACTCGTCTTGTTTTTTTTTTTTTTTTTTTTGAGCAAGGGATTTGAATATGGAGTGATGATAATCACTATTATTTGTGCCTTTTGATGTGTGCACTGTAGGATGTCAAATTTTAGTGTTTTGACGTTTGCAAATGTTTGATGTTTTTTTTTTTTGCAACTTTTGAGAACTTGGGATTCATGGGGAATTGGGTAGGGAGGAAGCTTGTCCTTTTGCCAACTCTCAGCATTTCTAGGGTCATTCGCACAGGGGGATAAGCAAGATAGCCATTTTGTTTATGGTAACCGGGATTACGGTGCAGGTTTCATCTTTCGTCCACACAACTTAGGAATTATTTTATGTGTGTTAATTTGTGTTGGGATGCTACGTACCAAGGTGTGATCCAAGTAAAACTTTCCCATGTAAAATCTGCTTAACTGTGTATAGTTTTTGGCTAGAAATTTAAAGACATCTGAATGATGAAAACCCTATATACATTAGGCGACACTGACAATGCTAAAATAAAAGGGTGATATGTGGGATGTATGCGTTTATGAAAATGGGTTTGAGGTGGAAATGATGGAATTGCCAAATAATGACAGCCTATGGTGCTTTTGACTTGTATGACCTAGCGAAGTATGCAATGTATGGATGCAATGCTTAATGCCACCTATATTTTTGTATTTTTTTTTTTTTTTTTTTTTTTTTTTTTTTTTTTTTATTTTTATGAGAATGCATGGAGTTGAAATGCAATTGTTTTTGTAATTTTGATGTTTATGAAAATGCATGGAATTGAAATGCAAATGTTTTTGTACTTTTGATTTTCGTGTTGTTTTTGTTGATTTTTGAATTTTTTTTTTTTTTTATGTTGACCAAGCAGTGATGGTCACGCTTGGAGCTTTTGGGTTGACCAAGCGATTGTGGTAATCCTTGGAGCTTTTTGGGTTGACCAAGCGATTGTGGTAATCCTTGGAGCTTTTTGTTGGACTATGGCTCTTCAGCTGTGGAATGACCTCAAATGAATGATATTCAAGGGTTCTGTTTCCTTGATGCCTTCAAGAGAGGCAAGCCGGTATGTTCCGGGTCCTATTCTACTGTCAATGATGTAAGGACCTAACCAGTTTGCTACAAACTTATCCCGAAGATGGGACGACAAATTAGAATTCTGTTGGTTCTCTTTTAAGACCAAGTCACCAACCTGAAATTCCCTGAAGTGGACTTTCATGTTGTATGCTTTCTTAAGTCGCTCTTGATAGATACGCAAATGCTCGAGAGCATTAACGCGTCGTTCATCAAGCAACGTCAGTTGATCTAACCGGGCCTGCCGTGCAGTGTCATCATCTATGAACTCTTGCATTGAAATGCGTAGGGAAGGAATCTCCAACTCAAAAGGCATGACTGCCTCGGAGCCATACACCAACGAAAATGGAGTTGCCCCAGTGGGTGTCCGAATGCTGGTGCGATAAGCCCATAGGGCAAGCGGGATCTGAATGTGCCAATCTTTATGATTATCTGCAACTATCTTTTTGAGAATGGCGACTAGCGTTTTGTTGGACGCTTCTGCTTGCCCATTTGCCTACGGATAATAGGGTGTTGAAAAGCTATGCTGAATCTTGTACTTTGTGGTCAAAGCACGCACATCTTTATTCTTGAATGGCGTCCCATTATCCGAGACAATTTTGGATGGAATACCAAAATGACATATGATGTTATGCAAAATAAACTCCGCAATGCGGGCTCCAGTCGTAGTGGTCAATGGAATTGCTTCCACCCATTTGGTAAAGTACTCAGTGGCCGTTAAAATGAACGTGTGACGACCAGACGACGCAGGGGAGATCTTTCCAATTAGATCAAAGCCCCACTACGAAAAAGGCCAAACCGATTGGATCGGCTGTAAAGCCTGAGAAGGTACGTGTGTCAAATTAGCATGGTGCTGACACTTCACGCACTTCTTCACATATGCGCAACAATCTCGCTCTAAAGATGGCCAATAATAACCCATGCGAAGAATGCGCTTTGTGATGGCCATACCGCTGAAGTGGCCACCACATGTACCATCGTGAGCTTGGGTGATCGCCCAAGCGGACTCTTGCTGGTCCAAACAACGAAGGAGGATTCCTTCATAATTTCGACGATACAAAATGTCTCCTACCAAGACATGCTTTGCCGCTTTCTGTTTGAATGATCTTTTCGTGGCTTGGGTCAATCCAAGTGGGAGATTACCTAGCTTGAGGTAATCCCTAATGGGTGTATACCAGTCTTGCTGATCAAAAATCTCGATAGTATGAACGGCCAATCCCTCTTGAAGTTTATCCCGAACAAAAGCTGAGCAGGAAAGAACTTGTAAAAACAACGTGGTGTTGCTAGTAAGAGGGGTCGGGGAGAACAAGGACCCCCAGTTGGCTTTAGTCAAACAATCTCGAATTCGAGAGAACTTATCCGGAGATGGTTCAATCTGAATCATGTGGATTCCTAGCGTCAGATCAGAGCTTGCACGCTCCATCGCAGGTTGCGATAATGTTTTAACCTGAATGGTTGTCATTTCACCGAAAGGGTCTTGCGGAATAAGTGACCCCAAGGAGGCCATAGTATCCGCAAAATGATTTGATGATCGAGGGAGCGCCTCGATGTCATACCATTCAAGTTGTGCCAAGAATTTATCCACAAGGGCTTTATAAGACTTCAAAAGTGGACATTTACATTGGTATATCCCCTTAACTTGATTGACAATTAACAACGAATCACCAAAGATATTCAATCGTTTAATGTTCATGGTGATTGCTGTCTGAAGACCTAGGAGCAAGGCTTCGTATTCTGCATTGTTGTTGGTGCACGGGAAGTCTAATTTAAATGACAAGGGCATTGGAGCGCCTTGCGGAGTGAAGAATACAATTCCCGCACCACCCCCTTGCTCACATTTAGAACCATCGAAGAAAAGGGTTATGTCAGCCTGGGACTCAGGCTCATCAAAATCTGGCGACTCTGAAACATGGAAGACCCCATCATCAGGTAGTTCAAAAGTCAGAGGCTGATCGTCTTCAAGAGGAGCCTCAGCTAGTTGATCGGCGATGACTTGACCTTTTATAGATTTTTGTCCAATGAACTCTATGTCAAACTCCGTCAACAACATGATCCATTTCGCCGTGCGGCTACTATGATAAGTACGACTCATCATGTATCGCAATGGATTCTCCTTAGACACAACATACGTCTTATTACTAAGCATGTAATGGCGTAGCTTTTTGGTAGCAAACACCACTGCCAAACAGAGTTTTTCAACATATGCATAGTTAAGTTCATAACTGACCAGGGTGCGGCTAAGATAGTATGTAGCCTGTTCTCTGTGAAGTTCATTTTTCTGGGACAGCATGGCGCCCAGTGCCACCTCAGTGGCTGAGATGTATAAATAGAACGACACTCCTGGTCTGGGTGGTGCCAATACTGGCGGCGAAGCCAAGTACTGTTTAATGTCGTCAAAGGCTGACTGGCACTCGTCATCCCAATGAAATGTGACCCCTTTATGCAATAATTTATTCATGGGTCGGCATTTGTCAGATAATTGCGCTATGAAGCGCTTGATCGACGCAACCTTTCCCTGCAGACTCTTGAGCTGCTTGATGGTGGTTGGGGGACGCATTTCAAGGATTGCCTTGACTTTGTTTGGATCAACCTCAATTCCTCGTTTGGAGACTATGAAACCCAAGAGCTTTCCAGAGGTGACGCCAAAGACGCACTTCTTGGGGTTTAGTCTGACTTTATGCTCAATGAGGCGATCAAGGACCTGACTCAAGTCACCGATGTGATCTGGGCGCAAAAGAGATTTGGCCAACAAATCATCCATGTAATCTTCCAAAGTTTTGTGCATGTAATCGTGAAAGATGTATGTCATGGCACGTTGGTAGGTGGCTCCGGCATTTTTAAGGCCAAAAGGCATGACCTTATAGCAAAATGTCCCCCAAGGCGTTGTGAATGCCATTTTTAGTTGGTCCTCAGGATTAATACGAATCTGATTGTATCCTGAGAAACCATCCATAAGGGAAAGCATTTCGTGGCTCGTCTGTAGCGTCTACCAACGCGTCGATGCTCGACAAAGGAAAATCATCCTTAGGACTCGCTTTGTTAAGATCTCAAAAATCAGTGCATATGCGAATCCTCCCGTCGGGTTTCTTGACAGGAACCATGTTAGACAACCATGGCGGATAATCCACACAGATGACAAACTGGGCATCCAACAACTTTTGTAACTCATATTTTACCATTAAGGCTACTGTTGGATGCATCTTGCGTAGTTTTTGCTTTACTGGCTTGATTGTCGGATCAAGCGTTAAATTGTGCGTGACTAGCTGTGGGTCTAGTCCCGGCATATCCTTGTATGACCATGCAAAAACCTCCTTCTTTTCCTTAAGAAGGGCAACATAATCGGCTCGCTCTTCAGGGGAAAGACTTACCCCCAACTTGAGAATCCATGGATTCATTGGATCTGTGCCGATGTCTACATCAGTCGTTGCTTCAACTGACATATGGGATCCGTCTTCCAACTGGTGTGGAATGGGGATCAGATGGATATCATTTGCTGAATTAAGATCGTCATTTGGAACATCAAGTTCCTCCTCAGCATGAAAGACATCCTGAGTCTGTCTTGGAGTGAAATGAAACATCCCACCACAAGGCCAATACTCTGATGGAGATGGTGGTGTGTCAATGCGATCCCAATCAATAGCTTCTATGTCTAGATGCAATAATCATGTTGGATTGGCTGGATCATGGATGGGGGCGGTCAAGTCAATGGAGACCATGTTGATGAAATGATTGTAATCTCCATAACCGCAAATGTGACAACCTTGACATTCTAGATGTTCTTGGTGCTGCGGATCTGGCTCTGTAGGCACTGGCACAAAGGGATCAGCCCTATACGCGGTCCTGCAAACAGGGTCTGCCCTAGGCACTGATGAGTTGATAGGGTCTCCAGGCGGAAGATGTTCGTTGTATTCCTGGAGTGGGGGGTGCAGTAATTGCTATAACTGCGCCAGGGTGAAATGCCTCCTAGGTCTTGGATCTATGTGTAAGTGTTCCAACCTGTCATCTATGTCTAAAGGATCTTGTAACCTATGCTCACTAGGATCATTCAATGGGAACATCCTCGGGAAGCTTTCCTGATCATCATTCATTTGATATTCATGCGAATGATCGTCCTCCGACTCATCTTCAGAAGACCCTTCGTGGTCTTGTCCATCTTCCCCTTGTGGGTGAGTCCGTGAGGTTTCTCCTTGTTCAGCCATAGGGAAAGGGTTGTTGAGGTCAACAAGGTTATTTGTGTGCAATGGGAAATAGTCCCCCAATGTATAAGTCGTATTTGGATTGGCATATGGATCCGATGCCAACCCATCCTTGTTGCCTATCCCTAGGCCTTGCATGTTTTCGACCAAGATGTCGAGGGGCAAAGGGTGGTTAAACCCTACTCCTGACTTGTCATAAGGCATTTGGTATCTTGGTTGACACAAAACACGCATTCCTTGTTCATACCGGCCTAACCCGTATCCATGCCAATTGCATTGGCTAAGATAACGTAATGCGAAGTCTGGGTTAGCCAGATAGTTGACATCTTCCACAAAGGGATCTTCATCTTCTTCTTCTTTTTGGGAAGGTTCAATGCCATGATCCAGGCCCCCAAAAATAAAATTTGTCTGATTAGGTGGGTAGCCTAAAGGAACCACGGAGCCTATGGGGAGTCGAGGTCTTCCCATGTCTTGCATAGATCGAAGTGTGGGCGTTGCAACAACATTTCGCACTATGTACTCCCCCATGCCCGTGTTAGACATCTCAATAGTAATCGTTGGCGATTGAGGGGAAGTGAATGGGAGTTCTCCTTGAGTCCACTCCATGTGGGGTGCACTAGGCGTCTCAACTTCCATTCGATTAGGCGTCTCTCCTGTAGAGATGTTGGAGACTAGAGGTGGTTCCGCTTCTAGGGGCTTCTTTCCTTTGTCCGTTGGTGTGGCCATCGTAGGTGGCGTCGTTGTGGGAGGACTGGATGAAGAAGATGATCCCGCCTGAGAACTTGATTGATTTGGCAAGGGAGATTCTTGCTTAGTCGAACCCCGTTTAGATGGATTTAACTGGAAATCCACGTGCGTTGAAGGAAGGGTCGACTGCGGCATGATTTGCACTGAATTGCAGTACTTAAAAGGTTCCAAATCTGCAGGGACCACGTGCACTTGTCCTTCAAATGTATATTTCAAACATTGATGAGCAATTGAAGGGACACACTTCATATCCCGGATCCAAGGCCGTCCAAGCAAGATATTGTAAGCCATTTCCCCTTCTAAAATGTGGCACAACGTAGGAATGATCTTTTGTCCCACTTGTATGGGCAGGACAATTGTGCCAACTGTCGAGCATATCGTATCATTAAATGCTCGAAGGGTATAAGTGGAAGGTGCAATGTGAGAGGCTGGTAGTTTCAAATGTTTCAGTGCAGCGGTTGTAATAAGGTTACTGGAAGAACCAATATCTATCAACACCCGTTTGTACGGAGTCCCGTTGACCCGCGCAATAACGTGCGAGGGCGGATCCGGTACATCTCCGAGTCACCATTTTTAGCTCATCTTCCCTAAAGGTAATAACTGGTTCAATACACTGTTTAACATGCCCCACAAAATTGTTGAACGAATCCGCTTCGTGGGGTTGCAACTCAATTGCCTTTAATATCTCCATAAGAGCTTCCCGATGGGGCGCCGATTGTTGAATAAGCTCATAAATGGAGAGCCTAGCCGATGTGGTCCGTAGACTTTGAGTAAGTCTAGATCGAATCGTGACCACTGGTCTAGGTGGGGGCAACTGTGTAGGATTCGGTTGATGTTGTGACGTGGATGAAGCTTCCCTAGTGGCTGTCGCGGGGACAACTCCTGGGTGTCTCTTGTTTCTTGTCACAATACTTATCATTCCAACATACCCGTCCATGGGGTAACTCTGTTGCACTTCATTGACATGCAAAGGTTTTGTTTGTGCATCATGTGTGGGTAAAGGATCTTTGAAAACACCCATTTGTTGGTTGTTGGGTGCGATGGGGTTATCCACTACCAATGTGTGATTATCAATAAGATCTTGCACTAAACCTTTAAACGTCCAATAGACATTAAGGTCATGCCCTCTCCTCCTGTGGAATCTACAGAAAATATCCTCTCTGTAGCCCTTAGACTTCGGCGCATTAGGATCGATTGTTGGAATATCTGGCAGATTAATCAAGTTTGCCGTCGACAAACGGTCAAACAAGGAATCCCTAGACTCAGTGTATGGAGTAAATTGTCGCTTAGGGCGACGCTGCTGATTTTGATCCTATTTTTTGTTATCTTTCTCATAATTAGTATGAGGCACCGCCTGATAATTAGCCTTTGAAGGCTGTGTTGCTTGGGCAGGCGTAGGGGCATTAATAGCAACTTGATTGACCGCGACGGGTTTCTGTTGCGTATTCCCTATTTTGGTGCTCTTGTTCCACTCTTTTTTTCTAGGCTTGGCAATTTTGCCATCCTGTATCTTGATCTCTTCGATACGTCTAGCTTGCGCCAGAGCTTCTTCTAAAGTGGCGTATTGCTGCAGCTGCAATAGCACAGAGATCGATCGCAAACAGCTCTTTGCGAACATTTGAGTTAGGTCGGACATAGGAGGGAGATAGGACAACTTTGAAAGCACCGTCCTCCATCGATTCCCATATGCGACCATGGACTCTTCCTCATACTGTTTGAGGCTAGCTAGATCACTGAGTGACGCCTTTTTCTTTGTATTGAAAGCAAAACGTTCTAGGAACGCGTCCACTAGTTGATCCAAGTTGTAGATGCTATGCTTTGGTAGATGGGTAAACCAATCCGAGGCAGATCCTGCGAATGTGGTTATGAATGTTCTCAATAATAATGCATCATTGTCTTGTATACCAAAGCACTGACTCAAAAATCGAGTCACATGTTCTTGAGCATCTTCATCCCCTTTAAAGAGTGCCAACTGGGGCAGCTTGAAATGTTCGGGGTATGGAGGTGCTGGCACTGACGGATGTATCGGATGACTACGGAGTTGGCGCAAGGTAGGCTTTTGAGGCCCACCAGTCTTAAGTTCCATATTCTCCAAGCGTTCTAACAACACTTTGTAGGCATCGGAGGATATAATTTCCTCCTCCTTGTTTTGTTCCCACTGTGGGTTGCGAGGAACTTGAGGCCTTTGAATGACTAAATGGTTATCATCCCTTCTGCCGTGATAGGGCGTTTCCGCCCGCTCTTCTTCTTGGTAATAATCCTCATAATCTTCTAGAGGAGTGTTTGGCCTAGGCCTGTAAACATGGACGGGTGCCCGCGGAGGATGCCCATCATGGTCAAGGGGAATAGCCTCCCGCTCAGGTCTGAGAGGTCTGGGAGGCGGTGCTTGCTGAAGTCGTGGAGACCTATCTCGCCCTAAAGGGTTGTGCCTCACATACATCTCAGAGTGTTGTACACGAGGGATTGGGGCCCTCTCACGTGCATGGTTGTGAAACCTTTCAGTAGTCTGACGTTGAATGCGCTCTTGATCAAGGTGACACAAATGTTCTAATTCCTGTTGTTCTTGCTGAAGCCGCATGATTTGTGCTTGGCGGGTGGCTAGTTGTGTAAATGCCAAGTTACTTTGTGCTGTTGTCTCTTGTTTGATAGGCCTAGATGTCTCTCCTACATATCTTTTTCGATCATAGTACTCTGAGACCCCTATATGTTGCTTCCCTCTGTCGAGGTTGGCCGCATTAACTTGAAACTCTGGTCTCAATAAGCGATCTGGATATAATGCGGGTGCAGACGTGCATCTTTTTGGCACTGGATACTGGACTGGAGGGATGTAGTGATCCTCCTCTCTTTGTGTGTGATATGCATAAAAGGTGCGGGCAGAATTGCCTTGCCCTGTCGGGAGGACTTGTTGTTCTGGATGTGGTCTACTATTTTCGACATTAATTGGGGGTAAATTAGGAACCACAACATCATAGAGTTCTTCGTTCTGGACCCGTTGTTGTTCCATAGCATTACACAATGCTTCATCACTAGGCCATCCATAATGAACTTCAAAGGGAGGCTTCGTGCTTAGACCAGGTGGTATATATAAGTTATTGTCTTGAAAAGATTCTTGTTGCTCATGAGTTTCCCTTAGAGAAGGGGTTCTAAAGTCTCATCTATTGAAGGCCTGATTTGGAGAGCCACTCCTCGAAGCACCTCTAGAACCATGTTCTATGACTGTATGGGTTGGAGTGCCCCTCACGGAGGGGCCTCTAGAACCATGTTCTGCATGGTGTGAACTAACTGTTATATCCCGTCGGTGAGGCGGAATGGCTAAGTCTGCAAGGCTATATCGGAGACGATTTGTCCCTCTTGGTGCATGTTCTGCAGCTTCTGCCCGTGATTGGGCTTGGCTACGAGTATTCACCATGGTAATGCTAACCTAAAAATGCAAAAATTCTTTTTGTGATTTTCTTTTTATGATTTTTTTTTTTTGGTCTAAACAGAAAATAGCATACACACTCACAAGCAATGCTTATCTCTTTTAAAGATTAATAGTGTGCCCTAAATCTGGTTTAGTGTGTTTTTGTTGTTTTGTTTTGTTTTTGTAGGTTTTGAAGAACGTTTAAATGCATTATGACGGCTCATATAACTCCCAAAATGGTCGCCCCTTCAATATACCAGCCAGAGCCGATATACCAACCTCTCTATATACCCGCCCTTACGAGAGGGAGACTATAGGTACGTGAGAGCAGATGGTACGTGGTACGTAGGCGGTACGAAAGGGGGATTGTCCTGTTAATGGCACCTACCATAGAAGACTTATCCTCGCGCGCATGGGAATCACCCCAGCGACACTCGGTCAGCTTTCGTCAGGATTTACGCCTAACAACAGTTGACAATCGGGGAATGGATGCAAAGCTAAGCCAAGGTGGTGATGAACCCACCGTTGGTCTTGCTCAAGGGTTGGGGTCTTACGACCAACGCCTTGGTTTAAAATGTAACGTGATGTGTGGGGTTCATTTTAATTTTGCGAAATTGAAACAAGCAAACGAAAAGAAATCTTTCCCTAAGCCATTCAAACTGAAAACCAGAAACAGAAAAACAGAAATTTAACAGAAGCTGTAAAAAAACAACCCCTACCTCTTCTCTGCCTAATCGGAAATTTTTGATTTGCTCTAAAAATTTGCACAGATCTATAATCGTCCCTGGGTGAGGCGAATAACAGAACCGTAATCGTCACAGGGTGGAACGAATAGTTTATTCGTCCCGGGGTGAGACGAGTAACAATTCTGTAATCGTCACTTGCAGAGACGAATAACAGTCCGATTGTTGAAAAACAGGTACCTGTAAAAAAAAAAAACAAACAAGCAATTTTAGATCAGTAATTTAACCTAAAAAAAATAGAGGACAGAGGTCCCACCGTGATCGCCATTGAAAGCACGAGATTCCGGAAGCAAAAGGAAAACTATAACTATGCAATATAAGACGAAATGTAACGCTTTAATCCTATGCACAAAAACAAGGAAAGGAGATAAATTGGAGACGAAAGAAAAGATGTAAGGAAATCACAGCCCTCTTTATTCAAATTTCTTATCCTCGGTTACATAGACGTCTCCTCCCTTTTTAGGGGCTAGGAGCGTTAAATTGGTCTTTGTTACAATTTGTGACTTAGTCTTCCTCCTTCCGCATGCCCACGTTTGGAATGGGCGGGCCAAATGTTGCCGCCGCTTGCGTTGGTAAGGTAGACTCCTCGCCGCTCCTCTAATGCTTGCAACTCTCACTCAAAGAAACAAACAAGAAAGTCAGTAGCACTTGTGTATGAAAAATAAAAGATGAATCTAACGATGGTTGAAATGAATCTAAATGAAATGAAAAACTTGACAAAAGCATAAACATGAAACTAAAAGAAATACCACGATTATGAAAGCACAAATCGCCAGTAAGTGAACTAGCAGCACTTCGTCGCTCAAAATGCTCCTTCTCTGTATATCCTTTTTGGGTGAGAAAACTCACCCTTTTTATAGACCCAAGGGATCTTTTTGAATTAACATGCAAAAGTGTTTCTTTGCATGAATGCTTTTGTTTGTGAAGAGAAGACTTCTTCTTGATCAAGGGCTTCTTAACTGCCTCTGTGCATGTCTTTGCATGTTTTAGCAAAGCTCACTTGCACTCCCATGCAATGAAGGGATAGCTAAGTGGCAAATCTGAGTTGTCTTAAAAAGCTTACTCTCCTTCCCATGCAGTGAAGGGAAAGTCAATTGGCAGATGTGTGTTGTTAAAAGAACTCACTCGCACTCCTATGTCATGCAGGGAAAGCTAAGTGGCAGTTCTGAGTTGTTATATGCCGAGATTTGACTTTTTGGCGGTCAAACTCGACAATCGTCCCACCCCGAAGCGAGCGCTGGTAATCGTCCCTGGGTGAGACGAGTATCAGTCAGCACTCGTCCCTGGGTAGGACGAGTAAAATTAGCACTCGTCCCTGGGTGGGACGAATAAGCAATAAGGTGTCTAAAAGGTGCCAAATTGGTTTCTGACTTGCAAAACTGCTGTGTGAGTGGTTAGAACCACTGTTTACCCTCCGAGGGCTGCCTTGGGGCTGTGTGTGTTAGTGCGATCAGTGCTTGTAATCACATAATCGGATTGGTGCTGTTTTGGTGTCTACAGTTTCATAACCAGATTGATCTACAATTGAAGCACCAACATTACTTCATTGATCTAAGAACTACTACTCCAAATTTATCATAGAAAGGGTACCTTATGTATTTGAAGGCACTTGCTTGGAATTTTTTTCAAATGCTCACCGATGAAGGAGGTCTTCAGTTGCTCCTATCCTCCAAGTCTCCTAGAGGTATCTTAGACTAGTGCACTCTCTTCTTGAAGCTTCACTTCCTTTCCAAATAAATATGAATTCAATTCCCCTCATTTCTTTCTTTTGTTTCATAAGGGTTTAAAGAACACCCTCAAGAGGTAGGTTCAAAAGAAACTAACTTCCCAAAACTACCCAAATATAACTACTCATAAATATGTATTTCATTTTACTTTATAGTATTTACATTATCATTTAGTAAATGTTATTTTTGTCTTTTCTATTTTAATGCTTCAATATATTAATAATATTGTCAGTAAAAAAATACTAAACATTATACTTTGGTTGTTTTATAAAGCAATATTAAATATTTATCAAACATGTTAGCAATGCCACTTAACACTACCTATTATGTAAGTGCAAAAATAATATAACCATTTGCAAAGATGATTTTGTTTTGAAATAAATGAATCATTAGTCAAATCATTTTGACTTTAATAGTCATCAATCCTCGACCCATTTGTGGAGATGTCTATTCTTGCAAAAAGGGTAAGTTTATTAGTACCATATCATTAGTCATCAAAACCTCTTAGAATCCACATAATTCATCATTAATGATTTCACATAAATTCATAAATATTTTATTTGGAAAATTTATCTAGGGGAGGGTCATGACATACTACCACCCTTAGACTAAACACCATTCATTGTGTTTCATTAGTACCCTACAAGAAGACTGAAATTACATTTTATTCATTCAAATAAATATGGACATACTTTATCCCAATTAGCATTCTTTTCTGAGTACCAGTCCCATTGGAATTTACATTGCTCAAGTGTTTGGTTTCTCATCTATTTGTAATTGAATTCCACAATCTTCACCATTTGGGCTTCAATTGTTATTGGGTTGTTCATCTACAAGTTAGACAAATTACATACACATTCAAGATCAACTACATACTTCCTAAGTAGGGATACATGTAAAGTATCATGGATATTCAACAAATTGGGTGGAAAGGAGAGACAATAGGCAACTGGACTTATCTTCTCGATGATATCAAAGGGTCCAATAAAACTAAGATCAAGTTTAGATGATTTGATGGCACTCTTCATGGGATTTAATTTTATAAATAATCTATCTACTATGGATAATTCTCTAAGTGTGTGCTTTCTATTGGAATAACTCTTTTGATGATCAAAGGCTTATTTTAGTCTTGATCTAATTATTTTTAGTTGTTCCTCCATCTCTCGAACCACATCTGGTTTGATTGCAATTTGATCTTCTAGATTATCCCATGATATGGGTGTTTGTCATTTCCTACCATACAATGCTTTGAATGAAGCTATTCCCAAAGAAGCATGATGTCCATTATTATAGGTAAATTCAACCAGGTACAAAAAATCTTTCCATTTTGAATTCTGATCCATACAATACATGCAAATTATATCTTCCAAAACCTGTTTAACTCTCTCATTTTGTCCATCGGTCTTTGGATGGTATATTACATTATTTGGTACATGTTATGGTACACCCATGGTATCAATATGGTACACTTGTAAATATGCAATAGATTAGGTTGGAGTCTATAATTTAGATTCTGAGTTACATTTCCTCTTTTGTGTAAGTGTCAATGTGTAGGAAATGCACAAGTATCATGTAAGTTAGAGTGCAAGTGTAAATTGAGAGAATATGCACAAGTGTCTTATATGTAAGAGTGCAAATATGTAATGTGAGGATGTGCACAATTATTCTAGATTTGGAGTGCATGTAGGAGACCAAGAGTCATGTAGATGTGTTCAAGTGTCTTAGATTCAAGTGTCCCTCTATTATGCAAGTGATAAGTTGATAAGCCAAGACTCATGAGACTTGGCATATGGAGAGCAATAGTCTAGTACATGAAGAGTCATATTACTATGAATATATTATGGAAATAATGCTCCATAGGAAAGCAATGCAAATTAGATATATTATTATCTGATTTTAACACAAATTAGTGTAATAAATCTTGTATACATTTTTGACCAACTAATATTGTAAGTTTTCTTCATGCATAGTTCATGAATGATTCAGTCTATTTAAATTCATATTTCATTATATAATTAAACGTTATTTGATTTATTATTTAATAATTGATATACATATTAATTTCCTTATATTATTCTACTCATATCATTATTACTTTGACCTTTATTATTGTGACTATTTTATATTGGGGCCTATGTAATATTCCATGATACTTTGTGGTAGTAGGGCTTAAAAATCCTACACTTGTTCAAATCAAATACTTGATAGGTGGAGAGAGATTTGGGGCCTCTCATATACTTAGATTTTGGGTAGTTGTCTTGATAGTTCTTTTATTTTGGGAAGACGTATATCCCTACCCTCATGTAGTGAAATTTTCACTATAGTTTGGTGACTCATAGGGGACTCTCACTTGAAGAGTTTAAGGATAATAGAAGAAATAGCCTTATCTTTGGGTATAGAGTCTATGGTTTATTTCTTGGAGGTCTACTAATTTGAAATAGGAGTGGATTCATATGAAATATAAAGAGATATATCCTCTTATAGACCTTCTATTAATGAAGCTTTGAAACCTTTAGTATTATTAGTCCTTATTCTCAATATTTCCCATGTAGTTGAATTAGTGATGGTATAGTTATCTATTACATTGCCACAAGCTTGGTGGTGACAAATATATTTTCATTTATTTGATGACCATTAAGTATAACACAAGGAATGATTATATCAATCCATTCTCATTGATCATTTGTGCTTTTGATCCATGCAATATTTTTGTGGTGTGTTCTCCAAAAACACTTTGCATGGGTGCTTTGACTTTTTGTCTTCTTTTTATATGTCATATTTATCTCAGCTTCTAAATATAGTACTTGGTACAATATAGTAAATGCTCCAATGTGCTACCACACACCAACTATTATACTCAAAACTTCCTCATTAAAATTTATAATTCCTAGACTAAAGTGATCTAAACTTCTATCCATATTGGTTGTTCGGTTATGGGGGTGTGTCCTACTAGTTTTGGTGAGTAGTGGATTATTTTTGATTTAGTAGCCTCTAGTATGGTGAGATCTTCTTCTTGTGCTTTGTATGTGCCCACTCTATGTGATTCTAATTCCTCACATAAGTTTTCCCTTGATGTGCTATTGGACCATTTGTCCATCTAGTCATCAAGTACCTAAGTGTGTACTTCATCCCAAAGTGTTACAGGTTTTTGCCTCTTCATTTATGACTAGAAAGACCATTCTTCTTTGCCTTTTATTAATAGAATATGGTTCACATGATGCATGTGAAAGGGATCAAAAGGAATTTTTATCTTGATGCCATAGTGGGTCCTTAGGAACATGTGGTTCTAGTCCAAGGAGAGGTACCCTCCAATATTTGTAATGAAGTCATGCGATAGACATAAGCCAAATTATGTAGGTAGATCGATCACTTCTACTTATTTAGAAATGGTCATATTGAGACATGTGTATAGTGATAGTTGTAGGTCCTTGATGATATTTAGGATAGGAATTAGAATTTTGTCTAGCTTCACCATCCATTTCTTGATTGGTCCATATACCAACTCCAAGGTGTCAACTACTCTTTTTGGCATGACCATGGTACTTAACTCATTATCCAATAAGTAATTATGGATGATTGTGTTTCTGTATATGAGTGTTACATAGAAAGGATACGAATTGGACCTATTAGGAATAGGACTAGATATTTGTATAATGGCATACTCTTTCTACTTTCTAGTGATATTCTGCTTCTCCAAGGATTTTTCCATCTACTTCATCTATTCTAGTAAGGTGAGGACATCTTATAGTAGCATGGGTATGGTGGACCTCTTTAGGTGCTTAACCACATTACAAGATTCTAATGTCTCTACCTTTAGCATATTTTATAGGATCCATTAGAGCTTGGGTGACTCAATGTTTGGTTTGGGTGCTTGGACTATTTCTAGTAGGAGTTTCTTTGGTATTAGTCATTTTGTTTCTAGTTGTTTTGGATCTTCTTGCCTCATCTCCTTGCTTTGGCTAGTTTCAATCTATTGACATCCTATATTGAGTTTTATTTCCTTTAAGTCTCTTCAACTACTCTTATTTTTTCTCTTGTGAGAAAAATGGACTACAAATGGGTTTGATTATTTGGTGGTACACTTGTGTGTTTGAGGATGTTATAGACTTCTTGCTCATCCCATGTCACTAGAGTCTACTCTAGTGTTTCGATTCTTGAAATTGATGAAATTTTTGGCAACACATTTTGAATAGTTCACCTTGATGGCTATATGAATCTAATATGTTGAACGAGGTAGTAGACATATCACCTATAAGATCTCTTTATGCCTAGGATAGTAGGTATTAGGGTAATACTATGGTTAGTCATATGGATCTCATATATCATTATTTTGAGTAGGGACCATGTATCTCATTAGATTTAGGGGCAATGGTTCCATAAGGATGGATATGGGTATTATTTACCTTTTAGGGTCTTAGGGCAAACCTAAATCTCTATTAGGATAAGGTAGGTACCTTCGATATCCATTTAGGGAAGGCTAGTATTCTTGGTTTCCATGATAATAGGGGGGATTGGGTAATTATAATAACTAAACATTCAGGTAAATTTTTTGGATAGATTCTTGGGATGGTCACAAGCCTTTGATAACTCAGTTTCTCGATTGGAGGCCTTGGATGGAGGAGCTTCATCGAGCTAATTGGATAAAGGTGGCTAATTACTGTCGATACCATACTAGTAATTCAAATGTTGGTAGATATTGGATACCTATTGAGGACTGGCCTATTCAAATCCTAGATAGGTAAAGACAAGATATCCAAGGCATCCTTCATATGAGATACCTCTCTTGGTTCCATGAAAAAGATTGTTTTGGATGGAACAACACTACTAAGGGTGAGTATTCAGTTGCTCAAGGTTATTTAACCTTATGCCATAATAATCCCAACCATTCTTCTGACATCTTTTCTCGATTGTGGGCTCAAAATATCTAGCCTAAGGTGAGGTTCTTTAATTGGATTTTATTGCATCATAGGGTGCTTACTGGTGAGCAACTTATGAAGCATGGTTTTCATGGAACTTTTAGATGTGAAATGTGTGAAGAGAATGTAGAAAATCTCAACCATATTTTTATTGAGTGTACTTTAACCTCTGAGCTATGGAGGAGAATGGCCACTTTACTTGGCTTATAGTGGTCCATTTTTTTTACTTTTGAACAACTTTGGAGGGATTGGCCTAATCAATAGGGTGTTGATCATTTTATTAGGTAGTTAGTTTGGATGGGTTCTACCATTCTTCTTTGGAATATTTGGAATGAAAGGAACATCCAAATTTTTAATCAAGATAGGAAGGATATTCACTATATTTGGAAAAATACCATAACCAACTTAGTTGAATCAGTCCATCAACTCCTTAATCACCCCCAAAACTCCCACCAAATATGGGATCAAGTGATGCAAATATTGAAGATTAAATATTCTAAGGGAAACCAAATTAAAGGGAATGTGAGTATTAGTAAGATGGATAGGACTAGAAATTGGCAACCTCCTCCTAAGGATTTTGGAAAAGTCAATACTAATGGAGCCTCTAGAGGGAACCCTAGAAAAGCTAGTGTGGGAGGAATTGGTAGACTTTCATATGGCTCCCTGGTTTTTACTTTTGCTGAGAATTTGGGTATTCTTTCCAATAACCTTGAGGAGTATGGTATCCTAAGAGGCCTTCAGGGGCTACTAAGGTTGGATGGGAAAATGTGTTAGTTGATTCTGACTCTCAACTTATGATTAATCTCTTGAAGACTCCTTCTAAGAATCATAAGGTGGATTGAAGAATAAAAATAATTATTGAGAAGATTTAATTAATCTAGATGGGATTTTTGAAAGTTGATTACAATCATGTGGTTAGAGATCAAAACAAGAGTGTTGATGCTTTAGCTAATTGGGCTTTGGAAAAAGGTGATCTTACTTGTTATGGCCACCCTCCTATATGGTGGGCTTCTCAAATTAGGGAAGCTCTTCTTTCGATCATTTCTTTGGATGGCTCCAGTTCTGAAGGTACCTAGTTTCTTTTGTTTTTAATTTTTTTGCTTCTCTTTGGTTCATTCAGTTTTTTAGTTCCCTAGCTCAATCTATTCTTTAATTTGTTTTCTTTGTTGATTCTTGCCTTATTAGTCTTTTGGTCTAGATAGGTCATTGTTATGTTCAATTTTTTTTTCTTTTTCGTTTTTTGTTTTTTTTTGTTTAATTTTTTAAGGTGGGTGGGTTCTTTTGTTTTGTTTTATTTTTGTGTTCTTTGTGTTGTTTTTTGTTGTTCATGTATTTTTGTTGTTTTGTGTTTTTTTATTGTTCTTGTGTTTTTTTTGTTCTTGTTCTTGGGTTTCTCTTTGTTTGTGTTAATTCGTGTTTTTATGTGTGAGTGTTTTCTATGTTTTTTGGTTTTGTTTATGGTCTTTTGTTGGTTGTTTTTTATTTTTATTTTTATTTTATTTTATTTTAATTTTTTAGATTTTTGTTGTGTTTATTTTTCATGTTTTTTTGGGTTATGTCTTTGTAGTGTTATGTTGTTTTTAACTTGTTTGGATTTTGTTATGTGGTTCTTGTGTTTTTATATGTGGTTTGGGTTGTGGTTTATTTTATCTTATTATGCATGTTTGGTTGTGCTTTTATTTTTGACACACTCAAGGAGCATGTTTTTTATTTTATTTTATTATTTTTGTTGTTATTTATTTATTTTTAAATTGGTTTTGTGTGTTTGTTTGCTCCTTGAGTATGTCAAAGGTGGTAGGCCAGGTCCGAGTCCTCGAATTTTTTTGTGGAATGGGTACCCCTGCCTCCTTGGGTATTACTCGAAAGTGGCGTCCCTTTTGGGATGTTTTCCACAAATAAAAAAAAAATAACTAAAAATTTGGAAAAAAATTGGTACTTGAGGAATATAATCTCATTGTTCATGTCTCATGTGGTTTTATACTTTCTTTATTTATGAGGATTGAGAGACCAAAGGAGTTGTACTAGGGATATACGAAGGGAATTGCATAGAGGCTTGACCAAAAAGAGAGGTTGACTAGAATGTGGTGGGTTGTATGGTCAAAGGAGGTTGATACAATTGTTGAAAATTAGGGAAAAAATGAAGAGAAATAAAGAGCCTTGATAAACTAAATATAGAAAAATTGTAATTACATAATCAAAAGAAGAATATAGTAGATTCACACATAACACAATATTTATATTAGAAAACCTCAATCGGTAAAAACCAACATAGTATTATCTTCTTATTTCATTAATTTGACCATCTCCAATACAATAATGTTCTTCTTCTATCTCTACCCAATCCCTAATGCAAGTGCGATATATATAATAAAGGCACATACATAGTTTTTACAATATCATGGGAAAAAAAGCATGGGTTCAAATATAGTAACCCAAAAATCCCATATGGGTCTAAAAATAACCTAAAAAACCCTAAAAAAATTTGAATATTCGAAGGGCTACCACCCTCGAACCCCTTTTTGGGTCCCAACCTGACACCAAATCCTGGTAAGTATAGGTATAGAGTGTACAATACCTTCTAGTGTTAATCCCACTAGAATAAAATGGAAAATATTCAACATATTTTGAATATTCTACCAGTTGTTGAATACTTTCCATAGGGGCCAAAAACTACCATTGCCAATTATCAAGGGTAGACATACCCATAGATCTTCTACACCAAGAAAATTTTTAAGTAGGTACAACCTTTGTTAATGAATCAACAATATTCTTCTCTATATCAACTTTATCCAATATCACCTAGTTCTCTTCAACCATATCTCTCACAAAATGGTACTTGATATCAATATGTTTTGACTAATCATGAAAACTAGGATTATTGGCCAAAAATATTGCACTTTGACTATCATTGTTTATTCTCATAGCCTTATTTTTAAGACAAAATATTGAACACAACCTATGTAGCCACACTACTTCTTTATAGGTATGAGTTACTACAATGTACTCTCCTTTTGTAGTGGATAAAGCAACAACTAATTGCTTTTTACTCATCCAACTTACCGCCCCTTAAAACAACTTAAACACATAAGCACTCATGGATCTTCTCTTGTCAAGATCTCTAGCCCAATCAACATCCACAAACCCTTGTAGATTTACAATATAATTACCTCTAGAATTTCCTCCATAATAGATAGCATAATCTGTAGTTCCATGCAAGTATCTGAAGATCCTCTTCATAGCAGTCCAATGTTTATTTCCTAGATTTGACATATATCTACTAACTACTCCCACTTCATGTTTAATATCAGGTCTAGTACAGACCATTGCATATATTAAACTTCCCACAATACTAGTATAAGTAACATGATGCATTTCTTCAATTTCCTCATCTATTTTGGGACACTATTCAATAAATAACTTTTGACCAACCAGATATGGAGTACATACTAGTTTACAATCATGCATTCTAAACTTTTGTAGTATCAAATCAACATATTTCCTTTGATTTAACCATAACTTTCTATTTGCACGATCCCTTATTATTTCCATACCTCAAATAAATTTTGTAGCACCTAGATCCTTCATGTTAAATTTAGAAGATAACTAAGATTTTAGTAACTTTATCATCTCCTTATTGTTATAAATTAATAACATGTCATCCACATACAATACAATGATAACAAAATTTTCACCTTCTTTTTGAAATACACACATGGATCTGATTTACTTTTTCCAAGCCCAAGTGTCAAAACAAACCTGCCAAATTTTTAGTTCCACATCCTTAGAGACTACTTCAACCCGTAAAGAGACTTCTTCAACTTGCATACCAGGTCGTCCTTATATTTTACCTTAAAGAATTATGGTTGTGACATATATCCTCATCAAGTTCACCATGTAGAAAAGTTATCTTTACATCCATCTATTCTATTTTAAAATCAAAAGTAGTATAAATAGCCAACAAAAATCTAATTGAAGTTAGTTTAGCCATAGGAGAAAAAATATCACCAAAGTCATTTCCTTCAACCTGAGAAAATCCTTTTTCTATCAAGCAAGCCTTGTACTTCTCCAAATTTATTTCTATATTGTACTTCTTCATGAATAACCACTTACAACCAATAGGTTTTCTACCAGGAGGTAATTTCACCAAGTACCATATCTTGTTTTTATCTAGTGACTCCATTTCTTCTTCTATAGCCATTTTACAAGACTTATTCTTACTTGATTGAAGTGTATCCTTTATAGTCTTGGGTTCTTCATCAGTAATTGATAAATTAAATGCAAAACAAAAATATGAAGAACTATACCTATCTGGAAGTCTTATCTCTCGATTTGATCTCCTCAAAATTAGAGTTATATGTTTTGCATATTCAAATTCCCCCTCACCTTCTTCCTCTAAATATTCCTCTTCAAAATATTTTTAAAATTCAGGTTCTACCACAAGCTCTTCCTCCTCTTCCAATTTTACTTGCACTATTTTTGGTTCTTTTCTAGGTTGCATTTCCCATTTTGGAACCTCTTTTGTTTCTCTAAAGATCACATTACAACTGTAAACAACCTTATATGTTTCTAGGTTCTACAACTTATATCCTTTAACACTAGTACTATAACCCATAAATATGCATTTTTTAGATTTATAGTCTAGCTTAGTCCTTTTATATTTTGGGACATACATATAAGAATCACAACCAAAAACATTTATATGTCTGAGAGAAGGTTTCTTACCAGTCCATATTTCCTTTGGAGTCTTGTCCACCAAAGCTGAGGTAGGAGATATATTGATGAGATAACAAGTTCTTAACATAGCTTCTACTCATAATTTCTTTTCTAACCTTGCACCACTTAGCATACTTCTAGCCTTATCCATAAATGCCCTATTCATCCATTCTGCAACTCCATTCTATTATACTGAGTTGTTCTTTGCATTTATATTCCATAGTCCTTGCAAAAGTACTCAAATTTATTAGAGAAATACTCACCACCATTATCACTTCTCAAAACCTTTATCTTTTTCTCTATCTAATTTTCTACAATAGCCTTAAACTCTTTAAATTTATTAAAATCCTCAGATTTGTTTTGTAGAAAATATACCCAAGTATTTTTTGACAAGTCATCTATAAATGTAATAAAATAGATAGATTTACCTAATAATGGTACTTTTGTAGGTCCAAACACATTACTGTGAACTAGATATAGAATTCCTTGAGACCTTGTAGAACTACTTGGAAACTTGACTCTAGTTTGTTTCTTGAAAACACAATACTCACAAAAATAAAAATTTAATGGGCAATCAAAAATTCCTTCAGCCATACCTTTCATTTTCAATGTTCAAATTAATTTCTCACCAATATGCACCATGCGTTGATGCCACAACATTGTATTTTATATAGGAATACTCAGAGCCATTTCAACCATATTATTTTCCTCTACAACTAAAGAGTTATTACAATTAATACTTACAGTTCTAGCCTCAAGTTTGAACAAAGTTACTATGCAAAATCACCTTTCCAACACCAAGGCTCCACGAATCATCTTGTAGCTATATTTATTGAATACCACATTCACACCTACATCATTCATATTACTCATAGATATTAGATTCCTTGCGAAACCTAGAATATGCAACACACTAGGAAGGGTTTTAATTATTCCATATTTTAGCATCAACTTGTCTCTCCCTCGACCTATTATTTTTTATGTTGAATTGCCTCCCAAGAAGACTTTGCCTCTATCTCTATTTTTATATTCATTGAATCCCTCCCTATGAGGAGTCATATGAAAAGAAGCACCTGAATCAATCAACCATGAGTCATGGCATTCACTTGAGCATGTTGCAACCAAGAATAAGTCCCTTAAATATTCATTTATGGTCTTTGTTTCTTTAGAATCCCCTTCATAAAATGATCAATTATTATCAACATTTTTAGATCTACAGTCTCTTTTATAATGCCCAATTTTACCACACTTCCAACATTTTCTCTTTTCTGGGACAATAAATTTACCCCTATATTTTGATTTCTTTTCTCCTGATTTATTTTTTGCTTATTTCTTGAGAACGACCTCTCACAACCAAGGTATCCTTTTGATGATAATCCTTAGAATATTTTCATTTCATCTCCTCAGACATCAAAGTTACTACTATATCCTCTCCTTTAAATGTAGATGTAGTATTGGTGATAGTCATAACTAGGTTATCCCATGAATTGGGTAATGAAAAAAGTAAAGTAATACACTTTTCCTCTTCATCCATTTTTACTTCTACAAAGGTTAATTGAATTACCATAGTGTTAAAACTTATTCAAATGTTCAGACACAAAGCCACTATAATTCAACTAAAGTTAATATAACTTCTTTCGAAGAAAGAGTTCATTTACCAGTGACTTTTTTTGATACAATATTCCTAGATTCTCCCATAACAAATTTACCATGGTCTTTCTAGATATGTTCAATAGTACTGAATTAGATAAGAACAATCTGATAGAACTCCTTACCTTCCTATTGATTTCAAGCCAATCATCATCTATCATTGATGTTGGTTTTGTTCTTGAGTCTACAATCCATTGATATATATCAACCAACAGATCCTCCATATTGAGTTTCCATGACTCAAAATTATGTCCTTCAAAATTTTCAATCTCTATTCGTGTGCTTCCCATCTTTCTTCTTTACCTAGATTCTTTCACGTACAATTCCCACTCAAAAATTAATTTATCATGGGATTGAAACTCTTACTCTCGAACAAAACTAAAACCTATCTTGGATACCAAATGAAGAGAAATAAAGAGCCTTGATAAACTAAATCTAGAAAAATTGTTATTGCAGAATCAAAAGAAGAAGATAGAAAATTCACATATAACACAATATTTATCTTGGAAACCCTTAACTAAGAAAAACCAACATAGTATTATCTTCTTGTTGCATTAACTTGACCATCTCCAATACAATAATGTTCTTATTCTATTTATACCCAAATCCTAATGCAAGTGCGATATATAACAAAGGCACATGCACGGATTTTACAATATCATGGGCAAAAAAGTATGGGTTCAAATATAGTAACCCAAAAAACCCATATGGGTCTAAAAATAACTTCAAAAACCCTAGAAAAAATTAGTTTCAATACCAAATCATGTTGATTATAGGTACAGAGTTTCCAGTACCTTTTAGTGTTAACCCCACCAGAATAGCATGGAAAATATACAACATATTTCCAGCAAAAGTGATATGGGAGGAATAGTGGCTAACATTCCAATTTGGATGAGGTCTATATTAGCTTGAATGGCTAACCCATAGGCCATTGGTAGTGAATTACCTCTTGTTTTCACCATAATAGATATTTTAGAATTGATTACCTTCAAGTAGTACATAAAACCCATACTTGAGATGGGTCATATCTCTTTTGGGATCCTATACCATGACTTATAAAATCTAGCATTAAGGTCATCCATGGATTCCATAGGGATCCTTTTATTGGTTGCTAATTATTTCAATAGAGATACTCCATCCATTTTATCTCCAAACCTATCCATGATAAAGTTTACAAGTTGGTCCTAGTTAGTGATAGAATATGAAGTGAGTGAGATGTACCACTGATGCTTTTCATTTGAAAGAAGTTACAAGAATTTTGAGTACAACATTCTATTTTCTAATATTATATAAATCATAGAGGTTGGTCATATGTTGGAAATGCTTAATTGGAGTTGTTGTGTCCTCTTTGATAAAATATGGTAAGGAATTTAGAGCAGAGACCAAACTATCATCCTAGGTAGCCAAGGCTACTAGAGGCTACAAGGGAAAACTATTATTCCATCTTAAAATCCTTATCTACTTTAGATTTTTATGGGACTCAATGCACTATCATAAACCTCTTTTTTTGTTACCAAATATTATATGGGTCAAGAGCATTTGAGTGTTTGGTATTGCACTAGACCTTATGGTGGGCCCTGAGTTCATGAAATTATTTGTCTATTCTTTATTGCTTTGTTTGGGTTCTTTTCCTTTTTTTATGTAGTGTATTTTCTAGGTGGTGAGTGCTTCTATTCAAAATATGAGGATTCCCACCAAAAAATCAACTTGTAAGAGTGAGATGTTTAGGTTCTTCTTCTATATTAGAGTTGCTAAGTGAATCTTCAAGGTGCCTTAACAAGTAGGGAATTGAGGTCTTCGTCAAAAAATTAATTTGATTTCTAATTTGGGAATAAAATCAATAATTGGGATCTCATGAAGCATGCTAAAATAATTGTTAGGGAATGAATATGGTTCTTACACTCTAATAACAAAGACCCCCTACAATATAGTTCTTATCGAGTGTGTTCACTACCCATGCCTTACATGGAGTGCTAGTTCAAGAAGTTTGGGAAGCATGGGATGTTGCTCCTTAAGATGACATCCATATTTTTTTACGAAGGATAGATCCTTGTTTAGATGAAATATTTAACACTTTCCTCCTATGCTACCCTAACCTATCAGACTCTTACTTGGGAAAAGGAAAAAGAGAGAAAAATAGTAAAACTTAAGTAGGCTAACTAGCCTAAATATTGGGAGGTGATGCACCAAATATTAGAATTTTCATCTTGCATACTATTGGTATTATTGCAAACATGAATCAAAACATGAAAACTAAAATTTGACACAATCCCAACCACATATGACTACAAATTGAAGAAACCCAAGAGAAATTCTAGATAAATACTATTCATAGCCTCCTACTAAAAGATATATGAATACAGAGACCGAGACAAGATTTATAGTAGTTATAGCTCCCTATATTTATATTAAAAATAACATTACATTCATATATAATTGAAAGAGGATTAATGTCCTATATATTCAATGGCTCAAGGATCAAGTCTAAACTAATGTACAAAATAGAAAGAGGATGAAAAATTGCTCAAGGTTAGATATTAGACATGGAAACAATTCAACCCCACTATTTGGCCCCAAACATGGATATTTATAATATTTACTTAAAAATTCAAAATTTAAAATTTCATCCCAAAAGGCTATGGGTGGGAGCACCTAAATCATTCTTGGTAAATGAATCCAAGGAACTGGGTATTTATTTTTAGGGATCCAGAGCTAATAGTAGGTCTAATCACCATAAATGCTTCCATAGGTGGTATAACCTCCTTGTAGAGGTGTTACTAATTACCTGATATTCCCTTAATAAAAAATTAAACTTAGATGATGGATTTTTCTAATGGAGCCCTACCTTGGTGGTTGTGATTTCATTCTTGCTTGGTTTCTAGCCCATATCAGTATATTTCTTCTCCATTTATGCTGGTCCACTAGGTTTTGGTAATGTCTTGATCATGAATTTTCCTCTAAATATTCAATTGCTCTAGTAGCCCTTTTCCTAAATTTCTAGTTGGCCTCCTAAGTTGATTGATGTTTCTATATCTTCCTAGTTGTTGATCATTTACAAACTCCTCTATGTGGGGTTCCACTAGAGCGTATTTCATGGGTATGCTTCTATTCTAGTGTACCTTTTGGATGCTCTTCTTTCCCATATCACCATTGTTCATATTGGGAATTCATATATCGGTTAACAAAATATAGTGATCTTGTTAAATCCTTTCTTGAATCATCCCTTTTCCATCTCTTCTTCCCTCCAAGGTCCATGGTATTTTTCTTATGGGTATGTTTCTCATACCATTGAGTGATTGCACCTCGGTATATAAAGTGCTAAAATACAATTACCAAAAGAGGGTGGCTTGGCTTCAAGGCCTATATGCTAGGTTGGTGAATAGGTCTTAATGAACCAAGATAAAAGAGGCCCTACCATCAAAGCATGATTACTTGTGAATAAGATAAACTCTTTTGGAAATAAATAATACCTTCATTTCTTTAGAGCCTAAACAATGGAAACAAAATATTGGTTGTAGACTAGATATTTTATCATTGTCTCATTTAGCTTCTCATTGAAATAGGCAATGGGATTTCCCTATTGGGTCAAGACTCCTATCACCTTCCCATTTGCATCAAAATCCACTTGAAATACCTTTTTGAATTCTAAAAAATCTAGAATGAGTTATTTTGTTATATTCTCCTTCAAGATTCAAAAACTAATTTCTTCTATAGTTGTCCACTTAAACTCATGGTTTCCTCCTTTCATTGGTTCTATGATTGAAGAACAAATTCCATTGAAGTTTTTGATAAAATTCCTATAAATATGTGCTATAAAATGGAAAATCCTTGCCTCAAACATACTTATTTGTGATGATCATTTTACAATGGTATTTTTCTTATTAGGGTCCATTTGTAACCCTTCTTGGAAAATCATAAAAACCAAGTATACCAAGTCCTACTTCATAAAATTATATTTCTTCAAGTTAAATCTTCCTTTAGTCTTTGTAAGACCAAACTCATTTTTATTTGTTCATCAATCATATATAATGCAGTAGGTACATTTTTTAATCCAAATGGCATAACAAGTTATTCATACAATATTTCCTTTGTATTGAATGTAGTTTTCCACTTGTCTCCTTCCCTAATTTGGATTTGATGATATCCACTATTCAAATCTATTTTTGTGAAGTACCTTCCTCCACTCAAGCAATCCATCAAACCATCCATATGTGATAATGGGAATTGATACTCTATAGTTATCTTATTGGTAGCTCTCGATTCTATACACATGCATCATTATCCACCCTTCTTTGGTATAAGTATAGTTGGTACTACACATGGGATAAAGCTTTACCTAATAAAATATTTATTCAATAGCTATAGAAATTTTCTATTCATATATTTATTCTCCATTGGCATAAATTCTTATGACACCTTATTGGTTAAACTCAATCTAGAAATTAAGTTGATGTGATGGATAATACTTCTTATTGGTGGCAATTCATCTGGTAATTCTTCTAACAAAATTTCTACATACTCATCCAAAAAACTCTTCATATTTTTTGGAATATCCTTCTTATTTTTTATTTCACCCTTTGTGGATTTAGTAATCAAGGCAAAGCATACATTTTTCTTCATCATCTCTTTCAAAAATTATTTTCCTAAAATTAAATGTACTTTAGGACCATTGTCTTCTCTTCCATCCTTTTATTTCAATGGACTTAATATATATTTACATATTTTCATATTTCATAATGGTGTATGTGTTCTCCTTATCATCATGTACTACCCTCTTGCCAAATTTTTAAGGTCTTCCTAACAACACATGACAAGCATCCATAGGCATAATATCACATATAACCTAAACCTTGTATGGTCATATTTGAAAATACATTGTTCACTAATTAAGATTTGGTGCCCCTTTTACAACAAAGATACCTTGTATAGATTAGGGTGTTCTACCCTCTTCAGTCCCAAATTCTCTACTATATTGACAATTACTAGATTATCTAGAATTTTCTTGTCTATACCTTGAAACATTTACCTCCAAATTTGTATGCTATTTAGAAAATATTTCTTGTTTTAATAGGTTTGCATTTCTCTTTTTTTGGTTTCAATAGTACTCTTCATCATGATAAATTCTTTTTCTTCTAGCACCTTCGTATGTCTTGGAAAAGTAACACTTTCTTCTTTTTCTTGGGCAATATGGTTCTAGACCTCCTTTCCATTATTACTATATATTTACACTATTAAACATTCAAATACCTAATTATAATATTTTCCACATCTATAACACCTTCTAGAGAATCCTCTACCACTTCCTTGACCAAAACCATCTCTTCCTCATCAGGAGTCTCCACCTTCTATGGTATTCTAGTTGAAATCACTACAAGAAGTACTAGCTTCTCCCTCCTATTTTTGTTTTCCTCTTCCATAATTTATTTTTCCTCATCCTCATGAGAGCCTTCTTTTTCCTATTTGATTAATTTTTTCCTTCATGATAACTTCTCACCTACCTTTAAGGTATACTAGTATCCTTCCTCTAACATTCTTATCCTTATTATACTAACTTCATCTTGTATAGATAACCGGAGTTTATTGAAGTACTTTTATGCTTTCTATTCTTCATCTTCCACATGATCAACCCAAATGGTTAGCCCATAGAATTTCTTTTTTTAATCCTTCACACTCATATATTTGTATCTTAAGTTCAATAATTTCTTAAAAACATCCAATTGGTAGTCTAAAAAAAGGACTTTGACCTTCAATTTTGTGACTATTTTTTCTAATATATTGATCTTTTTTTTATTTTTCTTTGTCTTTTAGTGTGAACATGGTCCCACCAAAAGGATACATGCCCTTTCAGCTTCATGCAAATAAATTTCACATTTTTAAGGTCTTCTAATGATTCAAAATCAAAATACATCTCCATTTTAGTAATCTATTCTATGAGTTCCTCTAGATTCAAGATTCTATTGTATGATAGGATTTCCATCTTTCACTTCTCACCCATATGGTGGAGAACCGATCTAGCACAAGACATAAAACAAGAATAACAAGAGCCAAATTCCTTATTCAGTAGCTTCAAAAATATTTTACAGAGAATATACAACAATCTGCCGTTTTGCCAACCCCTTCTCATTACAATCCTTGGGTTTTTATCGAGGTCCCGATCCTATGTGTTTTCAAACTTCCCATGATCTACAATTACCACTTGGAACAATACTGGAAAGTTGCATTGATGAGACTCTGGGTGAGGTGCACGACTAGCTGCCATACCCAACGGGATCTTCTTCTCAAACTGCTGCTTTGTTGTTAGTTGCTATAAATGCGTCTCTAGATATCCTATGCGAGTGGCCAACATGCTTGTTGGAATATTCCTCTGAAACTGCTGCTTCACTATCGCTAACTTGTCGTGCATGAAGGGACGCCTTTATGAAAGCCTGGAGTGCGTGTTTTTCTTTTGGTCACGATATCACGACATGTCACGATATCACGATAATTCCTTTCTGTGCTTTCTCTCTCCTATTTCGGTCGTGATATCGCGACATGTCACGATATCGCAAAATTCCTTCCTCCATGCCTTCTTGCTTCTGCTTTGGCCACGATATCGCACCATTTTTTTATCACGCCTCTGTTCTTCAGTTTCGGTCATGAAATTGCGACATATCGTGATTTCATGACCTTCCATCCTCCGCGCCCTTGCTCCCTATGTTGGTCGCGAAATCACGACATGTCATGGTTTCGCGACCTTCGGTCCTCCGTGCCTTTGCTTCCCTACTTTGGTCGTGATTTCGTGACATGTCACAAAATCGTGACATGTCACGATTTCGTGACCTTGTGTCTTCCATGCCTTTGCTTCCCTGCTTTGGTCACGATTTCGTGACATGTCGTGAAATCATGACATGTCACGATTTCGTGACATGTCACGATTTCATGACCTTATGTCTTTCGTGCCTTTGCTTCCCTGCTTTGGTCATGATTTTGCAACCTTGTGTCCTTCGTGCCTTTGCTTCCCTGCTTTGGTTGCGATTTCGTGACCTTCTATTTGCTGCTTCTCTATCTCCTATTTTGGTCGCGATATCGCGACACTTTTTGTGTCGCGATATCGTGACACATATTTTTCTTTGCAAAATACTTAGAAAAATTTGGTTGATGCTAGATTGCTCTGCTACCCTCGGATGCTCCTGCATCAGACACCCGGGGTGGATTGAGAAGTGATCCTCACTTTTGATCTTTGAGAGGAAGACCCAGGCGGTCAACCTCTGTTTTTGATAGCCAAGTTGCATCTTCTATAGGTCTGCCCTTCCACTTGATCAAATATTCAGAATATTGTTTGTTCCTTGTGCTTCTGCCTTCACAAGTATCTAATATTTCCTCTATCTCGTTTGTGGTTGGGTTAGACGCTGGAATGCTCCACAATTCTGTACTTGGTGCCTCTGTACTATTTCCTTCATGGTATTCCACTAAATCTGATATGTTAAAAATAGGTGAAATGTCAAGCCCACTTGGCAATTCCACTTCATATGCATTGCCTGAGTCCCGTTTTTCTAGTATTCTACATGGCCCAAACTTCTTCATCTTCAACTTTTTATAAGTTTTGGCTAGAAATATTTCTTTTTTGAGATGGACCATTACTTCATCTCCCACTTCGAACTCTTTGAACCGCCGCTTTTGGTCTGCTCTTATTTTATACTGAGTATTCATTTTTGCAATTTGTTTCTTCACTTCTTCATGCAGGCTTTTCATTTGTTTCGCAAATTCTTTAGCCTCGACACTGCACTTTTCCCCTTTCTCTAATTTCCTCAGCTCAGAAACATTTATTGGGTTGTTTCCATATATGACTTGGAATGGGGACTTGTTTGTACTCTTATTGACAAAATTGTTGTATGCAAATTCCGCCTGCGACAAAACCAAATCCCATCCCTTGGGTTTATCTACTATCAAACATCTTAATAAATTACCCAGACTTCTATTTACCACCTCTGTCTGTCCATCAGTCTATGGGTGGTATGAAGAACTGAACTTTAGGTCTGTCTTCAACTTCTTCCACAATGTTCTCCAGAAATAACCAACAAACTTTGTATCTCTGTCAGAAACTATGCTTTTTGGTAGACCGTGAAGTTGTACCACTTCCTTGAAAAATAACCCTGCAATGTGAATCATGTCACTTGTTTTCTGGCAGGGAATAAAATGTGCCATCTTGGAGAATCTGTCAACCACCAAAAATACAGAGTCATTTCCCCTCTGTGTTCTCGGCAACCCAAGAATGAAATCCATGCTGATGTCCTCCCATGGCCTCTCAGGTATAGGTAACGGCTAATATAATCCTGTGTTCTACCTCACACATTTTTCCATTTGGCATATTCTACAACTTTGCACAAACCTTTTCACATATTTTTGTAGTTGCGGCCAGTAATAGTTCTCACTCACCAGGGCAATGGTCTTATCCCGACCAAAATGTCCAGCCAGTCCCCTGCTGTGCTTCTCCTTGATTAAGTTCTCCCGCATGGAACTCCTTGGAATGCATAATTTACTTCCCCTGAACAACATTCCATCTTGGATTAGAAAATCCAACCACTTTGTCCTATCCACAGTAACAGGTGCCAAGCAAGCCGTCTAGGCCTCTGCAAAATCAGGATCATCAGGGTACAGACCCTTTAGTTCTTCGAATCCTACCACTTCCACTGTCATTTCAATCAGCAAATTTTGCCTTCTACTTAAGGTGTCTGCAACTCTATTTAATTTTTTCTTCTGTGCTTTAACACAAAGGTATAGCTTTGGAGAAACTCAACCCACTTCAAGTGCCTCTGATTCAGTTTTGTTTGGCTGTTAATGTACTGTAAGGCCTGATGATCAGTGAATAGAACAAAATCTTTTGGCAACAAATAATGCCTCCACTTCTTTAGAGCCTGAACTATTGCATAAAATTCCTGATCATAAACTGAATACTTTTTCCGAGCATCATTGAGTTTCTCACTAAAGTAGGCAACAGGCCTGCCTTCCTGACTCAGTACAGCTCCTATTGCACTACCACTGGCATCACAATCTACCTAAAATACCTTGTTAAAGTCTGGAAGTGCCAAAACAGGTTGATCAGTGACCTTCTTCTTCAATAAATCAAAGCTCCTATCTGCTCCTAAGGTCCACTTAAACTCTTTCTTATCTCCTCTCATTGTTTCTGTGAGGGGTGCACAAATGCTGCTGAAATTTCTAATGAATTTTTTGTAGAAGCTGGCTAGACCATGAAATGATCTTACCTCTGTTGTGCTTCTCGGGGTAGGCCATTCGATGATAGCTCTCACCTTTTCTGGGTCCATTTTTAGACCTTCTACTGAGATGACAAATCCCGGTACACTAACTCCTTCTTTACAAAATTACACTTTTTTAGATTGATTAATAACTGCTCCTCCCGTAGCTTCTCAAAAACCCTTCTGATATGCATCAGGTGTTCCTCCAGGGTTTTGCTAAATATTAATATATCATCTAAATAGACAATGACAAATTTGCCTAAAAACTCTTTGAGTACCTCATTCATCAGCCACATGAAGGTACTTGGTGCATTGGACAGCCCAAATGGCATGACCAACCATTCATACAAACCCTCTCTGGTATTGAAGGTTGTCTTCCACTCATCTCCTTCTCTGACACGGATCTAATGGTAACCACTCTTGAGTTCAATCTTGGTGAAGTACTTGGCTCCACTCAAACAGTCCATTATGTCATCCATTCTTGGCAATGGAAATCTGTATTTTATTGTGATCTTGTTGATGGCTCGAGAGTCTGTACACATTCTCCACTCTCCATATTTCTTTGGTGCTAGCACTGCAGGTACTATGCATGGAATTAAGCTTTCCTAAATTAGTCCCTTCTCCAGCAACTCTTGGAACTTCCTGTTTAGCTCTTCAGTTTCTACAGGCGTCATTCTATGTGTAGCTTTATTGGGCAAGCTTGATCCTGGCACCAAATCGATATGGTGACTGATCTTCCTTACTGGGGGTAAACCCTCAGGAACATTATCAGATATAATATCTGGAAATTCCTCCAACAGATCTAGGACTTTTGTTGGGGTATCTTTGCATTCTGTATCACTGACTCTAGGAATTAATGCATAACACATATGTTCATGATTTAAATCATCTAAAAATTTTCTCCCATCAACCAAGCAAATTCTGGCACTGCCACATACCTTTTCTTCCACCTCCTTCAGAGGTTTCAGTTTATGACGCATTCCATTCTTTGTTACAAAATAAGTTTTGGCATGGCCATCATGAACCACACACCTGTCAAACTGCCATGGCCTTCCCAATAGCAAATGGCATGCATCCATGGGTAGAATGTCGCACAGGACCTCATCACGGTAATTCCCAATACTAAATTTTACCAAGAACTGTTCACTGACCAAAACCTTATGGTCTTTCTACAACCACGTGATCCGATATGGATGCGGGTGTCTCTTCCTCTCCAGTTGTAGCTTTGTAACCATTCCCTCTGAAACTAGGTTATCCATGCTACCGTTGTCAATAATAATATTGCAAATCTTACCCGTGCATTTACACCTTGTGCGGAATAAGATTTTCCTTTGATCTGTGGCCCCCTCTTCATTCAGCAAGACTCTCCTCGTGATCATGACTTCTCCTCTCTCTGCTTCTTTAGAATGCTCAGACCCAACATCTTCATCAGCGATCGCTGCTTTGGCATTTCCTTTCGGCCTCCTATTATTTCTTTCTCGTTGCTGTGGACACTCATATTGGTGATGTCCCTCTTCTCCACACTGGAAACAAGTTCCATGAAATCTTCCTCTTCCCTGGCCACATCCAGCTCTGCCCCTTCCCCCTCGGTAATCATTATTCTGATTATGAGGGTGGTAGGTATTTTCTCTCCTTTGTTCTTGATTACTACTACCTTCTCCATTCTTTTGAGAATCTTCATTTCTTCTTCCATCGGTCCTTCCGTCGGTTCTTCCACCGTGACCTCTTCCTCTTTGCTTGTTCTCAAACCTCCTATTGAGCTTTTCTTCAACCTTTAGGGCAAATTGATAAGCGTCCTCTATGGTGGTCATCCGGACTAGACTTAATTCTTCTTGAATACTTGCTCGTAACCCATTAATGTAATAGGCTACCTTCTCCTTGTTGGCCTCTGAGTGGCCTGTTCTGATCATAATTTTATGAAACTCTTCTATGTATTCTTTTATAGACTTACTTTATTGCCTCAACCCTTGCATTTTCTCTAGCAGGTCTAACTCATAATCACTAGGGATGAACTACCTCTTCAGCTTTTTTGCCATCCATTCCCATTTTGTTATTCTCTCTTTTCCCCTTTTATTTTGCTATAGCTGCACTCCCTTCCACCAAATGCTGGCATGACATTTCAGTTTGGCCTTAGCGAATCTGAACCTATCAGGATCTTCAACCTCCTCATACTCAAAGTACTCTTCCAGATCATTGATCTAGTTGATCAATTCCTCTGGATCAAGGTTCTCGAGAATACGTGGAAACCTCCATCTTCGACCTCTTCCCAATCTGGGATATGGCTTTGTATAGTCTGGCTTGAGTAGGATCTACTGCTTCTTCTTCTTCCTCAGGTTGGCCTTCTTCTTCGTCATCTTCCTCTTCACTACCTTCATCTCTTCTTGGCTCCAATCTTCTACGCATCTCTTCTTGTAGGGCTTGCATTTACCATTGCAAAGCTCGGACATCTTCTGCTACCGCCATGCCTCTCCCACCAATAGGGTTTCTTCTTGGAGGCATTCTGCTCATTCACTCATAAGCCCTCCCATATATCCTGGTGTAACTGCCTCACGTTCGATTATCTGTTACACGCTCAGGAACTTCTGGCTATGATACCACTTGGTGGAGAATCGATCTAGCACAAGACAGAAAACAAGAGCCAAATTCCTTATTCAGTAGCTTCAGAAAGATTTTACAGAGAATATACAACAATCTGCCATTTTTCCAACCCCTTCTCATTACAATCCTTGGGTTTTTATTGAGGTCCCGATCCTCTATGTTTTCAAACTTCCCATGATCTGCAATTGCCACTTGGAACAATACTGGAAAGTTGCATTGATGAGACTCTGGGTGAGGTGCGCGACTGGCTGCCATACCCAATGAGATCTTCTTCTCGAACTACTGCTTTGTTGTTAGTTGCTATAAATGCATCTCTAGATATCCTATGCGAGTGGCCAACATGCTTGTTTGATGCAGGAGCATCCGAGGGCAGCAAAGCAATCGAGCATCAACCAAACTTTTTGTTGTTATTTTCTTTTTTTTTCTAAGTGTTGCAAGAAAAATATGTGTCGCGATATCGCGACACAAAAAGTGTCGCGATATCACGACCAAAAATGGAAGATAGGGGAGCAGCGGACACAAGGTCGTGAAATCGCGACATGTCATGATTTTGTGACATGTCGCAAAATCGTGACCACCGCAGGGAAAACAAAGGCGCGAAGACCAAAGGTCACAAAATTGCGACATGTCACGATTTTGCTACATGTCGCAAAATCACGACCATCACAGGGGAAACAAAGGCACGGAGACCAAAGGTCACGAAATCGCGACATGTCATGATTTCGTGACATGTCACAAAATCGTGACCACCGCAGGGAAACAAAGGCACGGAGACCAAAGGTCACGAAATCGTGACCAAAGCCGGAGAACAAAGGCGCAGAGGAAAAAAGGTCGCAAAATCATGACCAAAGCAGGGAAGGCAAGGCACGAAAGACAAATGGTCACGAAATCATGACATGTCACGATTTCATGACCAAAGCAGGAGAACAGAGGCCGATAGACAAAAATGGCGCGATATCGCGACAGGTCACGATATCGCGGCCAAAACGGAGAGAGAAGGCTTGATGGAGGAAATGTCGCGATATCGTGACATGTCGCGATATCGCGATGGGAGCAGGAGAGAGAAAGCATAGGAAGGAAATGGTCACGATATCGTGACATGTCATGATATCGTGACCAAACAGGAAAACACGCACTCCCAGCTTTCTTAAAGGCAGCCCTTCGTGCATGGCAAGTTAGCGACAGTGAAGTAGCAGTTCCAAAGAAGGATTTCAATGGGCATGTTGGCCACTCGCGTAGGATATCTGGAAGACGCGTTTAAAGCAACTAACAGCAAGCAGCAGATCGAGAAGAAGATTTCGTTGGATATGGTAGCCAGTCGCGCACCTCACCTAGAGTCTCATCAATGCAACTTTCCAGAATTGTCCCAGGTGGCAATTGTAGATCATGGGAAGTTTGAAAGCACAGAGGATCGGGACCTCGATAAAAACCCATGGATTGTAATGAGAGGTGTTTGGCAAACGATAGTTTGACTGTATATTCTTGTAAAATTCTTTTTTCGAAGTATTGAATGAGAAATTGTTGTCTCTTGTTTTGTTGGTTTTCTATCTTGTGCAAGATATGTTCTCCACCAAGTGGTATCAGAGCCAGTAGTTCCTGAGTGTGTAGCAGATCGTCGGAGGAGAGGCAGTTACACCAGGATCTATGGAAGGGCTTGGAATTGGGTGAGCAGAATGCCTCCAAGGAGAAACCCTATTGGTGGGAGAGGCATGGCAGCAACGAAAGATGTTCGAGCTTTGCAGCGGCAAATGCAAGCCCTGCAAGAAGAAATGCGCAGAATATTGGAGCCAAGAAGAGACGAAGGTAGTGAAGAGGAAGATGATGAAGAAGAAGACCAACCTTGAGGAAGAAGAAGAAGCGATAGATCCTGCTCGGGCCGGACTATACAAAGCCATATCCCAGATTGGGAAGAGGTCGAAGATGGAGGTTTCCACATATTTTGGGAACCTTGATCCAAAGGAATTGATCGACTGGATCAACGATCAAGAAGAGTACTTTGAGTACGAGGAGGTTGAGGACCCTGATAGGGTCAGATTCGCAAAGACCAAACTGAAAGGTCATGCTAGCATTTGGTGGAAGGGAGTGCAGCTGGAGCAAAATAAAAGAGGGAAAGAGAGAATAACTAAGTGGGAACGGATGGCAGAAAAGCTAAAGAGGTAGTTCATCCCTGGTGATTATGAGTTAGACCTGCTAAAGAAAATGCAAGGATTGAGGCAATCAAGCAAGTCTATGAAAGAATACACAGAAGAATTTCATAAAATAATGATTAGAACAAGCCACTCAGAGGCCAACAAGGAGAAGGTAGCCCGTTACATTAATGGGTTACGAGCAAGTATTCAGGAAGAATTAAGTCTAGTCCGGATGACCACCATAGAGGATGCTTACCAATTTGCCTTAAAGGTTGAAGAAAAGCTCAATAGGAGGTTTGAAAACAAGCAAAGAGGAAGAGGTCGTGGCGGAAGAACCGACGGAAGGAACAGTGGAAGAAGAAATGAAGATTCTCAGAAAAATGGAGAAGGTAGCAGCAATCAAGAACAAAGGAGAGAAAATACAGACCACCCCCGTAATCAGAATAATGGTTACCGAGGGGGAAGAGGCAGAGCTGGACGTGGCCAGGGAAGAGGAAGATTCCATGGAACTTGCTTCCAGTGTGGGGAAGAGGGACATCACCAATATGAGTGCCCACAACAACGAGAAAGAAATAATCGGAGGCCGAAAGGAAATGCCAGAGTAGCAATCGCTGATGAAGATGATGGATCTGAGCATTCGAAGAAGGCGAGAGAGGAGAAGTAATGATTGCAAGGAGAGTCCTGCTGAATGAAGAGGGAGCTACAGATCAAAGGAAAAGCTTATTCCGCACAAGGTGTAAATGCGCGGGTAAGATTTGCAACATTATCATTGACAACGGTAGCACAGATAACCTAGTTTCAGAGGGAATGGTTACAAAGCTACAACTGGAGAGAAAGAAACACCCGCATCCATATCGGATCACGTGGTTGCAGAAAGACCATAAGGTTTTGGTCAATGAACAGTGCCTGGTAAAATTCAGTATTGGAAATTACCGTGATGAGGTTATGTGCGACATTTTGCCCATGGATGCGTGCCATTTGCTGCTGGGAAGGCCATGGCAGTTTGACAGGTGTGCGGTTCATGATGGCCGAGCCAACACCTATTTCGTGACCAAGAATGGAATGCGTCATAAGTTGAAACCCCTGAAGGAGGTGGAAGAAAAGGTATGTGGCAGTGCAAGAATTTGCCTGGTTGACGGAAGAAAATTCTTAGATGATTTAAAGCATGAACATATGTGTTATGCATTAATTCCTAGAGTCAGGGATATAGAATGCAAAGATGCCCCAGCAAAAGTCCAAGATCTATTGAAGGAATTTCCAGATATCATATCTGATAATGTGCCTGAGGGTTTACCCCCAGTAAGAAAAATAAGTCACCATATTGATTTGGTGCCAGGGTCAAGCTTGCCCAATAAAGCTGCACATAGAATGACACCTGTAGAAACTGAAGAACTAAACAGGCAGGTCCAGGGGTTTCTGGAGAAGGGATTGATTAGGGAGAGTCTTAGCTCGTGTGTAGTACATGCAGTACTAGCACCCAAGAAGGATGGAGAGTGGAGAATGTGCACAGACTCTCGAGCCATCAACAAGATCACAATAAAATATAGATTTCCACTACCAAGGATGGATGACATAATGGACTGTTTGAGTGGAGCCAAGTACTTCACCAAAATTGACCTCAAGAGTGGTTACCACCAGATCCATGTCAGGGAAGGAGATGAGTGGAAGACAACCTTCAAGACAAGAGAGGGCTTGTATGAGTGGTTGGTCATGCCATTTGGGCTGTCCAATGCACCAAGTACCTTCATGCGGCTGATGAATGAGGTACTTGAAAGAGTTTTTAGGAAAATTTGTCATTGTTTATTTAGATGATATATTAATATTCGGTAGAACCCTGGAGGAACACCTGATGCACATTGGGAGGGTTTTTGAAAAGCTACGGGAGGAGCGATTATTAATAAATCTGAAAAAGTGTAATTTTGTCAAGAAAGAGTTAGTATACCCGGGATTTGTAATCTCAGTAGAAGGTCTAAAAATGGACCCAGAGAAGGTGAGAGCTATCATCGAATGGCCTACCCCAAGAAGCACAACATAGGTAAGATCATTTCATGGTCTAGCCAACTTTTACAGAAAGTTCATAAGAAACTTCAGCAGCATTTGTGCACCCCTCACAGAAACAATGAGAGGGGATAAGAAAGAATTCAAGTGGACCTTAGGGGCTGAAAGGAGCTTTGATGCATTAAAGAAAAAGGTCACAGAACAGCCTGTTTTGGCACTCCCAGACTTTAAAAAAGTATTTCGGGTAGACTGTGATGCCGGTGGCGGTGCAATAGGGGTCATACTTGAGTCAAGAAGGCAGACTCGTTGCTTATTTTAGTGAAAAGCTCAATGATGCTCGGAAAAAGTATTCGATTTATGACCAAGAATTTTATGCTATAGTTCAGGCTCTGAAGAAGTGGAGGCATTATTTTTTGCCAAAAGAGTTTGTTCTATTTACGGATCATCAGGCATTGTAGTACATCAACGACCAAACAAAACTGAATCAGAGGCACATGAAGTGGGTTGAGTTTCTCCAAAGCTATACCTTTGTGTTAAAGCACAGAAGCGGGAAATCAAATAGAGTTGCAGATGCCTTAAGTAGAAGGCAGAATCTGTTGATTGAAATGACAGTGGAAGTGGTAGGATTCGAAGAACTGAAGGGTCTTTATCCTAAAGATCCTGATTTTGCAGCAGCCTGGACGGCTTGCTTGGCACCTGTTACTGTGGACAGGACAAAATGGTTAGATTTCCTAATCCAAGATGGAATGCTATTCAAGGGAAGTAAATTATGCATTCCAAGGAGTTCCATGCGGGAGAACTTAATCAAGGAAAAGCACAGCGGAGGACTGGCTGGGCATTTTGGTCGGGATAAGACCATTGCCCTGGTGAATGAAAATTACTACTGGCCGCAACTTCAGCAAGATGTGAAAAAGTTTGTGCAAAGTTGCAGAATATGCCAGATGGAAAAATGCGTGAGGCAGAACACAGGATTATACCAGCTGTTACTTGTACCTGGGAGGCCATGGGAGGACATCAGCATGGATTTTATTCTTGGATTGCCTAGAACACAGAGGGGAAATGACTCTGTATTTGTGGTGGTTGACAGATTCTCCAAGATGGCACATTTTATTCCCTGCCAAAAAACAAGTGATGCAGTTCACATTGTAGGGTTATTTTTCAAGGAAGTGGTACGACTTCACGGTCTACCAAGAAGCATAGTTTCTGATAGAGATACAAAGTTTGTTGGGTATTTTTGGAGAACATTGTGGAAGAAGCTGAAGACAGATCTGAAGTTCAGTTCTGCATACCACCCACAAACTGATGGACAAACAAAGGTGGTAAATAGAAGTCTAGGTAATTTATTAAGATGCTTGATAGCAGATAAACCCAAGGGATGGGATTTAGTTTTTCCACAGGCGGAATTTGCATACAACAATTCTGTCAATAAGAGTACAAACAAATCTCCATTCCAAATCATATATGGAAACAGTCTGAGAAACGTTTCTAAGCTGAGAAAATTAGATAAAGGAGAAAAGTGCAGTGCAAAGGCTGAGGAATTCGCGAAATAGATGAAAAGCCTGCATGAAGAAGTGAAGAAACAAATTACAAAAATGAATACTCAGTATAAAGCAAGAGCAGACCAAAAGCGGCGGTTCAAAGAGTTCGAAGTGGGGGATGAAGTCATGGTCCATCTCAGAAAAGAAATATTTCCAGCCAAAACTTATAACAAGTTGAAGATGAAGAAGTTTGGGCCATGCAAAATACTGGAAAAACGGGATTCAGGCAATGCATATGAAGTGGAATTGCCAAGTGGGCTTGACATTTCACCTATTTTTAACATATCAGATTTAGTGGAATACCATGAGGGAAACAATACAGAGGCACCAAGTATAGAATTGTGGAGCATTCCAAAGTCTAACCCGACCACAGAAGAGATCGAAGAAATATTAGATACGCGTGAAGGCAGAAGCACAAGGAACAAACAATATTCTGAATATTTGATCAAGTGGAAGGGCAGACCGGTAGAAGATGCAACTTGGGTGTCGAAGACAGAGGTTGACCGCCTGGGTCTTCCCCCCAAAGATCAGAAGTGAGGATCACTTCTCAATCCACCCCGGGTGTCTGATGCAGGAGCATCCGAGGGCAGCAAAGCAATCGAGCATCAACCAAACTTTTTGTTGTTATTTTTTTTTTTTTTCTAAGTGTTGCAATGTCATTTTTTTCTAAGTGTTGCAAGAAAAATATGTGTCGTGATATCGCGACACAAAAAGTGTCGCGATATCGCGACCAAAAATGGAAGATAGGGGAGCAGCGGACACAAGGTCACGAAATCACGACCATCGCAGGGAAAACAAAGGCGCAGAGACCAAAGGTCACGAAATCGTGACATGTCGCGATTTCGCGACATGTCGCAAAATCGTGACCATCGTAGGGGAAACAAAGGCACGGAGACCAAAGGTCGCGAAATCGCGACATGTCACGATTTCGTGACATGTCACGAAATCGTGACCACCATAGGGGAAACAAAGGCACGGAGACCAAAGGTCACGAAATCGCGACCAAAGTCGAAGAACAAAGGCGCAGAGGAACAAAGGTCGCGATTTCGTGACACGTCGTGAAATCGCGACCAAAGTAGGGAAGGCAAGGAGCGAAAGACAAATGGTCGTGAAATCATGACATGTCATGATTTCATGACCAAAGTAGGAGAACGGAGGCCGACAGACAAAAATAGCACGATATCGCGACAGGTCGTGATATCGCGGCCAAAACAGAGAGAGAAGGCTTGACGGAGGAAATGTCGCGATATCGCGACGGGAGCAGGAGAGAGAAAGCACAGGAAGGAAATGGTCATGATATCATGACATGTCGTGATATCGCGACCAAATAGGAAAACATGCACTCCCAGCTTTCTTAAAGGCGGTCCTTCGTGCGTGGTAGTGAAGCAGCAGTTCCAAAGAAGGATTTCAATGGGCATGTTGGCCACTCACGTAGGATATATGGAAGACACGTTTAAAGCAACTAACAGCAAGCAACAGATCAAGAAGAAGATTTCGTTGGATATGGCAGCCAGTCGTGCACCTCACCTAGAGTCTCATCAATGCAACTTTCCAGAATTGTCCCAGGTGGCAATTGTAGATCGTGGGAAGTTTGAAAGCACAGAGGATCGGGACCTCGATAAAAACCCATGGATTGTAATGAGAGGGGGTTGGCAAACGGTAGTTTGGCTGTATATTCTTGTAAAATTCTTTCGAAGTATTGAATGAGAAATTGTTGTCTCTTGTTTTGTTGGTTTTCTGTCTTGTGCAAGATCTGTTCTCCACCATTGTTGGAATATTCCTCTGAAACTGCTGCTTCACTATCGCTAACTTGCCATGCATGAAGGGACGCCTTTATGAAATCCTGGAGTGCGTGTTTTTCTTTTGGTCGCGATATCGCGACAATTCCTTTCTATGCTTTCTCTCTCCTATTCTGGTCACGATATTGTGACATGTCACGATATCGTGACATTCCTTCCTCCATGCCTTCTCGCTTCCGCTTTGGCCGCGATATCATGACCTGTCACGATATCGCGCCATTTTTCTATCGTGCCTTCGTTCTTTAGTTTCGGTCATGAAATCACGACATGTCGCGATTTCGTGACCTTCCATCCTTCGTGCCCTTGCTCCCTGCGTTGGTCTCGAAATCGTGACATGTCACAATTTTGTGACCTTCGGTCCTCCACCTTTGCTTCCCTACTTTGGTCACGATTTCGTGACCTTTTGTCTTTCGTGCCTTTGCTTCCCTACTTTGGTCATGATTTCGCGACCTTGTGTCTTCCGTGCCTTTGCTTCCCTGCTTTGGTCATGATTTTGCGACCTTGTGTCCTCCGTGCCTTTGCTTCCCTGCTTTGGTCGTGATTTCGTGACATGTCACAAAATTGCGACATGTCACGATTTCGCGACCTTATGTCCATCGCTTCTCTATCTCTTGTTTTGGTCGCGATATCGCGAAACTTTTTGTGTCGCGATATCGCGACACATATTTTTCTTTGCAAAATACTTAGAAAAATTTGGTTGATGCTAGATTGCTCTGCTGCCCTCGGATGCTCCTGCATCACCATATTAGAAATTACCTACATCAATCACTCCTTAGGTTCTTCCTCTCGCTTCTCTTCTTGAGCTTCCACATGAATAGGCTCCTATTATTTATTGTCACTAATATCCTCAACATGAATGACTCTTATTTGGATGGTTTTGATCGCATCAAGTTATAAAATAATTCACCACAACATCTTGGCTATATCTACAAGTCTCAGTCCTCATGGTCTCCCTCACCCATATTATGTCATCATATCTTTGACTCACTTAATAACTACAAGTATAAAATTTGGCTCTAATACCAAATGATATAATGAGAAATGTGGGGGCAATGTGTTTCAATAATAGAATGCTCAAAAATATCCTCAGATGAAAAGGTTTATATTTTGATGATAGTCTCTTAGCCTCCTCTTCAGTTAACACTCATATGGAAGATTTTTAGACAATAGCACTCTCATTGGTGGCTTTATGATGACATGTTTCTAACATCCAACTTTGACTATGATGACAATTTCTATGACAACAATATCTGACTGCGATAACAAGCTAGAATTTGACACTCCCCTAAAACATTAGTGGGTGGAACAAGTCAACAATTCCTTTGTTAATACCGTCAACCTCCATTATTCATCAATAGTCTTCCATTAACCAACTCCTATTTCCTTTATCTTTGACTATCCAATATAGGATGATGGTGTCCTTATTGCTAGGATATCAAACAACGAGTTGTATCAATATTGTACATGATAACAATAAATATTGATCGATGGATTCTAACTGTGACAACCTGTATTTATTCATCTAAACTCCACAACATAATTTATCTAAAACACATAAAATATTTAAACATAACAATTCAAATATGCTAAGAAAAATAAATAACTTTATTAATCATTGGCACATATGGTTGTGTGTCTATATATAATGTTTGTGAAGCATGTAGAACATTCTCAGGATATTTTTCCTTTCTCTTTATATGATGCTCTCTCTTATCCTTCTCACTCTCCCATTCCACTCTTAAATTTTCTCCTCTCTATTTATAATCATGAGACAAATGACTATATATCTACTCCTAATGGTTGAACTTCTTGTTTTCTCTAAAAATAATGATTTTCCAACTACTCCTAATGGTTGAACTACTAGTTCCCATGTTAATCACTCTTTTTTTATCTTTCAAATGGAACTTCTAGTTGTTGCATCACTTATTTAGTTTCCACATGGATGCTCTTGCATTAGAAATTTCTAATGTAATTGTGTTAATCATCTAACCAAGTGTATTTAAATTTATTAAACTTATCTCCATATAAAAGAATCCCAATAGTTGTGCTTACTTGATATTTGAAGAACTACTATTCTTACTCTCCACTATTAAAAAAAAATGGCATGTGCCTAAAATATATTATTACTAGGTTTGACCAAATAAATTTCATCTTAGCACAAAGAATAAAATTGATTATAGGATTTAGGGGAAATCTTAATTGAAATTTTATTTATAGAATATTCATATGCTTTGTATATTGAATTACCTAATGTCACACAAGAAGTTTTAGTAGAAAAAAATATTTTCACAATAATGTTATTATGGACTCTATAGTTAAGATAATTTGTATTCGCATTAACCTAGTGGAATTTTTCCATCCTCATTAAATAAACTATTAATTGGTTGAAGTAATAGGACCACTAATTGAGTCTTCTAAATAATAATAATATTTTAGTCAAGTCATTCTATAAAAAAATATTCATAAAATATTATCTCTTGGAATTACAGAAAGACTACAAACTTAACCAAAGTTTTATTAAGAGGTGGTGATGGCAATTAGAATGAAGATAGATATGAATAAGACAAGAAGAAAAGAAAAGCATCTTTATTTGAATGAAAAAAAGTAAGAAGCATAAGAAAGATGAGTTAAAGGAGAAGATTCCAAATGAAGCTAAAAAAACCCATGAGTGATGCTAAAACAAATGTAGAAGGATATTGAGATATATTAACAATTATAAACCAATCTCATTGAATATAGTAGTATAGTCAATCTTCATAATTAGGATGATATTTATCCTTTTCCTTTAAACATTGTCAATGTTATGGAAGTCTATTCTTTTATATGTTTTGATTCATTCGTTACCTATTATTAGATATTTAAATTTTACTTGTTCAATCCATGTTTAAGAACTAAATCATAATTAAAAATATAATTTGAATGTTATATAATCATTTGTTATATACCCTTTATTAAAAATAAGAGTTAATTTCAATCTTGATTTTTTTTTTTATAATGTCAATTTAATTTTCAAAGTATAAAGTATACCCTTAATGAATCTTTACTAGATCCACTATGCATAGAAAATGTTAGTATAATTTAATGTTAATAAGTATCTTAATTAAAAAGAGTGTAAGTATCTTGTTTAAAAATATAATTATTCATTGTAAATCTCACTCAAACAATAATAGATATACTATGTAAAATCATATCTTAAGTTAAAAAGACGATAAAATATTTTCCTTGGTACCAAACACAATTAAGAAATCACTCCTTATAAAAGAAAATTTTTAATAAAAAAATGGATATGTGATATTATCCACATTGGAGAACAACTTGAAATAGATAAAAACAACGCTAACATGATTCAATGTAATTAAAACATTAAAAATAAAGTAAAAGCAAATAATGTAAAAAAATAAAAATGATGGATATGTGATATTTGTTGCTTTGTTAAATTTTTCACTTTTGGTGGAATATGATTGCAATACTACTTCATCTTAATAGATAAATGATACATGCATATAATCAAGTTCTTGTAAAACCACTATATAATCATAATACAATATATGAGGTTGGAGTAATCTTAAACCCATATAGATAATTAAAGAAAAAATTTAAAATTAAATATAAAATTTATTAAAATATATTTTTAATTATATTCTTAATAAATATGAATGGATTCAATAATCAAACATTGAATTGGGTCACCCAGTCCTCAAACCATTTATTACTAAACACATCCTCGAAGTAGAACTTTCTAAATTTATGCTTCACAACCCCTCTTTCTATATATAAATTTAGAAAGTTCTACTTCGAGGATGTGTTTAGTAATAAATGGTTATATATATATATATTTTGATTAAATGAGACTGATCACCGAGTATGGTATTATAATAATTTAACAATTTTGTTCAAAAAAGAAAGGTAGTTGCTGATTCCTTTATGTATAGAAAAAAAATAACAATTATACTTACATAGTTTAATAAATAAATTTTCTAATAAATTCTCTTTTAACTTAAAATTTAATTAAAATAAAAATGAATAAATCCTCATTAACTTTACCAAAACTCAATAAAAATAAATAAACTCTCGTAAAATTTTGTTAAAAATATAATATATGAAAAATGTATATGTTATTGGTAAATTTAAACTTGTTCTCACATTGAATAGCCCCTCCTTACCACATCACTTATAAATAAAGAAAAGTTAAACTTGCATATTGTACCACATCTCTTATAAATAAAGAAAAGTAAAACTTGCATATTGTCATTTTTGTGTGAAAGATAGCATCTATTCTAAGCTGTATTTTTTCGCTAGTTGGGGACTTCGTGAAACGCTGTCCAGCTCTCACTGACTTTGAATAGATCTACCCTAACTGACATCTAAGCGCTGTAGAGGTCATGGACTTGACTCTTAAGGACTGCTTGTATCCGATTGACGACTTATCTCATTATACAGATGATGTCATTGGAGGCGATATTACGAACTTTGAAGTTTCTCCGCGAGACCGAATCTTCTGGCCCTGCGTGGGGGCCGAATCTTTAACTTCGGCTTCCACCTTTTCTTCCTCAGCACCAACGAACTCTGTGAGGAACCAATTCTCCTCTTCGTAGTACTGTACGAAACAAAAGACATTTTGATTGTTAGATGACAAATAATTAAATAAACAAAACAATACGTATAGCAAAATATTCATACATACTTTTTTCACCGAAAGGTGCTGGTCTTGCGGAGAAACTTCAAAGCTCGTAATATCGCCTTCAATGACATCATCTGTATAATCAGACAAGTCATCAATGGGATACAAGCAGTCCTTAGAGGTCAAGTCCATGGCCTCTACAGCGCTTAGATGTCAGTTAGGGTAGATCTATTCAAAGTCAAGTGAGCGCTGGTTCACAAAGTCCCCACCAGGCGAAAAAAACAGCTTAGAATAGATGTTATCTTTCACACAAAAATGACAAAATGCAAGTTTAACTTTTCTCTATTTATAAGTGATGTGGTGAGGAGGGGCTATTCAATGTGAGAACAAGTTTAAATTTACCAATAACGTATATATTTTATTTTTAACAAAATCTTACTTGTGTTGATTCAAAGTACGAGAATTTATTTATTTTCATTGGGTTTTGGTAAATCCAATCATGAGAATTTGTTTTTTTTTATTTTAATTAAATTTGAATTTAAAAAAAGAATTTATTAGAAAAATTATTTATTATATTATGCATGTATAATTGTAAAATTATTATTATAATACTATACTCCCATGATTAGTCCATATAATTAATTAAAACAAATATAAATATAACTATATAGAGAGAGATTGTGAAGCATAAATTTTGAAAGTTCTACTTGGAGTATGTGTTTAGTAATAAATGGTTTGAGGATTGGGTGACCCAATTCAATGCTTGATTATTGAATCCATTCATATTTCTTAAAAATAAAATATTTTTTTTAAATAAATTTTATATTTAATATTCAAATTTATTTCTTTAATTATTTATATGGGTTTAAGATTACTCCAACCTCAACCTCAAATATTGTATTATGATTATATAGTGGTTTTACAAAAACTTGGTTATATGCATGCATCATTTATATGTCAAGATGAAGTAGTATTGCAATCATATTCCACCTAGAACCTAAGTTTTCTCTCAAAAAGTGAGAAATTTAACAATTATGATAATGACATTTGATTTAATAATAATTTATCACCCTAACCAAATAAAAAATAAATAAATAAATATTTGTTATTACAACTTAATTAAATATACATAAAAATTTAAAATATATTGTAATATTAATTTTTCATTTCTTAAAAATAATTTATATAAACAGTGAAGTAAAAATAATATAATATTGATATTTTTAAACTCTAACTGAATGTATGAATGGGATAAATGAGAGGAAATATGGTTAGAAAAAATAGATATTCTTCCTTTGGGTGTTGAGGTTGGGTAGGTACAATGAGTAAGCTCCTCCATATAAGGAGAGGGTACAACACCCTTTATCTTATCCACTAAAGAATGGACCAAGCTTGCATTCTCCCACATGGAAAGAAATGTGTTCGTCACCTTTAAAAGTGGTAGCTGGTCGTGACCAATAAAGCATTGGTTTTGCTTGGTGGGTCGGTAATGCCCAACTTATCAATGGGCTCACATGGCTCATTCTGAATTAATTATATTCTGGGCCAGAGAAATGAACCTATTTGAAGTGGCTCATTTTATACCAAAAAAGCCTATGTATGAACAAGAATTTATTTTACATCCCCATCTAGCCACTCTAATATGGGGAGTCGGTCCTAGTGGGGAAATTATGGATACTTTTCCATACTTTGTATCCAAAGTACTTCACTTAATTTCTTTTAGAGTTTTAGGTTTTGGTGGTGTCTATAATAAAGAGGAGAGCTATTTTAAAGTATTCTATACTTACTAATTTTTTATTTGCTCACACCATTTGGGGATATTTTTTTAAGTATGAAATTATATTGGGTAGCTCCATCAACATTGAAAGAGTTGAGTCTCAAGGAGACAACACAATGGTTAGAGGTTTGGCTCTTCTTTAGGAGGTCCAAGGTTCAAACTGTGGTGTGTGTGTGGATGTGTGTTAAATTCCCTATTGATAAGCTTAACTCTCCCCTTTTGAGAGGTCATGTTGATATGGGGATGCTCATCCCTGAGTGTTGGTTGTACGAATTTATCACACAAACCAAATCCAAAAAATATATATCTTAAAAATAAATCTTAAAATCGTGCTTAATTTTAGAACCATATTATTGTCTCTCTAGAAAAATATCTACAAATATGGTGCTCATCATGGGAAGCCTCAATTGCAAAATAGAGAAGCAATATTTGAACAAACATGGAATAATTATTTGTAATAATGTAATTAAAATAAAGGATCTACTTCAATCTACAATAAAACTGAAATGTTTAAAAATTGGGTTTATAAAAATTAATTTTGATGGTGCTTCTAAAGGAAATGTAAGAAAAAATGGTGGAGGTGGTGTTTTTAAAAATAGTGAAAGAAAATTTATCTTGGCTAATTTAGAATCATATGGAACTTCAACTAACAATTATATAGAGGCTAGGGCACTTTTTACAGGGATTAAAATTATAGTAGAAAAAGGATGGAAATATATTTGAATTTAAGGGATTCACCAATTATCATTAACAAAAATGGATGTCAATACTTTGATAAAAATAATATCATTATTGATAGAAGTAATCTCTTGGAAATGTAAGCATATTGATAGAGAAGGAAATATGGTAAAAAATAAATTAGCAAATTGTGGTGTTGATCTTCATCCGAATGAAAATTAAATTTTAGACTATGACTGGCCAAGTGATATTTTATCTCTTAATCATAATGATGTCAAGGATCTAATTGTAGAAACATATCACTTCAAGGAATTCAACACTTCTCTAGTTAGTATTTCAAACTAATATATTAATAGGAGAGAGTAAATAAAGAAGATGCTAGGAACATTCTAATTAAATTAAGCATATTCAAATAAATATTGCAGTAATAGGAGAAATTTATGAATGAAGAGAATATTGCAATACATGATGTAAATGCAAAATATAATAATCTTACAAATCACAACATAGAATCATGAGCCTCTTCAAGGGGACAATCTTCTTCAACACTTTAATTCAATATACAAAAAGTACATCTATTCCTATATCTCATAATTTTAAAGACTTCATAATCCTACCTAACACCCAAGGTTGGCTTACATACAAAATGTCATTCAAGCTAGAATCTTCTACCAAAAAATAGTTACATTCTTTATAACAGTTACATAAAGTGATACCAATTGTCTAGGCACCTATAGTGCCACAACCTATTATAAAATATTACATATTATTATTAAAAAATATTATATTGAGTTATTTTGTTAAGAAAGAGGTTATTAAATAATAGTATTAGCATAAAGTCATAACATACACTTCCCCTTCAAAAATATTTTTCCTCAAAGCTAAATATGAGAAAATTGTTGTTGAAGTTGTTGGAGGGATTCCTAAGTGAAATCTTCAAGTTGTAATCCTTGTCATTGAACAAGAACATCAATGATGACATGGTAGTGAAGGGTGCACAATATACTATTCAAAAATCATTAAAACTCAAGAATTATGTATCCTTATTCATCCAAATATGGTAATGTGGATTGTACCTAGAACATGATGACAAAAATCTTCTTGAGAGAAGAGACATGAAAGATAGGATGAATTTTAGAAGTTGTCAAAAGGATCAGTTTATAGGCTATTGACCTAATCTATTGTAATATCGGGTAAATACCATAGTATTTGGTGGTAAGTTTTTGGCATCCACAAAGTTAGAGAAATGACTATTTGCAGGGCTAAAAGCTAAAAAACCCATTTTTGTAACTTCAAAGTTATGCTTAGAGTGGTAGTAATCAACTTGCTAATGTATTCAAGTTTAATCCATGTCAAGATTGACCTTAAGTTTTCAAATAAGGGTAGCATATTTCTTGAGAGTGGAATCCATAGACTTAACTCTTAATATTCGTAGAATGTAAGAGGAGGGTACCGATGGAGGATGTCCATATACTACTTCACATGAGGTATTAGTAGTAGTATGATATGAAGTATTATACCACCATTTAGTGAAATGGAGCCACTTAGCCCACTATATAGGATATTCTAAGGCAAAGCAACAAAGGTATGTTTCTGAACACTTATTGATAGTTTTAGTTTGGTCATTAGTCTAAGGGTGATAAGTTGAACTCATTTTGAGCTTAGTTTCCTACAAATTGAATAGTTCCTACAAAAATTGACTAGTAAATGTAGGGTCCCTATTTAAAATAATTAACTTGGATATTCCATGAAGATGAAAGATCGGGTCTAAAAATATTTGGGTAACGATATATGTGGTGTAGGTATGGGACAAGGAACATAAATGAGCATACTTTATGAGATAATCCACTACCACTAGAATAACTAATTTTTCTCCTAATTTAGGTTACCTTTCAATGAAATCCATAGATATATCTATCCATATACATGTTCTAGAATTGGCAAGGGCTAGACGGTTCCAAGAGAACACGCATTTCTCTTTTTATACATTGAAATGTATCACATTCTATCAAAAATGTTTAAATATCCATTTCATTCCCCTTTAAAAAATGTATGCTTGGTCCTTACATAGGTTTTTAGTATTGATGAATATTGCATTATTTGGTATATGTAAATGTACTCACATTGTACCTTAATAGTACAATTATAAATATGTAATAGATTATGGTTGATTTTATAGTTTAGGTGAGTGTTTTATATTTCACTTTTATGTATCAATGTGTAGAAAATACATAAATATCATGTAAGAGAGTGCAAGTGTAGATTGGTAGAGTGTACACAAGTGTCATGTATATAAGTATGCAAATATATAATGTGAGGAAGTGCATAGGTGACTTAGATTACGAGTTCATGTAGAAGTATAAAAGCCATGTAGATGTGTACAAGTGTCTTAGAGTCAAAGTGTCCATGTAAGAAGAACTTGAAGATTCTAGTATAAAATTGGTAAGATAATAAGCCAAAAGTCATAGGAATTGTCACATGGAGAGAAATAGTCAAATACTTGAAGAGTCATATTACTATGGCTATATTATGGAGACAATACTCCATAAGAATGTAATATGAATACTATATTATAGAGTTGTAACATGAGTATGAGGAAAAACAATAAAGCTTGTGTATATATTTTTGAGCAATTAATATTATAAGTTTTTCCTCATTCATAGTTTGTGAACAAATTAGTCCTTTTACATTCAATTTGATTATATAATTAAATTTTATTTTCTTTATTATATTGGCTTTCATATACATATTAATTTGCTCATATATTTTTTCAATGATTTTACATAGGTTTTTGTGCGGTGTCTCAGTCCCCTCATACCAAATGGGATTTGAACCTTGGACCTCTTAAAGAGAGGTCAAAGCACTTACCCTTGTAGTAATAATACAATTACTTAATTTTCTCATATATTATTCTACTCTTACATTATTATTTTGACCTTTAATATTATGGTTATTTTATATTGGGACCTATGATATTCTATGGTTGTAAGTCTTAAAATCCAACAATGGTATTAAAGCTACCACCTGACTTTGTCCATTTGATAGAGTTATTTTTTTAGCTGCCATTATCTATATTTAATATTATCCACTTTTGATAAAGTTAATTTATATTCTTTCCACTTTGAAGGTAATGCAAACTCGAATTTTATTTTTAAAGGTCTAATTGTGTATAATTTGAGGGGAGCAGGAGTAGTCACCCTGATTTAGATGTTAGGATCTTTCCACTTGGTTGAAGGAAAATCAATGAAGTCTAAGACTCAACTAGATTAATAAAAAAGGTGAACTTAAGAGAAAATTTGGACAATTTATAGAGGAATCCAACTTAAAACAAAAATTGGATATTGAAGATTAAGAATTTAATATTGAGGAAGAACCAACTCAAGATAACGTTGGTCATTTAGGGACATTTAGATCCACCTTGACATTGATATTGGGTTCTCTACAAAGGAGGATAATCAAACTGATTCCTAGGCACAAGCTAAGATATTTAATATTTTATATAGATAGAGGTGCAACATTGCTATGGAGATTGAGAAAGAGATAGAAAACCATTCAAAGCTTCCTACAAGTGTTGATAAATATTCAAATATTCCTACATATATAAAAGCACACTCAAGATCCCTATAATAAATAGAGAAGCAAATTAGAAATTAGTAAGAGAACAGAGAATATAGAATAGAAACACAAAGAAAATAAGCAAAATATAGCATAGAGAAAAGAAGCAACAATTATAGAGAATAAAAAGTATAGAAAAGGTCCAAGAGAAATATATTGAAGTGAAGGTTCAAAATAAACCTACATTGAAGAGAATTTCCAAGAGAACTACGTTCAAGAAAATGCCAAGAGGCTTAAATTATTGAAGAAGGACCAAGAGGTATCCATTATTGAAGAAGATCCAAGAGGTCTGTATTATTGAAGAAGGACCAAGAGATCTACATTATTGAAGAAGACCCTAGAGACCTATATTATTGAAGAATCCCAAGAGGTCAACATAATAGAAAAGGTTCAAGAGACCTTCATATAAAAATAATCACAAATGACCTACCTAAAAGCATACATTAGGTGTTAGTGATAAATTTTAGAAGGTGCTAAAGAAAGCACACATAAAGCAAAAGAAGAATTATTTAAGGTATTGGAGTAGGATTGTTAGCACTATCAGAGTGTTAAAGGTAACATATATTAGTGATTTGAATACCAAAATATTAGAACACATTAGGGATAAGTCATATAAGTACAAAGGGTAATTAGAAAACTATTCATTTGAGCACATAGAATAAGAAGAGTGAACCAATAAGCTATACATTTGAAAATATAGAAGAAATGGAAAGTTAGGCATCTATGTAGAAGAGAACAAATAAACACTGAATCATTGGAAAAGCAAAATAGATTTCTTAAAGGAAATAAAACTAGAAATTATTCTCTAGAGAAGCTAAGTAGATCAAAAAAATGGTTCTCCCATGAGGTAAGGTAAGGTGAACTAGAATCCAAAAAGGGAAGGCAAAACAGAATCCAAAGGAGCATAGGCAAACTAAAATCTATCAAGGTAGCAACAAATAAGAATCCATAGAATCAAAGCATTGGATATATAGAGAAGAATCTAGAGAATAAAAGAAATGATCTCTAGAGAAGAATCTAGATAAGAAAATAATTGGATCTCTAGAGAAGAATCCAAAAAGTGAAGCATTGGATCTATAGAGAATCAAGGAATCAATTATCCAAAATGTGAACCAAGCACCTGAATGCATAAAATAGAATCACATGAAGATGAAGAAAATTATATATCAAGCCACCTAACAACTATCCACTTGATGGAATCAAAAGAAAGGATAATATATGAGACATCTATGCAATGTGAGCATAGAATAAAATAATTTGGAGGGATCAAAATAAAGGATTATCTAGGAGATGTTAATACAGTGTGAGCATAGAAGAAGGAACATTGATTACATCAAGTTTTATAAGGGGAGTTAGATATTTTACTACAAATGTTCCCATAGGTAATAGTTTCTATATATAACATGTAATTTTTTTGCTTCAAATGGAGGAGGTAAATTTACCAAAAGACTATCTAGGGATGCATTTATTTGAGGAGAGAATGAAGGTAGATCTACGGAGTCCAGTTATTAGCAATGTTGAAAATAAAATTCCAATTTGGAAAGGTAGATGATTATCATTAGTAGGAAGAGTGTAGTTAATTAAGTCATACTTACAAGCCATTCCAACATATTATATGTCATTGTATTCTATGCCAAAATAATTTGAAATGTTTTTAATCTTTATTATGCGATCCTTTTTATGGTCGGGTTTACATGATAAAATGAAATTTATCATGGTGAAATGGAGTAAGTTTTGTGAATGGGAGGTCTTGGTTTAAGAAATCTTATAGATGCAAACTTAGCCCTTAGGGTAAAATTTTTCTGGATATTGTACAAAGAGAGTCAAAGACAATGGGCTAGAATTCTTCTAAGTAAGTATGTTGATCCCAATGACACAAGTTTAATATTTACTGTATTATCTCTTCCAAATGGTTTTGCTTTTTGGAATGGTTTAAACAAATCTATAGATCTTATGATCAAAGGTTTAATATGGGTGGTAGGAACTAGAGAAAAAATGTTTGGTTGGATGGATACTTGGTGTGATAAAAAACTACTCAATTTACATCCAGTTTTGAAACCTTAGATGAGATTGCTTCAATATAAATACAGTGATAGGTTTTCAAAAAAAATTGTACAAGGATTGAGAAGGAAGATACAAATGGAAAGAAGATTTGTTTACAAGTATAAAAGACATTGATGCTAGGAGGAAATTGAGTATAAATATAACAACCATGATTATTCTTAGGGTTTCCAAGGATAAATTTATTTGGGAGTTGAATATCTCAAGGGAGTGCACAACAAGAAGTGGATATAATTTTCACCACCAACATAATAATAATGTCACTAGAATATGGAAAGATGTTTGAGATATTCCAAGCATTCCTAAAGTTAAATTGTTTGTTTGGCTAGTACGTCATAGAAGAATTTTATCCTTGGATAACCTTATGAAAAAGGATTTTCATGGCCCAACTCAATGTGTTTTCTATAACAAGGAGGAGAGTATTGACCATCTCTTGGGACATTTCTCAATATTCTAGAATCTATGGCAATGTATTATTAATATGTTTGGTAAATGCATGGTGATGAATAGAAAAATTGAATATTGTTTAAAGCAATGCCAAAGCACTTATAAAAGTGAGGCTTTACAGACAATATGGTATATATCAAAAGATACAATACTTTGGACTATATGGCTAGAAAGGAATAGAACAATATTTAAAGGAAAGGAAATCAGTTTATAGGTAATGAAAAAGAATATATATTTAGCCATAGAGGAGTCTAAACCAACCCTATAAACTCACCCAATCCCTAATTTTGAAGCGAAGATTCTTGATATATGGAGTTAAGTCATTAAATGAAATTATGATGTTGGGTACAAGAGAAGAAAAAATAAGGTAAAGAATATAAAGTGGAAACCACCAGATATCGAATGGGTTAAATTAATTTTGTTGGAGAATTGAAAGGAAATATAGGACCAACAAGAGGAGGAGGAATTATTAGAAAGAATAGAGGAGTGATTTTGTCTCATTATGCTTTTAATAATGGATTTAAGACAAATAATGAAGCTAAATATTGGGTAGCTTTAGAAGGGTTAAAAATATGTATACGAATGAAATGCAATAGAGTATGGATGGAAGGTGATTCTCTCATAGTATTAAATGCAATTTTGAGTAAAGTAAAGACTCCATGGAACATACAAGAGATAATTGTGAAAATTAAATATCTTGCTAAAGAGTTTGAAGAAATCAATTTTACACATATATTAAGGAAAGGAAACAAATGTGTAGATAAACTATCCAATAGAGAGGTCTTGATTGAGGATCATGAAGTTAAAATCTCCTTTCCATGGTTAGAGGAAGTAGAAAGTTTAGCTGAAGCTGATAAAAAATATTGATTGCCTAAATTTATTAATGATTAAGATTTACTTTAATATTTTTTATTGGTAATATGTGTTTTATTTTGTAACAATAATGTGTTTTCATTTAGACTATTTATTATAATTTTTTTGGTAGCACTTGTGTTTTAGGAAGGAAACTAGCAATACATATTTGGTAAAGCGGACTATGATAGTGCAATGTTTTGGAAATATTACTCTACTAAGATGCAAGGTATAGATAGTAGAGGTGAAGGTTTGGCATTGTGATGGCTGTTATAGGAAAATGCCAAGAAAGATGCTAAAATTTGGAGTAATTGTATTCATACAGAGATTTGAAAAGATCCAGAAAATGAAAATCAAGAATTCCAACATTTTATGTAAAATGATGTAGGCTTTTAGCTATAGCATCTCAATTGAGATGATAAGTGTATATATTTTTAAACTCTCAACCTCTAAAACATAAATGTAATTTTTCAAGGGTGGGGGACCCGAGTACAACCCCTTATTATGAAGCAAAAAAAAAGCAGAAAAAAAATGTGGTAATTTTGGATGTAATATATTTGAATTAAGCACTAAGGTTATAATATTTGCAAATATAAGGTTTAAATTAAATATTTTTTACTATTATGCTTTTAATATTTAAAAAGTTGAAAAATATAAAGAGTAGGAGATATAGGAGTTAAAGGTATTAAATTTATGATTTGCATTTATTTGAAAGTTTTAAATTTTGTTTTAATAAATTTTGAAAAACATAAAAAAAATTGATTTTTTGAAAATTTGGAGTATTTAAAATTTAAAATTTTGCAAATATATCTAGGGAGTTAAAATATTTTCAACAATAAAGGACTAATTTTTTTTATAATTTGCAAATTTCATATTTGAGTTATTATTTGAACTTGGGAGTTATAAGGTTTTCTACTTTGAAGGAAATAAATCATAGAATTGATTCATACCATGGAAGAAATTATTAGAAATGCATTCAATAAATATAGTGAAGAAATAGTGAACAAGCTTAAGTTTTATTCTCAAAACTTAATAGATGATTTTTATGGAAGGAAATGAAAAATATTTTAAAAGATAAACTATATTTATTTTTGAAGGATGCAAAAGATAAAAAGTTCACAATGCTTATAAGTTATCTTCATGAAAAAAATTTAGAACATAGTGGAATTCACAAAACACCATTATATTTTCCTTAGAAGAATTTTTAATGATGTATTTATCACTACTTACCTTTGAAATATTTCAATAAAATGGATAAGAAAAAAATGATGACACATATAATTTGAATGAATTTTAAGTTAACTTCTATGAGGAAATCAAGAATGTATTATTGTGATGATTTACTATCTTAATATTTAGAAGCCACATCATCAGGTACATCACAATTAAATATGAAGAAGAGAAGAAAGATGAAAAATAGAAGAAATCAAACAAGGAAGGCTAACATAAAACCTAAATCCAAAACCAAAGAAGAATCATATACTAAAGATTCAAATATAGACTTGAAAGAGATATATTGAAGATGAATCTCAAACAAATATTCATGAATATTGCAAGATCACTTGAATATTGAAGACAAATATGAAGACCAAGATTGAAGACTAAAGTCTTCAATACCAAGTAATGTAATACATAGGGATGTTGAGGACTATTACATTAGTTGATACATCTAAATATACTCCCATGGTACCTTCATGGTACAATTGTAAATATATAATATATTAGGGTTGATTCTATGATTTAGGTGAGTGATTTATATTTCCCTTTTATGTAAGTGTTAATGTGTAAGAAATGCACAAGTGTCATGTAAGTGAGTGCAAGTGTAGATTGAGAGAATGTGCACAAGTTTTATGTATGTAAGTATGCAAATATGTAAAGTGAGGATGTGCACAAGTGTCTTATATTAGGAGTGCATGTAGAAGTGTAGAAGTCAAGTGTCCATGTAATAACTTTAAGAGTCTAGTATGCAAGTGGCAATATGATAAGCCAAAGGTCATGGGACTTGTCACATGTAGAGTAATAGTCAAGTACTTGAAGAGTAACATTACTATGGCTATATTATGGATATAATACTCCATAAGAATGTAATCCAAATTTTATATTACATAGTTGTAATAGGAATAAAAGGAATAAAACTTGTAAATAGATTTTTGAGTAATGGATATTGTAAGTTTTCTTTATGTATAATTCAGAAATAACATAGGACTTTGACATTCATATTTGATTATATAAGTGAATGTTATTTCCTTTATTATATTGGAATTTATATACATATTAATTTTCTCATATATTATTTTACTCTTATATTATTATTTTGTACTTTAATATTATGGATATTTCATTTTGGAAAACTATGATATTTGTGGAGTAAGGCTTAAAAATCCAACATTTAGAAACCATAAATGCCTAAGTTCCCACATTTGTGAATTTTAAGGAATGAAAAGGTGGTTATGATATATAAATTCTTGACCATTCCAAGTATATCCATGACATGAGTTAGACTCTACTTGGATTTCATTGAGTAAAGTTTACAAATTGGAATCCTTGGTCATTTATTCATTGAGATGATTGATCCATTGTAGAAATGGTATAGATATAGCATGTAGCATTCCTTGATATTCATATTATTAGGATAAGGCATTAGCAACCATGTTATCCTTACCTTTCTTATAGGTGATTTCATAATCATAGTCTAACAATTTATAAACCCATATTTGTTGTTCAGTATGGCCACCCTTTGTTCCACAAAATATTTGAGACTTTGATGATGGAAAATTGACACCCAATAAAATTACAAGCTTCTCCTTTTCATAAGTAAACTTGGCCAAATTATTGCTATAAAGTGATCTATAGGTGAAGGCCAATGGTCTTATTTCTTGCATCAAAATTGCTCCAATGTCATTTCCAAAAGCATCAAATTCAATTACAAAGGTTTAGAGAGATCAAGCATTGCTAACATGGGGATGATGGTCATAGATTGCTTTAATTCTTCAAAATTCTTCTCTGCTAGTTCTAATTACATAAAAGAATTCTTTCTCAACATGGTTGTCAAGGGAGCTACGATATTTCCATAATTCTACATAAATTTACAATAATATTCAATTGATCTTAAAATTATACTAAGTCCCTTTAAGGTTTGAGGCTTAGACCAGTCTTGAACAACCTAAATCTTTTAAGGTCCCACTTTAACTCCATATTTGGTTATAATGTGATCCAAGTATTCAACTTCTTATATCCCAAAAAAACACTTGGACCTCTTGGAATAAAGGCAATTTTTTGATAAAAGTTGTAGTGTTTGATCAAAATTCTTGAGATACTCCTCCCATGAATTACTATCAACCAAATAAGACTAGAATGAATTTATGAAGGAAAGGGAGATACAAAAACCTGTATTTTTCCAATCCCAATTCCACCTTCCCAAGGCGCTAACACTGGTAATAATATTGTTCATGAGGTCAATATTTGATTCCACTAGCCTTCATGTTTGGTAGGCCTTTTTTATTTTTGGGAGGGTTTTCCTCTCAATCTGTCTTGGCTTGTTATCTAGGATTGCAGTTTCAATCCCTGTTATTTCTTGGCTTCTGTATTTTAGTCTCTCTATGAGATCTCATCATAGGTTTCCCCTTTTTATAATGACTCTATAAAAGGTTTGAGTACCTTGCAAAACCCTCTTTACATCGATAAAAAAAAAATGTGAAAGAAAGGTCAAAAAATAGAATTCATCAAACTCTTAAAAGTGGAAGGTGCATTGGTCAGCACAAATGCAATGACCAAGAATTCATAGTGCCCTTCATGATTTCTAAAATCTATTTTAGAAATGTCCTCATACTTGATTCAAATTTAATGATATATTGAATATAAATCTAATTTTGAAAAATATTGGGTCCCATGCAACTAATTTAGCAATTCATCAATTACTAGAATAGGGGATTTATCTTTAATGGTGAATTTATTAATTTTTTTGAAATCCACACACAAGCACCAAGATCCATCCTTCTTCTATACCAACAACACTAGAGAAAAATAGGTATTAATATTGGGATGAATAATCCCTACAACATGGAATTATTGTACCGTGTTCTCAATTTATAATTTTTTTTGAATTAAAAATCCATTATATTAATAAAATAATGTTTAATGATACAAAAAAGATCGTGTGGTATTAGCACACCCTATAAAAACACTAACCACCATGGTTAGGAGTACACAAGAGTGTTAGAAATAGTCCACAAAAATCCAGATAACAACCACCAAAATAGTGTCAAATATGCATTCAAAAAGAAAGGAGCCGAGAAATCACTGCCAAGTGGAAGGCCTAAAGTTTTCCTCCATAATATCATAAGTTCATCCAATGTTTGAAGAAACAAGAGCCCCCCAGCCATCATCAATAGTACCACTAATACTACAAGTCTGTGCATTTGGTAAAATAACCCCAACCAGGGGCATCATCTTGCTCAGGAGGTTGAACATCCCAACTAGAGGTCAGGCGAGATGGATCTCCAACTATAGATTCTCCATATTTGCACTGTGAGGAGGGTTGGGACCAGTGTCTAGTAGCAGAGGGTTGTGGCCAATGATGGGTACCCCGATGAACCAACAACTGAGACCTGGAAGGGGAAGTAAGAGGCACACAACTCATAGCATAGGATGCATTCTCCCAATGCTTTATGAGGGTACGTAAGTACTATAGGTCCACATTTAATTTTTCAACTTGTACTTGAATTTTTAACCAGCAATCAAATAATATAGCATATTTATCAAAAACAAAGAAGACACACCCAACATCTTTCTGAGAAAAATAGCTCTATTCTAGGATTTCCAAAGATAAAATAGGGTACCAATTCTAAAAATATTCCAAAAAATACCCAAGTTGAAGTAAAAAGCAATAGGGTTATCCAAAATAGCATGCACCCAAAATAGCATGCACCCAGGTAAAATCCTCTTGCATAAAAGGTTTAAAAATTTCAATAAGCCACTCCCAGGCCAACTGAGCCCGATCACAAAAACAAATAACATGTAGTAAATATTCTATCTATCCATAAATTGAGAAAATGGGATTATGAATACCTAGATGCTTGAGCCTATTACCAATAGGTAACCCCTGGTGAAAGAGGCTCCAAGAAAAAATATATTGTTTAGGTCAACAGGAAAATTAGAAATAATGGTGGTCCAAAATAGATTTCTTGTGGGGCAAGACACTTAATTTACCTCTTGTTGCCTTCCTTTTCAACAAAAAAATTAGAAATAATGGTGGTCCAAAATAGATTCATCGAATCCATCATTATCTGAATAAATTAATCATATCCATTAAACTTGGTAGTGGGATTATGATAAAATTATTATCTGAACCACATTTTGAAATCTCTGATGCTATTGATGTCATACGTGAATGTGGTGAGGGAAACTACATCTCTCTAGTGATATTATTAGCATTACCATCTCCCAGTTACCCACAGTAATTTTTTAATTACTAGAATATGGTCCTGTAGTCTATTACCATTGTGATAGTAAATACCATGTGTTATCCAAAACTAAATCTTCAAATTATAGCATCACAATTTTTTTATTTGTACATTGGGGCTGCCCTAGAGGGATATGTTATGGATCATAACTCAACACTGATAGTACTGACAAAATATTGTGTTGGTATAGAAGCATATTATTTCATCATATATTCACAAAGATAACATCAACATTCCTCTTGGATTGCTCTCTAAGAAACACGCTTGGTGCTAACACTTGATTTGATATCTCTCATGGATGTTTTAGCATATACAACTCCCACATTATAACACCCAAGTGAAATACATTGCACTTATCTATGAATGGTTTGTTACATAGCAGTTCTAGTGTCATCCCCTATAGCTTACCCTAGGCATATTCAGGATCATTGGTATACAAATGAGATTACCAACTTTTACCAATGAAATAGCCTAGATTGTCTTCCTTTGGTATATTGATGGATCTCTTTGTCCCAAATATTTTGTGTTTTTATTTAAATATTTCTTGTAATTTATCTTCGATTTGAAAATTATATGCCACTGCAATAGATGTATATTGGATGCTACCCCCATGTGAATAATTTTTTACTTCACATGAAGACTTTGAAATCCTCTTCTGATCAAGCATGTACCCATATCGGCCCTTTGATTTCTTTATTTCTATTAACATTCAAGCAATGTTGGAGAAGGCCGATCATCAAACCAAGTGGTAAGGCTTTGTACCCTTGACTAAGTAATGATTCCAACATAATTAACTTAGTCTTTGACATTTGGTGTGTATTGTAAAATTGAGCTACATCATTGAATGAATACCATTTCACCCTAGATATGTCCAACGACTATTGCATTTTTGTGTTCACTAGCCTTGGAAATTGTATCCTAGAGTATACCCAATAATCTGGCTCATAGCTCATCATATGTTATATGTATGTAACAAACTTTGTCTCTACCAGCTAGACACTCTAAAGCTCGTATGACACTATTTTATCATCCTCAACTTTGTCTAAAATTTTAATAAAACAAAATGATCGCGAATGTGATTATCGCAACATGATTTTTTTTGTTATTTCCTTCAAACTACCATGAATACCTCGTACAACCTATGATCCCCCTCCAAAATTCTTCTAATATTTGTAGACTTGGTAACATTGAGATGATACTTTTGATGTCCTAGTATTAGCGTGAATGTGTTAATAAAATAATACTAGACTACTCTCATTGTTGTATTCTCTCTATCACCTGGCGATGCACTATTGAATATGGGAAACAAAGAAAGCCTGAATACCTCATGCATCACTTAAGTCCCACATGTATTTAGGGGCGATGGAATGTGGATATATAAACACAAACCCTCATTGATCCTTATGATGAGTTGTTTTCCCATGGAATCCCATGCACAAGTTTTCCCAATTGTGCCACTTGATGGTATTTAGGAATCCAAGTCTAGCGGTATCATAGATTTTGTGTCTCTACTATCGACCAAGTGGCCCCCAACGTGTCTGCTCATTTGGTAGGAATAAAGTTCAAATCAAGACTCAAGCCATTATTTTAGCCAACCTACAAAAGAAAACATTAAAAGTTAGTATTTTCATAAATGAAACCAATGATATATAATAATATATTTTGGTTCATTAAAAAAAATATTTGATTTCTTTATATATATATATAATTTATTTAATTCAATTTATTTTGTTAATATATAGGTAATAAACCAAAATATTACCCATTTATCATTTTTTTAATTCAAATTATATATATATTTTTTATTTTATTCATTTATCATTTTTTTATTGTCTTTTTTTTGCTTTTATTTTCATTGAGCCCTATGGCCAATAAACTGAATTTAAGGATGATTCAACATGCAACATTGCACCAAGGTTTATAAAGTATCAAAAGGCCACTAGAAAAATATTAATAACATAAGCAATGTGGGCTTAAAATGAGATGACGCTATTGGTATTATGAGGTCAATCACCTAAGAAAAAATGAGATTGATCATAAAATTTCCAATGTTAAGACCATGATAAAATCAACAAATCATTTAATGTAAACCAAGTCATTTCATTGATCATAAAAATTTTAGGTGGGTCCCCAAAATTGGGGTGTGTTGTGCTCCAGCCACAACAAATGGTGACTCTACTAGGAAATTCTCCTAAGCATTTTGGATATAGAACCTAGTCTAAGACCAAGAAAACCAAGGATCAAAGAAATAAACCTCATCTAGCAACATCTAGAGAAAGTGGGGTAAATAGCTTAAAATTAAAACATATGATCCATTTTCTTACGCTTAGTGTGTGAATGGTGATCCCTTTTACATTCATGAAAAAATCTAGATTCTATCATTTATTTTACATTTAGGCTATAACATATCATTCATAAAGATGTGTCTCTGCATTGCTCCACTGCCAACCAAGCATCCATAGCCCCAGTGGAGATGACCTTGATCTATTGTAGACCTTGCTCTACTGCCAGTCGGGCATCTATAGCCCTGGTAGATATTATCTGAATCATTCATGAATAATATTGATTTTGTATTTTTTTATTAATCATTTAATTGCTTTGCAAACTTTGTATTCCAACTAGGTTAGAGACCACTTAAGACTAAAGATGGAGTGTATTAGATTTTTGCCTTACTTTACAAAATAAAATTACCTTATCATTCAATATTTCCAAGAATGTCCTTTCATATAGTGAGGTATGTGTGGAGCTTTCGAAAAATATTTCATTGTTCCAAAATCCACTATCTTAGTCTAAAATCTGAGAATAATTACTAAATAATTTTATTTTCTTTTTCCCAATTTTACCTGATTCTCAAGTAGGTAATCTATCCTACATGACAAAGGAACACTATAAACAAAAATACCAAGAGTTAGTAGCTATCACAAAATACCACCTCAATCAAAGGGACAAACCTAAAAGCACAAGAAACACAAAACATAAAAATAAACCAAAACCTAACCTGATGTGAGTTGACATAAATGCAAATCACACAAAAAAAGATATATCAAAAAAAAAATTGAAATAAAAGATAACAAAACAATCAAATAAATTAAAACTATATCTAACATTGTAAAATAAAACACATGAAAACAGAAGACTCTACACAAGACTACTTACAAAACAAGATTTGGGATTTTTCATATATGAAATTTTCTAGGATCCCAAACATGATTACCATAATTTGAAAGATATTTATCATGATAGGCATGCCAATATTTATAGGTATCAGGCCATAGTAAAATTAGGCCAAAAAATACAAAGGTCCTTATTTTACCTCTCTCATCCCACCAGATCAATTTAATTATATTTTCATTATCAAATTTAGATTTTGCTCCATCAAACTTAGAGGTCCATAATTGATCTTTAATTAATTGTTGTTGATTATGTGAGATGTTTATTATTGAATTTTTATCTTCAATCACATCTTCTACCATAATGGTGTTGATTACCATTTTCAATTCAGTATTCAAAATACTATCCTCATTGTTAAAATTAAACATGAGCTTTTCCAAACTTGACCCTATTTCTAAAAAAATTGTCTACCAAACCACTATTCATAGTTTTAGACCAATCATAATTATGCAACAAGTTGAAAGCATATAGGATGGATATCTACTAAATGAGGTTCATTATAATTTTGTATCCCAGGTTGAATAGTCAATTGTCGATGTACTTGTTTTAACACTTCAATTATGTTTTCCTCTGTTTTGTTTACTGCAATAATTTTATTATGTGGATGAATAGAAGTTGACTCTAATTCCTTGTTAACCACCAATGGTATTTATTCATTTGAATCTTCAAGAAAATCATATGCATTTTTATCCAATAAAAGATATTTTACCTCTTCATCATCCATAACAAATTAAACATAAGAAACATCACCATTTCTTCTTTTTTAATTTTGGTAAGGTGCTCAATAAAATTATATTCATAATGATTGAATTTTGGAACCTTCTCTAATTTTTCAAGTGGTATGCCATTTTTTTATTGTACAATAATTGTAATATCTTCATGTGAGATAGATATTTCAACATCCTACATATCAAGTGAAATAGAAATTTCATCAGTAGGGGTGTGAGAAACCAATGATTCCTCATACTTTTTGCAATAATTATAATAATTATCCTCTAAAATTAAGGGATGAAATTCTATAGTGTCTCCTACATAATATTCAGATTCATCTATTGATTCTTTTTTAAATTCATTTTCAACCACTTTAAATGGTTCATATGCTTCTAAAATTGAATCAATTCCTGCATTTAGATTGAATTGATTATCACAATCCTCATTTACTTCTAATGATCCTAAGATTATCATTTCTATCTGGTCATTAATTGGAACATGTTGAATTACTTGATCATGTGCTTTAACAATTTCATCCAATTCTATGGAACGTCCTAACATGTCATATGTTTCAATACTAGTTAGATATAGGACTCCTCCATTGTCTAAGAGAGTATCACTTTGAATGTATTTGAAATTTATCTCATGAACATGATTTGAATGATGGTCAAGATGTGTATGTTGCTTTTGTTTCTGTAATTAAACTATGTATTTTCTAATTTGTAAAACTAATCAATGCATATTGTCTACATGAGGATTGGTATCATTAACCTAAGCCATAGTAGTTTGATTCAAAACATTATTCAGATGTATTAGGGTATTTTGAAACTAATTTGAATTTGAGAATGATTTTTGATTTTGAACGGTAGATTGAGGTGAATAAAATTTTGGGTGGGTAAGGGAGGTATCAAATGATTGAGGATTATATGATCCAAGACCCACACCAAAACCTTGAAAACTCAATTGTTGTTCAAATGTGATTGCTTTCGTATAGGCTTTGGAAAATGATGTGATTTGAGGACCCCTTCACAAGTACATGGATATTAATGGGTCAAGAGCATTGAAATTCAATAAGACATCTCCTTCTATAGGCACAAAATGTACCATTAGTTGAGTATATAACTTTTGAAACCTCTTAGTGAATTGCTACAGGGTTCATTAGGTTCATTACAAGTAGTGACATACTGATGGTATATGAGCATTGGGTCAGTTGGCTTTTGATTAAAATGATTAATAAATATTACCTCCAATTGAACCCAAGAGGTGATTGAACCTAAAGGTAGGTTGATAAACCAATCATATGCAAGCCTATCCAAAATGCAAAGTAACATCTTACAAGCAACATCTTCATGCATTATTTGTAAATGAATCATACTATCTTTGAATGCATGAATGTGTGCTTCATCTGACCTCGTTCCATCATGCCTAAACTAGGGTAGATAACATGTAAAATCTATAGATACATCATGTGAATATCTAGGTATTTTTAAAGGGATATTGTAAATTATCCAAGGAGAAACAACTGCCATTAGTGGATCTTAAATAATATAGCTTTTAGTACTAATTTTGGTAGACAAAGAAAGATATCTTGCAGAGATGCATACAATGACTAACAATTTTTTAATATTTTAATGAATAAATCACCATGTTCATCCATTATAATGCATCATTCAATTCCTAACAATAAGGAATGATTCTCAAATTTGTAAAAGGTTAGCATCAATGCATCATCAATTAAAGAATTTTCCAACCAATAAATGTGAACAAATTTCATAAAGAATTTGATAATTCAAATAAAATACCTTCAATTTATGCCCTTCTTCTAGCACCAATTATTTTTAGTGATAATTTTTCCTAATTGCAAAGCCATACTCACAGTCAAAGAATTGTTAGAAAACCCTCTCTTGCAAAGAAATTCAGAATTTCTCCAAGGTTCTTATTTGCTTAATATGTGTAGAAATACCTTAGAGGTGCAAGTAACTATTAACAAGGGGCCTATGGTTTAGTATTGATTTGATTTGCAATAATTTTGTTGCTCATGTGATTGTTAAAAATGTGTATTTATTGATCCACTATCTACTTTGAAATAATGATTCCAGAATGGTGATTTAATCCATTTTATCTCAAATTGTTTAAGTAGATTTTATCTTCTTTTGTTAAGATTTGTTTGAGCATGAAATAAAATGACTAAATATAACTTTGAAATGTGAATCCTGGAATGGTGATTTAATCCATTTTATCTTGATTTTTTTAAACAGATTTTATCTTGCTTTTTTAATGAATTTTGTCTTGCTTTGTTAATAAATTTTAAAAATGATGGAACATGTGGAATGCAAGAATTTTTTATTTGTTTTAAAATATTAATAAATATCTTAATTAAATGTGTCCAAATAATTTAATATTTTATCCTAAAGAGAAAATTATTTGGATTCTCTAATTACTTCAAAACCCTGATTTTTAATGCAGAAAATATAAACTTTTTAGGGTTTTGAGTGTTTGATGGAACTTTAAAGAAAATAAAATGGAAAAGAAATAAATACAAAAGCTAAGGTTAGAGAAAAAAAATGACAAAAAATCTGAAATAATATGGAAACAAAGTACAAAAAAGCAATCAAAGTGAGCTAATGTAAATTAATCATTCTTATTCTGCAGAAAATGGAAGATCATGAATATTAAAACAAAACCATGTTAGACCTACATCTACACAATATAATTCTGGTTAAGTGTTAGTGTCTAAGGAACAAAAATGTGCATCAAAAATATTAAATATGCTACCATATCCATGCATAAAAAACCACTGAATAAACACAATACATGTACGAGAAAGATATGCAATAAAAATATTGTATTCAAAACCTTATTTAGCTACATATAAGGTGAAAAATCGGTTTGTAGTAACTTGAAAAAACATTTCAATACTCTTCACGCCTCCTATTCCAAAAAATTCTAGCCCCTTTCTACACTTCAATGCCATATTTTAAAAAATTTGATTGACCCTTCATTTCCTATTTTGATTCGATGGAAACCCTTCCACTTTACCTTCTCTGCTCTAGCTTTGCTTGTTTTGTTTCATAACATTTATTTCCTCCCTTGGTAACTATCAAATTTAATCATTTTATCCATTTAAAAAAAAACTTTTGGTAACACTCTGTCATATCCGCTATGTAATGGTGGATTTATCCATTTATTTTGATAATACCATTGCCACATTTTTTTCTTTATAAAAATGGGTTATACTTGGGTCCCCCACCCTTAAAATATTGCATCTCTCTTAGTTAGATCTTGAAAATTTACAAATAGATACACTTCTCATCTCAATTGAGATGCTATAGTTAGAAACCTACATTATTTTACATAAAATATCCGAATTCTTGATTTTCATTTTGTGGATATTTTCAAATCTCCATATGAACACAATTACTCCAGAATTTAGAATATTTATTGACATTTTCCTATAGCAGCCTTCACAATGCAAAAACTTCACCTCTGCTAGCTATGCCTTGCATCTTAGTAGAGTAATATTTCCAAAACATCATACTAACATAGTTCGCTTTACCAAATCTAGATTGCTAGTTTCATTCCCGAAACACAAGTGCAACAACAAAAATTATAATAAATAGTCTAAATGAACACACATTATTGTTACAAAATAAAATAGATATTACCAATGGAAAACATTAAAGTAAATCTTAATCATTAATTGATTTAGGCAATCAACAATTTTTATCAACTTCAACTAAACTTTCTACTTCCTCTAACCATGGAAAGGAGATGTTAACTTCACAATCCTCAACCAAAACCCCTCTATTGGCTAGCTTATCTGCACATTTGTTTCCTTCCCTTAATATATGTGTAAACCTGATTTATTTAAACTCTTTAGAAAGATCTTAAATTTCCATAATTATCTCTTTTATGTTCCATGGATCCTTTGCTTTCCTCAAAATTGAATTAATTACTATGAGAGAACAATATTCCATACAAACTCTATTCCATTTCATTTTTTTACATATTTTTAACCCTTCTAAAGCTTTCTAAGATTCAACTTCATTATTTGTCTTAAATCCACAATTGAAAGCATAATGAAACAAAATATCTCCTATGTTATTCCTAATTATTCCTCCTCCTCCTGCTGGTCCTAGGTTCCTTTAGATGCTTCATCAAAATTCAACTAAATGCACTTCACATATAGTGGTTTCCAATTTATATTTTTTACCTTATTTTTTCTTCTCTTGTACCCAACATCATAATTCCATTTAATGACTTGAATCCATCTATCAAGACTCTTTGCTTCCAAATTAGGGATTGGATGAGTTGATAAGATTTTTTAGACTCCTCTATGGCTAGACATATCTTCTTTTTCATTACCTCTAAACTTATTTTCTTTCCTTAAAATATTCTTCTATTCCTTTCTAGCCATATAATCCAAAGTATTGTATCTTTTGATATATCCCATATTGTTTGTAAAGCCTCACTTTTATAGAATCTATTTCCATAGTTTCCATGCATTTTCCAAACATATTAAGAATACATTGCCATATATTCCATACTATTGAGCAATGTCCCAAGAGCTGGTCAATACTCTCCTCCTCCTTGTTACAGAAAACACATTTATAGGGGCCATGAAAACCCCTTTTTATAAGGTTATCCCAAGATATAATTCTTCTATGACCTACTAGCCAAATAAACATTTTTACTCTAGGAATGCTTGGTCTATCTCAATTATCTCTCCAACTTCTAGTGATATTAGTATTATTTTGGTGATGAACATTATATCCACTTATTATTGTGTATTCTACTGATTTATTCAACTCTCATATCAATTTTTCCTTGGCACAACTCATAATAATTACAGTTGTTATATTTCTACTCAACTACCTCCTAGCATCAATGTCTTGTATACTTGTAAAGAATATTCTTTCTATTTGTATCTTCCTTCTCGATCTTTATACAAAATATTTTAAACCCTATTATAGTATTTGTATTGAAGCAATCCCATCTAAGGTTTCAAAATTGGATCTAAACTAAGTGGTTTTTTATCACAAGTATCCATCCAAATAGAATTTTTGTCTTCAGTTCCCACCACCCATCTTAAACCTTTAATCATAAGATCGATAGATTTTTTAAACCATTCGAAATAACAAAACCATTTAGAATATAGAATGCAATAAATATTGAACTTGAATCATTGGGATCAACATACTTACTTAGAATAATTCTTGCCCATTGTCTTTGGCTCTCTTTGTACAATTTCTAGATAACTTTTCCCTTAAGATCTATGTTTTCATCTGTAAGAGCTCTTAAACCAAGACCTCTATTTTTTTCATCAACAACTTGCTCCATTTCATCAAAAAATATTTCTTTTATCATGTAAACCTGACCATAAAAAGGATTGCATAATAAATATTAAACATTTTCCGACTGATTTTGGCATAGAATACAAAGACATATAATATGTTAAAATGGCTTGTAATATTGACTTAATTAATTGCACTCTTCCTGATAATGATAACCATATACCTTTCCAAGTTTGATGTTTATTTTTAACATTACTAATAACTAAATTCCATAAATCAATCCTCATTCTACCCTCAAATAAAGGCATCATAGATAATTTGTTGGTAAAAAACCTCCTCTATTTGAAGTAACCTACACATTCTTGCTTTGATATTAGCAGGAGTGTTAATAATGTAAATTTTAGATTTAGTCCTATTAATTTTTTGTCCTAAAGCTCTTTCATACTCTTTAAAAAAGTTATTCAAATATCTGGCCTCATTTATCCTTGCCCTTCCAAAAATGGTTGTATCATCTAAAAATTGTTGATGGGTGATATTATCAATGTTATTACTAACCTTATGTCCACCTATAAATCCATATTTGTAAGCCTTATTTAAGTTCCTTCTCAAAATGTATGCCATAATAATGAACAAATAATGAGATAGAGGATCTCCTTGTCTTAGGCCTCTCTTGGCTTTAAAAGAATTCTATCACTAACCCATTGACCAACACTAAATAAGAAATTGTAGAGACACAAGCTTTAATCCATCTAACCCATTTCTTCCCAAAACTAAACTTATCTAAAACTATTAAAAGAAAATTAAATTTAACCCTATCATAGGCTTTACTCATGTCAAATATTAAGATAATAACTTTCTCTTTTCTTGAAGTTGCTAATGTATAACTTTATGAGCTACTATGATCCCATCCAAAATTTGTCTCCCTTTCACAAAACCTCCTTGATCTTTTGAAATTATTTTATCTAACAATGGCCTTAATATATTTGACATCACTTTGAAAATAATTTTATAAGCCATATTACATAGGGTTATGGATCTAAAAGAATCAAAAAATTCAACATCATTCTTTTTGGAATTAGGGTAATATAAGTTGCATTTATTTTATAATAAATATATTGTTTTACCCTAGACTGTTCCACTACCACCATAAAATAATCCTTCACTATATCCCAATTATGTTGGTAAAAATTTGCAGAGAGCCCATCTAGACTAGGGGATTTATCCTTATTAAAAGAGAAAAAAGCTAAATGAACTTCTTCTAGAGTAATAGTCTCCATCAGTTTTCTATTGTCTTCATTTGTTATAACTGAAGGAACATCTTGAATAAGTTTATCATTAAGAACTTTAGTCTCATCTAAACCTAAAATATTCTGATAAAACAACTTAGCCTATTTTCTAATTTCACTTTGATCTTCAATAAAAACCTCTTCTATTTATTTAATTCTACCAATTCTAGAATAATATCTTTGTACAATAGCCTTCATATGAAAAACCTTTCCTTTAACCAAGCCCATCTTAATTTTAATCTCCAAAATTTCTCTTCCTTACTCAAAATATTATGATATTCACTAAGCAACTTCCTTTCCTCTAAGCTTGTATTATTTTCATCACCTTTTTATAATTTTGAAATTTTATCTTTTAGTTCTTCTTTCTTCTCAAAAATATTTCCAAAGGTGTTCTTGTTCCATTATTTTAATCTAGATGTCATAGCTTTAATTTGGTTTGGAAGAACATACAACCCACCATTACCTAAATAATTTCATGTTTAATCTATCATATCAACAAATTGAGGATGGTATTCCCACATATGCTCATATTTAAAATATGATATTTTTTTGAATTCACTAACCACCATTTTAACTCTCATTTGTCAGTGATCTAAACCAATATTTTTTAAGTTATTAATTTCAGCATAAGTTCCTTCATTTAGCCAATGATTTGAGAGAATGCATCTATCTAATTTTTTTTCTATTACGTTTTGGCCTCTCCTATTGTTGGTCCAAGTATAGTTTTCTTCTTTAAACTCAAATTCCAAAATATTGTTGTTTTGAATAAAAGCTAAGAAATATTTCATACTTTGGTTCAATTTCCTAATTCCTCTAAATTTTTCATTCAACTTGATAATGGCATTAAAATCTCCAATGATCATGAAACTGATTTCTTGGTCTTTACTTATCATAAAGGCCTCAATATCACTCCAATATTCTAATCTACCTGAATAAGTTGTAGGACCATAAACATTGATAAGGATGAAGCAAATATCATCAAAGTAGCAAGTGACTAAAGAGGCTATTAAATGCCTAGTTTTATGAATGGTTACACAAGAGGTTCTAGAAGGATTCAAAAAAGTTAGAATTCCCCTGTTGCTCCTTCAAAATCCATAGCATACCATTCACATCTTCTCCAAATTGGTTTCATAGTTTTTGAAACTTCTTTTGTCATTTTAGTTTCTTGGATACATATAATATCAGGTTTATTACTCAAACATATGTCCCTAATGCACCTATGCTTTGAGGGGGCATTATCACCCCTTATATTTCATGATATGATAATCATGTCTCATTAGGGGCTTTTGTCCCCTCTTGCATATTATTAATATCATTTTGTTGTTTGGTAAAGAGAATTTCAACCAATTTAGTTTGTGTTCCTTTCTCTATGTTAGCTCTTACTTCCCTAGATCTTGCTTGATAATTTTTGGGTTTTTCTCTTTTTTCCTTGCCTATATCAGGATTAGGTCTTATTATTCTATTCCTCAATATTCTTTCACAATTTTTTTTTTCAACATATTTATCTTCTCTTGTCTCTATTATAGAAGCTTTTGACTTATCCTGCTCATTTTCTAGTATTTCCTTATTAATGGCAGAGGTATTACCTTCTAAAAATGTATTTTATTTACCAATTATTTTCTAATAAATGGTGTATGGTACTTCAAGGGAGTCTTCAAAATCTGATGAAACACATTCCTTGTGTTCATTGAGAATGTTCTTCCTTAAATTAAGATCATATTGAATAGATGGTTCCTTGCTAATATGTTGAAATTGTTGTCTTGTGTCCTCTATTTTTTTATCTACTTTTTCTTCATAGGCTAAAGCCTCAAAATAATTGGAATTTCTTCCATTATCCTTTATTATTGGTCTTATTTTCTTTTGTAATTTGAAAACCATCTTTATCCATAACCATTTGTAAAATTCTCTTACGATTTTCTACAAATGATTCTCCTGGGCTCTTCTTAGGGCATGATATCTCAATATGCCCCACCTCATGACATATTCTACATATAAAAGATATGTTTTCATAATGTATAGTTTGGGTCCACATCTTATCCCCATACTTAAAAATAATTGATTCTGGTAAATCTTTACTTATATCAATCATGACCAATATTTGAGCACAAATAGCCAAAAATCCATATTGTGTTGTATATGAAATATCAATGAATTATATTAGAGTGTTTTCTATTGCCTTGAAGGTATTTATTTCCCAAAATTCAATGGGTAATCCAAAAATACTAACCCAAACTGGTACTAGAGATAAATTCACATTTTTAGGTGAAAAGCCTTCATACCAGCGAGTAATGAAGAGCCCTGCTCTTCCCATAAACCAAGGACCCCCTTTTAGGATTATTTATATTTATTCCCTAGAAAAAAATGGCTAGAAAGAAACCTTTGGGAAGAAATGATAGAATCACTCCTTGAGACTTCCAACTCCTATCAATCAATTTTCTCAAGGTTGAAGTCCCTGGCCAATACCCATTAAATTTACTAAAATTTACCCTATCTTGGAGAAATGAGGATCTCTCTAAGGTGCGTTCACTAACCTATAACACTAGGTATTATTATAAGGATTTAACTATAAATGTATCCATATAAAGGAAAATAAAACTCAAAATCTAATGAAATTTATCTAAAAGGTATATAACAAATATAATATTTGATAAAAACTTTGTAAAATTTTCATGCACATTTCTAAGATAAATAAAGGGAAAAAATAACTTAGCTAAAATATTGTTTGTCCAAATAGAATGTCTTGCCTTGCTTAAGTCATATCCCTTCATTGCTCTTCCCATAATTCGAAACTTAGTTGGCAAATATTTGAATTTTTATTTTTTGTGACTTGAAAAATTATCATTATCCTTGTTTTGAATGGTTGAATTCACAGGTTTGTATCTCCCTCAATATTACTTAATTTTTGGAATATGACCACTCATTATAAATCTATTCTAATTCTATACAAGTTGGTCTAAGAATCAGTTGAATCAGATAACACTTTGTGAATATATGACTCTTAAAATATGATATTTTTTTTAGAAAAACCCTAATCCTTCACACTTTGCAATTTTATTTTTCATTATTTGAAAAATCATCACTACCCTCATTCCAAATGGTTGACTTCAAAGGGTCATATCTCCCTCAATATTGCTCACATTTTATATATGACCACTCATTTTAAAGCTATTCAAATTTTACACAAGTTGGTCCAAGAATTAGCTGAATCGGATAACTCTTTGTGAATATATGGCTCCTAAAATATGAAATATTTTTTGGGAAAAATCATAATCCTTCGCACTTTACAATTTTGTTTTTCATGATTTGAAATATCACGTCGTTGCCACATTTATTTCTAAAAATGACAATAAAATTTGGCAAGGCATTGAATCTCGTATTTCTAACACCCTTCTCATGGTCATCGATTACCATCCTTCATTTTTTTCTACTAAAAAACTTTCACCACTTATGGCAACTTAAATCTGGAATCGTAGCTAGCTACCTTCCTTTTCAACAGGTGAAAAAGAAATAATGGTGGTCCAAAAAAGATTCATCGAAACCATCATTCTCTATAATAAATTAATCATGCCTATTAATCGTGGTAGTGGGATTACAATAAAATTGTTATCTTAAACACATTTTAAAATATTTGACACCATCGATGCCATACGTGAACGAGGCGAGGGTGACTACGTCTCTTCAACAACATGATTAGCATTACAATCTCCTAAATTTCCATAGTAATTTTATAATTACTATAATATGGTCTTGTAGTCTATTACCAGGGTGATAGTAAATATCATGTGTTATCCAAACCTTTCCTCTTCAAATTATAGCATCACATATTTTTTATTCATACATTGGGGCTAGCTTGGAAGTAGTTGCTACGGTCCACAACTCAAAACTAGCAATAGTGAAAAAATGTTGTGCTGGTAAACAAGCATCTTCTTTCATAATATCTTCATCAAGAAAACATTGGTATTCCTCTTGGATTGCTCTATGAGCAACACGCTTGGTGCTAACACTCGATTTGACCTCTCATGGATGTTTCAATGTATACAACTCCCACATTATAACACCCAAATGGAATATGTTGCACTTCTCTGTGAATGGTTCGTTACATAGCAATTATAGCACCATCTCCTATAACTTTCCCTGGGTGTCTTCGGTATTGTTGGTATGCAAATGAGATTACCAACTTTTATCAAGGAAATTGCCTATATTGTCTTCCTTTGGTATATTTATGGATCTCTTTACCTAAATATTTTGTGTTTTTACTTAAATATTTCTTATAATTTATCTTTGATTTGACAATCAAATGCCACTACAACAGATGCAGATTGGATGCTACTCCCCTATGAATAATTTTTGAATTTGTATGAAAACTTTGAACTCCTCTTCTGGTCAAGCATGTACCCATATTGGCCCTCAAATTTCTTTAATTTTTTTAACATTCAAGTAACACTTGAGAAGGTGGATCATCAAACCAAGTGGTAAGGCTTTGGACCCTCGACTAAGTGATGATTCCAACATGATTAACTCAGTATTCAACATTTTATGCATATTGTAAACTTGAGGTGTGCTATTGAATGAATACCATTTCATCCTGGACATGTCCAACGACTATTGCATTTTCATGTTAATTAGCGTTAGAAATCATTTCTTGGAGTATACCCAATAATCTGACCCATAACTCACTGTTTGTTATATGTATGTAACAAAATTCATCTCTGTTAGATGGACGATCTGAAGCTCATATGATGTTATTTTATCATCCTCAACTTCATCCAAAAATTTTAATAAAATAAAATGACTGCAAATGTGATTGTCCCAACATGAATTTGGTCTATCATTTTCTTCAAACTGCCATGAATACCTCCTATAACCTTTGACTCCCTCCAAACTTCTTCTAACCTTTGTAGACTTGGTAACATTGAGATGATGTTGTTGATGGCCTGGGGTCATCGTGAATGTGGTAACCAAACAAGACTAAACTGCTCTCATTATTGTATTCTCTCTATCACCTAGCAATGCACTATTGAATGTGGGAAAAAAATAAAGTTTGAATGCCCCATGCATCACTTTAGTCCCACATGTATTTTGGAGTGATGAAATGTGGGTATATTAATGCAAACCCTCATTTATCCTTATGATGAGTTGTTCACCCATGGGATCCCATGCATGATTTTTTTTTACTATGCCACTTGACGGTATTTGGAAATCCAAGTCTAGCGGTGTTGTAGAGTCTGTGTCTCTACTATTGACCAAGTGGTCCCCAATGTGTCCACCTAGTTGGTAGGTTTAAATTTTAAATTTTATCTTGAGACTCAAACCATTATTTTAGCCAACCTGCAAAATAAAACATTAGAAGTTAGTGTTTTCATAAATGAAACCAACGATATAAAGTCATATTTTGGTTCAATAAAAAAATTATTTTATTTTTTATTTTTTATTTTTTAATTTATTTATTTTGATTTGTTTTGTTAATACATAGGTATTAAAACAAAATATTGCCCATTTTATCATTTTTTTATTGAAATTATATGTATATGTTTTTTTTTTTATTTGTTTTTCATTTTTTATTGTCTTTTATTTGCTTTTATTTTCACTTTGTTATATTTTCATTGATCCCTGGATGGCCAATAAACTAGATTCAAGGATGATTTGGCATGCATCATTGCACAGAGTCTTATAAAGTACCAAAATGCCACTAGACAAATCTTAAGGACATAAGCAATGTGGGCTCAAAATGAGATGACGCTATTGGTAAAATTATGAGGTCAATCACCTGAGAACAAATGAGATTGATCACAAAAATTTCCAATGTTAAGACCATAATAAAACCAACAAATCATTTAATGTAAACTAAGGCTTTCATTGATCCTCAAAATTGCAACTGGGTCCCCAAAATTGGGGTGTGTTGTGCTATAGCCACAACAAATGGTGACTATATTGGGAAATACTCCTGAGCATTTCGGATAAATAACCCAATCTAAAACCAATAAAAACAAGGATAATAGAAATAAACCACATATAGAAACATCTAGATAAAGTAGGGTAAATAGCTTCAAATGAAAAAATATGATCCATTTGCTTTCTCTCGATGTGTGAATGGTGATTCCTTTTGCATTCTTGAAAAAATCTATATTCCATCATTTTTTTTGCATTTAGGCTATAACATATCGCTTATAAAGATGTACCTTTGTATTACTCTACTACTAACCAAGCATCTATAGCCCCGGTGGAGATGACCTTGATCTCTTCTAGACCTCACTCTACTGCAATTCGGGCATCTATAGCCCTGGTAGATATTATCTGGATCACCTAGGCATAAAATTTATTTTGTATTTTTTTATTACGCATTTAATTTCTTTGTAAAATTTGTATGCCAATTGGTTTAGATACCACACAAGGCTAAATATGGAGTGTATTAGATTTTTTCCTTAATTTGCAAACCAAAATGAATTTATCTTTCAAGATTTCCAAGAAAACCCTTTAATATAGTGAGGTACATGTGGAGCTTTAGCAAAATGTTTCATCGTTCTAAAATCCACTATCTTAGTCCAAAATGTGGGAATAATTACTAAACAATTTCATTTTTTTTTTTCACAATTTCACCTTATTTTCAATTAGGCAATCTATCCTACATGACAAAGGAACACTATCATTAAAGATACTAGGAGTTATTAGTTATCACAAAATACCTCCTTAGTCAGAGGGATAAACCTAAAAGCACAAGAAATGCAAAACACAAAAATAAACCAAAACCTAACCTAATGTGAGCTGACATAAATGCAAATCACACAAAAAAGGATAAATAAAAAAAATTGAAATCAAAGATCACAAAAAAAGCAAATAAATGAAAACTATATCTACACTGTAAAAGAAAACACATGAAATCCACTAAAAACCAGAAATGCAAAAAGGAGCCAAAGCTTTCCATTACCTTCATCTAAAAAATTATGATTCCAAAAGAAGAGTCCTTTTACAATTTCGAAAATTCCCACGTATACCCTATTTTCCCCTTTTTTCCCACCTAAAGCTTGAAATTTCAAATTTCAAATTTGGGGCAACTTGCGGAGGTCATAACTTCGCGTTCGTTGACCCGATTGACTATTACAACATATTTTCGAAAATGGCATGAAATGGCTAAGTGGGGTGACCCTTGGATTTTTGCACTAAGACTTGTGTCTATCCAAAAATCCTCAAATTTGACCTCTAAGACCTTTAAAAATCTCCTGCAAGAAAAACTAGTTTTACTAGTTTTTACTAGCTTTTACAAAATTAAACAATTACAATCTTTTTTGGGTGATGCAAGATCACTTTTACACCATTGGATGCTCCTGCATCATTTCCATATATGAAATTTTCCAGGATCCCAAACACGATTACCATAATTTGAGATATATTTATCATGATAGGAATACCAAGATTTATAGGTATCAGGCCATAGAAATATTAGGCCATAAAATACAAAGGCCCTTGTTTTTCCTCTCTCACCCCACCAAATAAATTTAATTTTATTTTTACTATCAAATTTAGATTTTTCTCCATCAAACTTAGAGGTCCATTATTGATATTTAATTAATTGTTGTTGATTATGTGATATGTTTATTATTTAATTTTTATATTCAATCACACCTTCTACCATCATGGTGTGAATTTCCATTTGTAATTCAGTGTTCAAAATACTATCCTCATTGTTAATATTAAACATGAGCTTTTCCAAACTTGACCCTATTTCTAAAAATTTGCCTACCAAACCACTATTCATAGTTTTAGACCAATCATAATTACGTAGCAATTTGCAAGCATCTAGGATATCTACTAAATGAGGATCATTATAATTTTTATCCTAGGTTGAATAGTCAATTTTCAATGAACCTAGTTTAACACTTCAATCATGTTTTTCTCTATTTTGTTTACTATAAAAATTTTATTAGTTGGATAAATAGAATTTTACTCTAATTCCTTGTTAACCACCAATGGTATTTTTTCATTTGAATCTCCAACACAATCATGTGAATTTGTACCCAAATTTTTAGTAGTCAAGAATAAAAGAGAATATTTTACCTCTTCATCATCCATAACAAATGAATCATAAGAAACATTTACCATTTCTTCTTTTTTAAATTTAGTAAGGTGTTCAATAAAATCATATTCAAAATGATTGAATTTTGGAATCTTCTCTATTTTTGCAAGTGGTATACCTTTTTATGATTGTACAATAATTGCAATATATTCATGTGATATGGAGATTTCAACATCCTGCATATCAAGTGAAATAGAAATTTCATCAGTAGGGATGTGAGAAACCAATGATTCCTCATACTTTTTCCAACAATTATAATAATTGTCCTCTAAAATTAAGGGATGAAATTCTAGCGTGTCTCACCCAGGTGTTGTAGGTGATTTGGAGAGGAGAAGGTAATCCTCCAAGGGAGGTCCCAGGTTCGAATCTCCACCCTACCAAAAAGCTGAATTGGGTACCAAAAATCCAATTGATAATGTTGGTGCGGGCAGGGCTGGGTGCGACCCCCGGGTGAATTTTACGGTTTAGAACCCCTTGTTCGTGGTCTCTTAGACCAATGCAGACCCGCAAGGGGTTTTTTGATTTTAAAAAAAAAAAATTCTATCGTGTCTCCTACATGATCTTCATATTCATCTATTGATTCTTTTAAAATTAACTTTCAACCACTTTTGATGGTTCATATGCTTCCAAAATTGAATCAATTCTTACATTTATATTGAATTGATTATCAAAATCCTCATTTATATCTAATGACTCTAATATTATCATTTCTATCTGGCCATTATTTTAAACATGTTGAATTTCTTGATCATGTACTTTAATAATTTCATCTAATTCTATGGAAGGTACTGACCTGTTATATGTTTCAATCCTAGTTAGATCTAAGAATCCTCCATTTTTTGAAAGAGTATCACTTTGAATGTCTTTGTAATTTATCTCATGAACATGATTTAAATGATGGTCAAGATGTGTATGTTGCTTTTGTTTTCGTAATTTAACTATGTATTTTCTAAGTTGTAAAACTAATCAGCGCATATTGACTACATGAGGATTGGTATCATTAACTTGAGTCTTAGTATTTTGATTCACCACATTATTCATAGGCATTGGGGTATTTTGAAATTAATTTAAATTTGAGAATTATTGCTAATTATGAATGGTAAATACCCAAGTGTTGTAGGTGAGTTGGAGAGGAGAGGGCAATCCTCCAAGGGAGGTCCCAGGTTCGAATCTCCATCCTATCAAAAAACTGAATTGGGTACTCAAAATCCAATTGATAATGTTGGTATGGACAGGGCTAGGTGTGACCCCCAGGTGACTTTGATGGTGTAGAACCCCTGTTCATGGTCTCTTAGACCAAGGCGGCCTCGCAAGGGGTTTTTCGCTTAAAAATAAAAAAATTATGAATGGTATATTGAGGTGAAAAACTATTGGGTGGGTAAGGGAGGTATCAAATTATTGAGGATTATATGATTGAAGACCCACATCAAAACCTTGAAAACTCAATTGTTGTTTAAAATTTGATTGCTTTTATATAGGCTTTGGACAACAATGTGATTTGAGAACCCCTTCATAAATATGTGGAAGTTAATGGGTCAAGAGCATTGAAATACAATAGGACAACATCTCCTTATGTAGGCACAAAAGGTACCATTAGATGGAGTATATAACTTGTGGAACCTCTCAATGAATAGCTATAATGATTTATTAGGTTGTTTACAAGTTGTGACATACCAATGGTATATGAGCATAGGTTCAACTTGCTTTTGATTAAAATATCTAATAAATGTTACCTCCAGTTGAACCCAAGAGGTGATTGAACCTAAAGGTAGTTTGATAAACTAGTTATATGAAAACCTATCCAAAGTGCAAAGGAACATCTTACAAGCAACCTCTTCATGCATTATTTTCAAATAAATCATACTATCTTTGAATTCCTGAATGTGTGCTTCAGTTGATCTCATTCCATCATGCCCAAAATTGGATAGATAACATGTAAAATCTATAGGTACATCATGTGAAGACCCATGTGTGTTTAAAGGGCTATTGCAAATCATCCAAGGAGCAAAAACTACCATTAGTGGATCTTAAAGAATATAAATTTTAGTACCAATTTTGCTAGTCAAAGAAATATATCAGTCAAACACTAAAAATAAGGAACAATTCTCAAATTTCAAATGTTTTAATGAATAAATCACTATGTTCATCCATTATAATGCATTAGTCAAATCCTAATAATAAGGAACAATTATCAAATTTGTAAAAGGTTAGCATCAATGCATCATCAATTAGAGAATTTTCCAACCAACAAATGTGAACAACTTTCATCAAAAATTTCATAAGTCAAAGAAAATACCTTCAATTTAGGCCCTCCTTCTAGCACCAATTCTATTGAGTGATAATTTTACCCAATTGCAAAACCATACTCACAGTCAGGAAATTGTTAGAAAACCCTCTTGCAAAGAAACTAAAAATTTCTCCAAGTTTATTATTTGTTTAATATGTGTTTGAATGCTTATGAAAAAACAATAAAATGTGTAAAAATACCTTAGAGGTGCAATTGTTAACAAGGGGCTTGTGGTTTAGTATTGATTTTATTTGCAATAGTTTTTTTTGCTCATGTGATTGTTTAAAATGTGTATTTATTTATCCACTATCTACTTTGAAATAATGATTCTAGAACAGTGATTTAATCCATTTTATCTCATATTGTTTAAGTAGATTTTATCTTCTTTTATTAAGCTTTGTTTGAGAATGAAATAAAATGACTAAATCTAACTTTGAAATGTGAATCTTGGAACGGTGATTTAATTCATTTTATCTTGCTTTTTTTAAATAGATTTTATCTTGCTTTGTTAACAAATTTTATCTTGCTTTGTTAATAAAATTTAAAAATAATGGAACATGTGGAGCATAATAATTTTTATTTGTTTTAAAATCATAAGAAATATCTTAATTAAATGTGTCCAAATAATTTAATATTTTAACCTCAAGAGAAAATTATTTGGATGCTCTAATTACTTCAAAACCCAGATTTTTAATGCAAAAAATGTAAACTTTCTAGGGTTTTGAGTGTTTAATGGAACATAAAGAAAATAAAATGGAAAATAAATAAATATAAACATTAAAATTAGAGAAAAATGATAAAAAAATCTGAAAAAAAATGGAACAAAGTGCATAAAAGCGATCAAAGTGAGCTATTATAAATTAATCACTCTTATTATGCAGAAAATAGAAGATCATGAAAATTAAGACAAAACTAGGTTAGACCTACATCCACGCAATCTAAATCTATTTATGTACCAGGATCTAAGGAATAAAAATATGCATCAAAAATATTAAATTATGCTACCATATCCATGCATAAAACACCACTAAATAAACTCAATACATGTATGAGAAAGATATGCAATAAAAATATTGTATTCAAAACCTTCTTTGGCTGCATACAAGGTGAAAATTTGGTTTGCAGTAACTTGAAAAAACCTTCCAATCCTCTTCATGCCTCCTGTTCCAAAAACTTTTAGCCCCTTTCTATGCTTCAAAGCCATCTTTTAAAAATTTTGACCAACCCTTCATTTCCTATTTTTATTCAATGGAAACCCTTCCACTTTACCTTCTCCACTTTGCCTTTGCTTGTTATGTTTTGTAATGTTTTTTTCCTGCCTTGGTAATTGTCAAGTTTAATTATTTTATCCATTTAAAAAAACTTTTGGTAACACTCTGCCATATTCGCTATGTAACGGTGGATTTATCCATTTGTTTTGATAATGTTGTTGCCACATTTATTCCTAAAAAAACAATAAAACTAGACAAGGCATTGAATATCGTATTTCTGACACCCTCCTCATGGTCATCGATTACCATCCTTCACTTCAGTCTACTAAAAAAATTCACCACTCATGGTAACTTAAATCTAGAATCGTAGCTAGTTGCCTTTATTTTCAATAGGTAAATTAGAAATAATGGTGGTCCAGAATAGATTCATCGAAGACATCATTATTTGAATAAATTAATCATACCTATTGATGTTGGTAGTAGTATTAAGATAAAATAATTATCTAAACCATATTTTGAAATATCTAACACCATCGATGCCATATGCGAATATGCTGAGGGTGACTACATCTTTTCAGTGACATGATTAGCATTACCATTTTCTAAATAGCCATAGTGCTTTTGTAATTACTATAATATGGTCATGTAGTCTATTAATAGCATGATAGTAAACACCATGTGTTATCCAAACCTATCCTTTTCAAATTATAGTGTCACGGATTTTTTATTCATGCACTAGGGCTATCCTAGAAGGAGCTATTACGGGCCACAACTCAACACTAGCAATACTGATAAAACGTTACGCTATTAAACAAGCATCTTCTTTAATCATATCTTCATGATGAAAATACCAACATTCCTCTTGAATTGCTCTCTGAGCAACACACTTGGTGCTAAAACTCGGTTTGACATCTCTCATGTATGCTTCAACATATAAAACTCCCACATTATAACATCTAAGCATGCATACATGAAGAAAAAAGAGAGCTCTCCATGAGGAAATGCTATGAATATGCATAAATTTATGACCCAACAAGTTACAAATAGTAGTGGATACATGAAGACCTCATATGCAAAATTAATGAGGATTTGGATTGGGATAACAAGATGATCATAGAATGGTGCATATCGCGATGAAAATATGACATTCAAATAAAGGCCTTTCTCAACACCTCTAATAAGTGGTTAGAGAAGTAATTCAAATCTCAACATCATACATGGATGGAAAAACATAAGAGATAACTATATTTTGGTCTAATTATACTGATAATCTTGTTATCTAAAACTCGGTTTGACATATCTCATGGATGCTTCAATGTATAAAACTCCCACATTATAAAATCCAAGCATGCATACATGAAGAAAAAAGAGAGTTCTCCATGGGGAAATGCTATGAGTATGCATAAATTTATGACCCAACAAGTTAAAAATAGTAGTGGATACATGAAGACCTCATACGCAAAATTAATGAGGATTTGTATTGGGATAACAAGATGATTAGAGAATGGTGCATATCGCGATGCAAATATGACATTCAAATAAAGACCTTTCTCAACACCTCTAATAAGTGGTTATAGAAGTAATTCAAATCTCAGCATCATACATGAATGGATAAACATAAGAGATAACTATATTTCGGTCTAATGATACTGAAGGATGAATAAGAAGAGATATATCAAGAATAAATCCCTCACTCAAATCCCACATAGGTGAGTTCACTGAGATAATATGTAGACTCACAGGAGGATGCAAATGTAAAATATGTTCCTCTATAGAGAAGATATATAAAGCAAAAAAAAAGGTTTTAAGTACCTAAAAATACTTTGATAATTAAGATTTTATCAAAACCTAAAGAAGAAGGACTAGAAAAATAGAATGCTAAAAGCAAAGAGTCCCAGAAGGTAGCATCTATAAGGATAATAGTTGGTGCAATAAGTATGGAAAAAGCCAAATCTTTAGTTCAACAAGAAAGGCTTGGTGAGAAGTAAAAACAAAAAGAACATCTAAGCATGAGATAAGGAAGAAATAAGACCAACCAAAATATTGATACACAAATTGAATTATTTGATGCAACAATCTAAAAACTAATGTTAAAAGTAAAAGGAATAGGTATGTTTATTTCTCTCCCTTCTCTTGATGAAATTGTTCCACTGTCTGAATAATCTCTTTCTGAACAACAACCTCCATTACCTAGCCCTACTAGTGAAGCCACTCCCCTACCTATTATATCATTGATGATAGTTGCCATATATTATGTAAAAGAGGCACAAGTATCCTCAACCTATGTAAATATACAAACCCATGTAAAAATATCCACCATAGTAGTAAATATTTCATTTGCATTTTTCTCATCATTTCAGTCTACCTTCAAGCCTTCCCCTATTATCGGGCATTCTCTATCAAAATAATTCTTGATGATTTAAGGCATCAAAACAAACACTCAAAAATAGGTAGAGTAGAAAAATCTCCAAGATGGAACTGAGCTAGAAACCACAAATACATATTATGGAATAGATATAATAGCCAAAGAATGCATAAAAATGATTGCATACACGAAGGTTAAAAATCTAGTTGTAGAGATGATAACAAAGGACTATCACATCAAGGTGTAGAAATATAAAATCTCTAAAATTCTAAATATAGATTCACTCTAGACCTTACACACTTATGCATATAATTTATTCTTCTTAGGATCCTACTATAAAATAAACTCAAATAAACACACTCTCACATTATTGCTTGGAAATAAACTCACATAAACATCATATTAATATTCAGAACAAAATACACATTATAACAAAAAATTGCATAAAGGAACAATCTCACAATAAGATAGAATCACAAGCCTCTTCGAGGGGGCAACCTCCTTCAACACTTCATTAATTTGCAAAAGGATGAATACATTGGTGCCTTCTCGGGTATTTAAAGAGTTCCCTTCCATGGTTGGCTTACATGCAAAATGCCACCTGGATTACATGCATAATGCCACCCAAATTACATGCATAGTGCCACTTGAATTACATGCACAAGGCCACCTTACATAACCTATCTATCATGTGTTACATAAAAAGGGTGACATTTGTCATAGGCACTATATAAGCTAAAACTTAGAACATTACAAAATATTAATCATGGGTACTACCCATGTTATTTAGGAATTATTACATCATGGAAGTTATTACATTAAGGGTTAGGATGGGATCCTAACAATTCTTGTAGGGAAACCAGACAAATATAAAACTTACTATTATAGAAAGAAAAATAAAAAATCTAGAAGGATGAGCAAGGAAAATATAGAGAACGAGAGCCTCTAGAATGAGATTCTAGACATAAATCAAATAATAGATAGATATCCCACTAAATAATAACTACAAAAGAGGATGAAAAGATATATAAATTGGAATAACAACTATAACAAAAGAGTAATAAAATGAATGCATAAGGAAAAGAACTATGAAAAATAAAGTCAAACCTCCAAGGTCAAGAAGAAATTCTAGAAGTAGTACAAGCAAAGCTAGAGAAAGAGAGAAGGAATAATAAGGGCCAAATGATCTCTAGGGATATGCTGAAATAATTCAAGATCTAATATTGGATGAAGATCAAGAATTTTACAATGAATGAATTTCCTCTTATGAGACAAACAACTAGTATTATGAAATTAATACAGGATGCTAGGGAAGAGTTCACCAAATCCAAGGAATAATTTATGACCAAAACACAATAGGAAAAAATTGTCTAGCAAATGCTAAGGAACAAAGAAGAATACCCCCAATTACTCAAGTGCTTGCAAATACATCTAGGAAATTATAAGTTTTATACAAAATAGATCATCACTAAAAGTTTAATAATTATAGAGGGAGGAGATATGATCAATACCCTCAAGGAAATTAATAACAAGGTGATGATGGAAGTCCATAAACTCATAGAGCTTGGATTTCCAAGATTTTGGGATGCAAATGGGAATTTCTATACTAAGGAGCAACTAAGTCATTTTTTAGACTAGTAGGTGAGCAATGGAAGTGAGATCGACACATTGTCTTGGCCTCTAATGACTATTATTATTAGCTACAAAATATTCTCTATAAATTTTGAGCAATAAATGTCCCCTCTCAACAAACATGGGATAAGATGTGTAGGCTATTTTTGCTACTAAGTGAAATTTTAGTAACCCAAGTAGCTAGCTAGTAAGGAGAAACATCCAAAACAACTATGGAATGGTAAAAATAGTCCATTGGTATTGGTTGAAACATAAAAAATATTAAGCATTTGAAAGGAAGACCCTTGTGCAAGTAAATTTTAAATTTTATTTTTATCTTATTTTGAATCCATGGCCCAAGTGGATAAGGCTATATGGTTTTGATGCTTCTACATGTAAAAACCTTCCTATGCAGCACCAATAATGTGGGTAAAATTCTCCACCCACGTCCATATTTACATAGAGATATGAATTATTTTAATGAAATATCCTTCGTCTTTGCTAAGGGAGGTTTCCAGATATCTAGAACAATGGCTAGATCAAATAAATACAAGACATGCAATAAAAGATATAGAATTTTTCTAATTATGATAACATTGCTATAAACTGTAGGATGATGACATTAACAACTAGCATGAAAATATCTAGCACCCAATGGCTAAAATCAAGAAATCCTAGACTAGAATTTTGGCTAAGAAATCTGGCTAGATGGTCTTGAGTGTTGATGTCAATAGAAGGGCTATAACAATCTAGCATCTAGCATTAAAAAAAATGTAAAGGAATACATCATATTGGGAAGGTAATGATGTTGATGTCATTAGGGGAGAATAAATAATCTAGATTAACATAAAAATTAGTTGGATTATTGAAGCAATAATTTTGACTAAGTATGAGAGTCTAACTTCCAACACAATAGTAGAACCTGTCGGGTATGATAATCCTCAATGCCAAATAGTTTTGAGTTCTTACATAAGCAAGTGTATCATAAAAACTTGACTCAAAAAAAATAATAGGAGAAAAAAATTCTAAGGTATGGATTGCACCTGGAATTTGGTAAAGCACTTCACCAAGTTAAGTAATTAAAGAAGTTCCAAATGGTTTTGAATGTTGATGTTGACATGGGGCACGGAAATATTTGATAGGGATGAATAGAGAGTCCAACAACCAATAAAGTAAGAGGGAAGGTTTGAAGGAGACATCAAATAGAAGCATTCACTAAACCACCCAAACGTGTTTTTGACAAGTGAATCTACAATCAAAATATCCTAACAACCTCAAGGTTCTTTGACTAACACATGTGCTACTCTAGACAAGGAAGTAGTGGGACAACTAAATTAGAAAAAATTTGTCAGAAGATCCAATGCATGAAATAAAGATACAATAGCTACCACTCCCTTAGATAGAATAAGAGCAAGCCACATCAACACCATAATGCCAAATAAATTGCAACAATATGAACTAAAAGTGAAGCATGCATGTTCTAGTAGCCTATCAAACCTACAATATATTCTTTGACCTATGATGAAAGAATAACCAATTGTAATTGTAATTATATATATACTAGAATTTAGTCCATTTTAATATTTAGCTTTGTTGATTTTGATAAATTTAATTTAGATTATATCCACTTTAAAGGCAATGACAACTTGGATTCTATTTTTAAAGTTCTTATTGAGTAGAGAAATCTAGGGTCTTTCCACTTTGTTGAATGACAACCAATGAAGACTATGACTCAACTATATTGATAGAAAGGTACAACTTAGAGAAAAGTTGGACAATTGATATTGATTGGAAACCAACTTAGAGAAAATTTGGATATTGATTGAATATTATAGGTGAACCAACCTAGAAGAAAGTTGGTCATTCATGAATAGAACCACCTTAACATTAATATTCTCTAAAAAAAGAAGAATAATTATTAATAGAGTAAGGTGGAACTAACTTAGGAGAAATTTTGTCAATTAAGAAAGAGCCATCCTGACATTTGATATTGGATTCTCTAGTAAGTAAGAGAATCATATTGGGTTCTTAGGTATGATCTAAAACATTGAATATTTTAGATTTTCAGAGATTAATCTTAGAGGGTTGAGAATATTCCTACAAAATATCGAAAAGAATTTTGGCTTATAAGGTTTTTAAAGAGAATAGAATCGCAGAGAGAAGAAGTACATAAATTCTATGATAAAAGAAAAGCAAAATCAAATATTGAAAAAATATAAGATAAGAAAAGTGTAGAGAAAAAGCATGTTATACATACTTGAAGAAAGAAAGATATTCATTGCATCAATGAATAAGTTGTTATTCTAAGTCAAGTTCCATCAAGATTAAGAGTGCTAATATTTGATGAATTGTTATTTTTAAGACAAGTGCATATAGAATGACTATTATGAATTGGAAGAGTATGAGTTAGTGCTAATATAGAAGCACTAAAAACATACAACCAACAACCAAATAAGGATAACAAAGAAATCTCATAGTAGAAGCTATGGAAATATAAAAAGAAGATAGCTCACTTAAGGTGCAAATAATCTTATAGTGAAGTGAATCTATCATTTAAGTAGAATCTAATATCATCATAGGACCTTCAACAAGAGGCCTAAGCACTAAAAAAGGTTTGTGCACCAGCAAGTAACCTGAAGCCTATGCACTAGAAAACACCAATGAGAAGCTTGTTCACCAGTACATGGACTATATACCAGTAAGAACTAAAGAAAAACATGTTTATAAATACATGGATTATATACAAACTAGTGGATAGAGCACCTATTAGATACTAGAGAACAAAACAATGACCAAAAGCATCAGCTAGATACCAAAGCACCAGTTAGTGCCCTAAGCATCAATAAAAGCAAGATGATTAGTAGACTACCAATTGGATAGTGGATTGTGAAAAGATGAAGAGAAGCATATATGGGATTTTATTGGAAATCTAGAGCATCTAGGAGGATTCAAGAAAAGAGACAATAAAAACTATAGCAACAAAGAGGAGACAAGCAAATCATGTGAATGCATAATTCCTGAGAATGTTACTTGCAGTAGTAACATATTGATGGAAAAGCTGGGATTCACACAGACAATCTCACAGTAAATTCACAGAAATTTTCATTAATTCATTCAATGCCAAAATCCAGTAGTAACTTTCCCCCGGCACAACACTTCTTCCCCAATCCCGAACTTCACCATCCCCTTTACAAAGATTTTCTCCGAGTTTTTAACGAGGCCTCGATCCTCCAGGCAATCAATGCCTCCACCAAACAAATTTCAAATTCAAATTTCCCCCGAGGACGAGAATTCAAATTTTGCCATAAATGGGCCACCGCCCGAACCACCATGGAGCTTGCATTAATGGTTTTCCTCGACCTGCAACCGCCGTCTTCGTCAGATCGATCTCCTGTACCGTGGTCTCCTCCATAATGGCCATTACTTGCATCTGTTCCATTGCCTGTTCCTATTACTTTGTCAATAAAAGAAAAGAAACGCGGTCGTGGCTCTCATCTTGATTCAATACACGTAGCTGTCCACGTGTTAAATCTGACCTCCCCTGGTTGTCCGCATACATACTTGGCTTTACCCACCTCTGTCCACAACGTTTCCAAAACACGTGCCCCTCTCCATAGTTTTGATACACGTGGCTGCCCACGTGTCCAATCCTGCCTTATCCGGTCTTCGGTTCATTTTCTTTGGTCAAGATTTTACTTGGTCGCGATATCACGACAGGTCGCGAAATCGTGACATGTCGCGATATCGCGACCAAAAACGCTTCCTCAAGCCTCAACTCTTTGGGGTCGCGAAATCGCGACATGTCACGATTTCGCGACCCCTCCCCTCTCTCTCTCAACCTTCTCTTTGCTGAAGCTCCTCGTAAATTTCTTCGCCTTGCGTTGTCTTGTGAAAATGCCACGTGGCGGTTTCTAACCGGCCGCGATATCGCGACAGGACCCTTTCTCCTTCACTTTGCATTGGTGACCGTCGCGATATCGCGACGTCGCGATACCGTGACGTCGCGATATCGCGACGGAACCCGCCAAAGCTTCACAACAGCTTTCGAGGTCACGATTTCGTGACATGTCACGAAATCGCGACATGTCACGATTTCGTGACCCCTCCTCCCTTTGCCTTAAAACTTCTCCAAACCCAAACATTGCTTTACAAAACCTTCTCCGATGCCGAAAATAAAAAGATCAAAGTGCAAAGAACTTAAAAAGAACTAAAATTTTTTTGGATGACGCAGGATTGCCCTACTGTTTCCGGATGCTCCTGCATCAGACACCCGGGGTAAATTAAAAGTGATCCTCACTTCTGTTTTGTTTGGGGAAGACCCAGGCGGTCAACCTCCGTCTTCGACAGCCAAGTTGCGTCCTCAATAGGTTTGCCCTTCCACTTAATTAAATACTCAGAATATTGCTTGTTTCTGGTGCTTCTGCCTTCACGGGTGTCCAATATTTCCTCGACCTCGTCTGTGGTTGGAGTAGAGGCTGGAATTGGCCATAATTCTGCACTTGCTATTTCCGTACCCTCCCCCTCATGATATTCCACTAAATCTGAAACATTAAAAATAGGTGAAATATCAAGCCAATTGGGCAACTCCACTTCATATGCATTTCCTGACTCCCGCCTTCCCAGTATTCTGCATGGTCCAAACTTCTTCATCTTCAATTTGTTATAAGTTTTGGCAGGGAATCTCTCCTTCCTGAGATGCACCATGACCTCATCTCCCACTTTGAACTCCTTGAACCGCCGCTTCTGGTCTGCCCTTGTCTTGTATTGAGTATTCATTTTTATAATTTGTTTTCTTACTTCTTCATGCAGACTTTTCATATGCTCCACAAATTCTTCGGCCTCGGCACTGCACTTTTCTCTTTTGTCCAACTTCCTCAGTTCAGACACATTTCTTGGGCTGTTCCCGTATATTATCTGGAATGGAGACTTGTTGGTGCTCTTATTAACTGAACTGTTATAAGCAAATTCCGCCTGTGGTAAAACTAAATCCCATCCTTTAGGCTGATCTGATATCAAACATCTCAATAGATTACCCAGGCTTCTGTTCACCACCTCTGTCTGTCCGTCAGTCTGTGGGTGGTATGCAGAACTGAATTTCAGGTCTGTTTTCATCTTCTTCCACAGAGTTCTCCAAAAGTACCCAACAAACTTGGTATCTCTGTCAGAAACTATGCTTCTTGGCAGACCGTGAAGTCGTACCACTTCCTTGAAGAATAACCCAGCAATGTGGACTGCATCACTTGTCTTCTGGCAGGGAATGAAATGTGCCATTTTGGAGAACCGATCAACTACTACAAATACTGAATCATTTCCCCTCTGTGTTCTCGGCAATCCAAGGATAAAGTCCATGCTTATGTCCTCCCATGGTCTCTCAGGCACAGGTAATGGCTGGTACAGTCCTGTATTTTGTTTTACACCCTTTGCCATCTGGCATATTCTGCAACTTTGCACAAACTTCCGTACATCTTGCTGAAGTTGTGGCCAGTAGTAATTTTCCTCAATCAAGGCAATGGTCTTATCCCTACCAAAATGCCCATCCAATCCTCCGCTGTGCTTTTCTTTGATTAAATTCTCCCGCATGGAACTTCTGGAATGCACAACTTACTACCCTTGAACAACATTCCGTCTTGGATTAAGAAATCCAACCATTTTGTTCTATCCATAGTAAGAGGTATTGAGCAAGCCTCCCAAGCTTCTGCAAAATCCGGATCTGTAGGGTATAGACCCTTCAGTTCTTCAAACCCCACTACTTCTACTGTCAATCTGGTCAGCAGAGTCTGCCTTCTGCTTAAGGCATCCGCAACTCTGTTTGACTTCCCACTTCTGTGCTTCAGTACAAAGGTATAACTTTGGAGGAACTCCACCCATTTCATGTGCCTTTGGTTCAGTTTTGTCTGACTGTTAATGTATTGCAAAGCCTGATGGTCAGTAAACAGTACAAACTCCTTTGGTAATAAATAATGTCTCCACTTCTTCAGGGCCTGAACTATAGCATAAAATTCTTGATCATAGACAGAATACTTTTTCGAGCATCATTTAACTTTTCACTGAAATAAGCAACTGGCTTGCCTCCTTGACTCAGTACCGCCCCTATTGCACTGCCACTGGCATCACAGTCCACCTGAAATACCTTGTTGAAGTCTGGAAGTGCCAAAATAGGTTGTTCTGTAACTTTTCTCTTCAATGTATCAAAGCTCCTTTCAGCCCCTGATGTCCATTTGAACTCCTTTTTATCTCCCCTCATTGTCTCTGTGAGAGGTGCACAAATACTGCTGAAGTTCTTTATGAACTTCCTATAAAAACTGGCCAGACCATGGAATGACCTCACTTCTATTGTGCTCCTTGGAGTAGGCCATTCAATGATGGCTCTCACCTTTTCGGGGTCCATCTTCAGGCCTTCTGCTGAGATTACAAACCCCAAGTATACCAATTCCTTCTTGACAAAATTACACTTTTTCAAATTTATTAATACCTGTTCTTCTTGCAGCTTTTCAAAGACCCTCCTGATATGCATCAGGTGTTCCTCCAGGGTCCTGCTGAATATCAATATATCATCTAAATAAACAATAACAAACTTTCCCAGAAATTCTTTCAGTACTTCATTCATCAGCCGCATGAAGGTACTTGGTGCATTGGACAGTCCAAAGGGCATGACCAACCACTCAAACAGGCCTTCTCTTGTTTTGAAGGTTGTCTTCCATTCATCTCCCTCTCGGATACGGATTTGATGATAGCCACTTTTCAGGTCAATCTTTGTGAAGTACTCAGCTCCACTTAAACAGTCCATGATATCATCCATTCTTGGTAACGGGAATCTGTACTTAATAGTAATTTTGTTGATGGCCCGTGAATCTGTACACATCCTCCATTCCCCATCCTTCTTTGGCGCCAGCACTGCAAGGACTGCGCATGGGCTCAAGCTTTCCCGAATTAATCCCTTTTCTAATAATTCTTGGACCTGTCTATTTAATTCCTCAGTCTCTACAGGTGTCATCCTGTGCGCAGCTTTATTTGGCAGGCTTGATCCTGGTATTAAATCTATATGATGGCTAATTTTTCTCACAGGGGGTAAGCCCTCGGGCACATTGTCAGACACAATGTCTGGAAATTCCTCCAGCAGATTTAGAATTTCTGTTGGGGTATCCCGGCATTCCTTCCCCCTAACTCTAGGGATTATTGCATAACATAAATGTTCACACTTTAACCCGTTCATAAACTCTCTCCCCTCAACTAAACAGACTCTGGAAATATGACATACCTTTTCATCTGCATCCTTCAAGGGCTTTAGTTTATGGCGTACACCATTCTTTGTCAATGAGTAGGTGTTGGCTCGGCCATCATGTACTGCACTTCGGTCAAACTGCCAGGGTCTCCCCAGCAACATGTGGCAAGCATCCATGGGCAAGATGTCACACAGGACCTCATCACAATAATTTCCAATGTTAAATTTAACAGAACACTGCTCATTGACCAAAGCTCTGTGGTCCTTTTGCAACCATGCGACCCGGTATGGGTGTGGGTGCTTCTTCCTTTCTAGCTGTAACTTGGTAACCATTTCCTCAGAAACCAGGTTATCCATGCTACCATTATCAATAATGATATTGCAAACCTTGCCCGCACATTTACATCTAGTGCGGAATAAGCTTTTCCTCTGGTCTGTGTCCTTCTCCCCGTTCAACAGGACTCTTCTTACAATCATTGTCTCTCCCCTCTCTGCTTCTTCGAAATGCTCGGATTCAGCATCCTCCTCCGCCACAACAGCTCTGGCTGGACCCTCAGGCCTCTTGTTTGTTCTTTCTCGGTGTTGTGGACATTCAAATGCCCGGTGTCCTTCTTCACCACAGTGGAAACACGTTCCACGAAATACTCCTCTTCCAAATCCTCGTCCAGATCCACCCCGTCCTCTTGGGTAGCTGTTCTGATCTCGAGGCTGATAAACATCCTCTTCCTTTTGGTCCTGGTTACTACTGGCTTCACCAGTCTTCTTCGGATCCTTGTACTTTTCCCCACTGGTTCTCCCACCAGTCCTTCCACCTCGGCCTCTTCCTCTTTGCTTGCCTTCAAACCGCCTGTTCAGCTTTTCTTCTACCTTCAAGGCAAATTGGTAAGCATCCTCAATGGTGTTTAATCGAACCAGGCTCAGTTCTTCCTGGATACCAAGCCTCAACCCATTAATGTAACGGGCTACCTTCTCTTTGTTTGCCTCTAAATGCCTTGTTCTAATAGAAATTTTGTAAAACTCTTCGATGTACTCTTGGACAGTTTTGTTTGCCTGTCTCAAGCTCTGCATTTTTCTTAGCAGATCCAACTCGTAATCTGTCGGGATGAACTGTCTTTTAAGCTTCTCCACCATTCTATCCCATCTCGTTATTCTCTCCTTCCCTCTCCTGTTCCTCTCCAACTGGATTCCTCTCCACCAAATGCTGGCATGGCCCTTCAACTTCGTCTTAGCAAATCTGACTCGGTTAGGGTCTTCAACTTCCTCATACTCGAAATATTCCTCCAAATCATTTATCCAGTCAATCACTTCTTCTGGATTTAGGTTTCCCGAGTATGTAGAAACCTCCATTTTAGGCTACTTTCCAATCTGAGAGATGGCCTTATACAACCGGGCCTGAGCTGGATCCACAGCTTCTGCTTCTTCCTCAGACTGTTCTTCCTCTTCAACTTCATCTTCACTTTCCTCTTCCCCTCCGGGTTCGCGCCTTCTGCGTAACTCTGCTTGCAAGGCTTGAACTTGCCTTTGCAAGGCCCGAAAGTCTTCGGCCGGCACCACACCTCCTCCTCCGCCTCGGTTCCTTCGTGGAGGCATTATATATATATATATATATATATATATATATATATATATATATATATATATATATATATATTTTTTTTTTTTAAATCTTCCCACAGATCCTGGTGTAACTGCCTCTTTCTCCGGCGATCTGTTACACGCTCAGGAGCTCCTGCTCTGATACCACTTGATGGCAAAGCCGGGATTCACACAGACAATCTCACAGTAAATTCACAAAAATTTTCATTAATTCATTCAATGCCAAAATCCAGTAGTAACTTTCCCCCGGCACAACACTTCTTCCCCAATCCCGAACTTCACCATCCCCTTTACAAAGATTTTCTCCGAGTTTTTAACGAGGCCTCAGTCCTCCAGGCAATCAATGCCTCCACCAAACAAATTTCAAATTCAAATTTCCCCCCAGGACGAGAATTCAAATTTTGCCATAAATGGGCCACCGCCCGAACCACCATGGAGCTTGCATTAATGGTTTTCCTCGACCTGCAACCGCCGTCTTCGTCAGATCGATCTCCTGTACCGTGGTCTCCTCCATAATGGCCATTACTTGCGTCTGTTCCATTGCCTGTTCCTGTTACTTTGTCAATAAAAGAAAAGAAACGCGGCCGTGGCTCTCATCTTGATTCAATACACGTAGCTGTCCACGTGTTAAATCTGACCTCCCCTGGTTGTCCGCATACATACTTGGCTTTACCCACCTCTGTCCACAACGTTTCCAAAACACGTGCCCCTCTCCATAGTTTTGATACACGTGGCTGCCCACGTGTCCAATCCTGCCTTGTCCGGTCTTCGGTTCATTTTCTTTGGTCATGATTTTACTTGGTCGCGATATCGCGACCCCTCCCCTCCTCTCTCTCTCAACCTTCTCTTTGCTGAAGCTCCTCGTAAATTTCTCTGCCTTGCGTTGTCTTGTGAAAATGCCACGTGGCGGTTTCTAACCGGCCGCGATATCGCGACAGGACCCTTTCTCCTTCACTTTGCATTGGTGACCGTCGCGATATCGCGACGTCGCGATATCGCGACGTCGCGATACCGCGACGTCGCGATATCGCGACGGAACCCGCCAAAGCTTCACAGCAGCTTTCGAGGTCGCGATTTCGCGACATGTCGCGAAATCGCGACATGTCACGATTTCGCGACCCCTCCTCCCTTTGCCTTAAAACTTCTCCAAACCCAAACATTGCTTTACAAAACCTTCTCCGATGCCGAAAATAAAAAGATCAAAGTGCAAAGAACTTAAAAAGAACTAAAATTTTTTTGGATGACGCAGGATTGCCCTACTGTTTCCGGATGCTCCTGCATCACATATTCACCAATAGATGTAATGCATTCAAGAAGTGCAAAAGGTTCTTTAATGCCAAGTTACTTTAGGGTTAATCTTAGTAGATTTTAATCTTAACTTAGAATGTAGTAAAGGATCTGAAGTTGATCCAACAATTATGCATCTAGTAAGCATGCAAACCTATTGACCATTGAGCTTCATCTATGGATGTTAGGGCTATCGCATCCATGAACATTAAAATTTCATTCAAGCCAACTAAGGAGGAAATAAAGGTTAGATATATTTATGTTTTAATTGCCTTTATTTGAGGAGTCATAAGGTGATTATAATCTTAGAAAGTAATTAGTAGGAGTTATAAGGATTAATTAGAAATTAAAGTTTTTTGAATTTTTTGAAAAGTGTGGAGTGATAAGGATTTCTACATTAATTAGTTTATTTGGTTATTTCAAGAATTTGAAGTTTTTTAAAAGTCTTTTTATATAGAAGATTTATTTTAAGTTTTTTCAAATTTTTAAGAAAATTTGAAATTGGAATTTATATTTTTTTTCTAATTTTGTAAATTCAATTTTGGAGTTAAGAGGTTTTCAACAACAAAGGTTTAGAAATTTATAAATTTATAAATTTTATATTTGAGTTATTATTGAATTAGGGAGTTATAAGGATTACTACTTCAAAGGAAATAAATTATTGAATTGATTCATATCATGGAAGAAATTATTATAAATGCATTCAATGAGGATAGTGAAGAAATAGTGAACAAGTTAAAACTTTATTTTCAAAATTTGATGGATGATATTGATAAAAATAAGAAATTAATAAGATAACTAAATACTCTTGAGAACTCAAAACTAGATCTTGTTACTACTAAATATCAATATATTAGTTCATAAAACATAGATTCTGTAGACACCTAAAATGCATCATATTAAGGAGACTCCTAGAAGGCCTCCTTTCTAACCCCCATAGTCCACCTTGGGTAGCCTTAGGGCCAATTTAGTGGTTTTTACCACAAATAGGCACTTTTCCCCATGGGAAGCCTAACCATATCAACCTGAGAGGATCATAGGTTCATGATCGTCTTGATCTGATACGGTTGCAATAATAATAATAATAATAATCATAGCTGAAATTACCTGTTAGCTTCATACATGATTTTGTGTTGATGTCGAATGCCCTGCATAAGCTAATTTTATCAAATCATATGTAATCAATTATTTTGGGGTATGCATCTACTTTTTTAATGTATACTACCCCTTTTATATTTCATGCAAATTGTCATTATCACATTTAGCCTATGGCCAAGAGGCCTATAAAATGGCACCCACCCCTTAGTTTTAAAGATCCCACTTTTACATTTTTGTGTCATAAAATGTTGCAAAATTATATCCCCAACATTTGAATTCATGCAACAAAGTGCTATTTAAATCAATCCACCAGGTTTTCCCATCGCTAAGACTATGTTTTTGGATTGCCATATAGGATTAAATGATGTGCTTCCCTACCTTGCATAACTCATATCCTCTTTTCGATGATTGTTCGAGCCTACTAACTTGCCTTCCTTCCATAATAATCCGTCAGTAAGATGCCCTAGATCACCTCAAATGCATCTCAAAATTTTTTGCACAAATTCATAGGCATGTGTGATAGGGATTAGATGTGATTAATGTAATAAGATATGAATTATGTGATTGCTAGAAATATGTAAAATTAGGCCAAAGCTACAAAAAACTAGATCATAGGAAAAAAAAGGTGTTGATAACTATGTTACAGATTAAGGCATAAAAAGCTTCACATGAAATTTAAAAGTGATGAATCCGGCTAAAGAAAAACCATCGTGAATTCTAATAGGATGTCAAAAGTATTGTTTACTTGATCGAAGATCTCAATAACATACAAATACCACTAAAACGAATGGATCAAGGCTAGAAATGACAAACTTAGAATTAGGGATAAATTGGCATACCAAAAAAATTTTTGCTACTATAAAAATGGGGCATCATGGGTGAAAGGAGTCGAGAGACTATATATTGAGACCAGAGTGCCTACATAAAATAATATTATGAGCATACGGATGGTAGAGCATGATTGGTATCAAGCATCAAAAATGATAGAAGATGAGTGGATGTTCCAATAAATGCATGAACAATGCACGAAATTGGCCAAAAATGACAAAACATCACCCTAGATCACCTAAAAATATTACAAACTGATAATTTGGACCATCAAAAGATGTTGTGCAAGGCCAAAAAAGGTTGTTCAAGCTAAAACATAGGTGCAAGCATGCGGTTTGGAATCTATGCAACAATAGCAATGCAACATGATCTTTTGCATGAGATCACTGGAAATCTTTGAGCATGCTAGAAAATGTTCAAATTAATATGGAAACATATCAAGCTTGAAACGACAGGGCCACCAATAAAAAATCCATGCTCAAAAATGTTGGATGAGATAGGAGGTTGTTGATTTGATCAAGGTGAGCACAGTGAACATTGAGAAGCATCAAAGTAGCGATCGTGTAAACTTGGCATGTGGAAAATATAAAAAAATTGTTGTAGCTGGTGTGCGTGTGGCAATCAATAAGGTGCTAAAGTGTTGGTAAAGCATGGCATGAATAGTCCTATAGTAGAAATGAGCACATGGTAGGGTACGCAACAATAGATCGGGACTCCAAAAATTTGGTGGAAGTGATAGATATGACCAAATGACAAAAAAAACTTGTGTAAAATACAAATCAACACCAGGTCATTGTTGAAAGTCCAAAAAATGTGCAACGAATGTCAGGTCACTACATATCGATGCCCACCACAATGTAGAGGTGAGTGAAATTCTAGGAACAAAAGGAGAATACAGATGCTCACTAGAAATAGTGAGTAGCTCATAATATCATAAAAAATGGCCACAAAAAATAGAGATCATAGAAAAACCTTTAGATCAAGTAGATAAATGCTTGAAAAAACCTAAAATAGGTAGATCAAACAATATAGATACAACATAAAGCTATATATGGTGGCACAAGGGTATATCTATGCCATGAAAGGAGGAAAAACTCCACCAAAAAATGTACATGAGCACCAGATCACAAACAAGGAAGGTGCAAGTGCACCATATCATGATAAAATGAGTACAAAAGTGAACAAAGTTTTTAAATTTTTAGGTATGCATGGCCAAAGTGGGATGAAACCGCATACGGATTCAAAAACAATCTATAAATCTAACAAACACAAACTATTAGTATTGATAGTAAATGACTCCATAGATTAGACCTATGGGAGGTGTTCTCATTCCTCGTTTGAACCAAAATTGGCCTGGAGGAAGAGGATACTTGCCTATTTTGTAACATTCTCTAATACCAAATGATACATAATTACAACCTAAAACTCTAAATTGATGTTTTCATTGATAATCATGCAATATATAGGCACAAAGTGCCCAATACAATACCATGGTATGACCCAAACCATGGGCTCATTACCATGTGTGACAAGAGATAGGATTGCATTTAATATGCACTATATTTATCTTGCCACATTAATAATTTACAACAAATTCCATTAAGGCATATTACATTAAACACAAAAAAATATTTGACTCAAATTCATGATGGCATTTGTGGTTCATTTCCAAGTTTTCTGGTGCTCTTTCCAATTTTCCAATAGCTAAATCCACCCTTCGATGTCAAATATTAAACATTTCCTAAGGTCTTCTTTCTTTTTTAGCTATTTTTTCAACTGGGTTTTCCTTCTTCTGGTTCAATGCCCTCATTCATTTTTTCACAATCCTTTGTGGGAAATATCCCACATTCTTCCTATTGCAGACCTTGTGGTCTTTTTATTTACATGTGCACTCATATTGGATAGCTAGCTTCTACTGGCTATCATTGCCCCACCTCTATCACTTTTCACACATACTCCTTTGGGCCTTTTCTACATGCATTGTGTCAGCCTAATCTACCTTCGTTGTTTCTATCCAAGGTTTCATGCATCTACCTCCCTCATGCATCTCATCTACCTACTGACCATCTATCAACCTCCCACCCTATTGTGTCCACCTCCCAAGTGCACCATCATCCGCATCATCATCGTAGTCTGCCCCATTGTTTCCACTATCACTATGTCAGTTGTCATATGATTCAATTTCTATTACCCCATTATCACTCCATATCTTCCACCACTTGGCTTGGTTATCATATTCATATCCTATCCATGCTCATCAGTGTTTCAATCCTTTTTCAACCATGATCTATCTTGTCTACCTACTAACATCAGCCTCATTTCCCTATTTTAACTATCAGTTCCCATTGGTTCTCTTAACCTTTCCATTACCTAGCCTTTGTCAACCATGTGTCTAACTGTTACCATTTTTTCTCACAATATATTGATTGTTGGGCCATTGGTAGTCACCACTATTTATTGTTGTTGAAAATTAAAAATAAAATTACCCACCAAATTTCTTGTTGGAAGTTATCAATATTATATGTTGTTGAAACTTGAAAATTTGGTTGTTGGACATTAAATTCTGACATCACATTGCTATTAAATTCTACTAGCAGTTTTTCTAACATAACCATTGACCATACACCAACATTTTTATCATTTACTTATTCTGAGAGAGCTTTTGCCATTTCTACTTTTATAGGGCCATTATTTATTAGAGTATACCCTTGCATATACTCGTTGGAAAGCTTATTTTGAGCTCTAGCCATCCACTATGCTAAATTTTCCATTTTCCCTTGTTTAGTATCCCAAATCATATCCCAAAGAATCCCTTCTCTACTAGGCCTACATTTTTACCTTTTGACTGCCATTTCATCAATTTTTAGTTTTCTTCTTGGCTCGCACCAGACATATGGCTACCAACATGGCCTTAGCTAAAAATTGGAAAAATTCACTGCCCATATCAATTCTTTGGATGAAACAATTAAGGACATCAAACTTTAGTCCTCAGTCTCTCCTACTTCCCATGAAAAATGTGAAGTTCATATTTACAAAGGCTCTCGAGATCCTAATATTCTCAATACTTAGATACTTGATATGGAGACTTGGTTTGACTATAGTAAAATAGTGGAGGATGACAAGGTTCATTAGCTTCATCTTCAACAAGGACAAAATTAGTTCATATAGGATTATTTGTATCAATTAAACCATTTGCAAGTTTTGTTATGTGTAGCTAATCCTGGTGATTCCCTGATTTTGAATTTTAAAAGTGGTCTTCTTGCACACTTTTATCATGATTTGAAATATACTCCATTCCCAACTCTTTATGATGTGTTCAAACATACTTATTTGGAGGAGGAGATGTTCATTACACATCATAGAGACTCTCACTACTTGTTTGGTGGTTCCACACATGAGTCTAATCAATAGCAACAGGTAACAATACACTCTTCTTCTTTTTCCCATTCTGCTTCTAATCCTAATTCACTCCCTTGCTTCTAATAAAATATTTCATTCTTCTTCTTCTTCTACTTCTCAACAATTCTGTCGATATTGTAAAAAACTAGGGCATGACAAATTTGCATGTCCCAAATTATAGAATTCTAATAAGAAGAATTTATTTGTACAATCTAATGAGGGCACATGTGATAACCCCATCAAGGCTACTGGTGAGGGAGATATTTATGAGGAATTAATGGGATAATTAAATGATGTAACATTGATGCATCACCATTCCACCGCATGTGACCGTGATAATTTGTTCATCATGTGTACACATTTGTTGCATAATTTTGTTGTAGATTGTATCATTGATAATGGCTTGTAGAAGAATTTGATTGCGTAGTCCATTGTTGATAGGCTTAAACTTCCCACAACACCTCATCCTCACCCATACTCTCTTGGGTGGAAGGATAGTCAAAACACTTCCAATATCACACACACATGCACACTTGCATTGGCTTTTGATCCTAAGTTTAAATATAGGATCACTTGTGATGTTACAACAATGGATTTTTGTGGGTTATTGCTTGGTAAGCCATATCAATATGATAGGCATGCCACATATGATACCTATAACAATACATATACTTTGCAACATGAGAACAAATCCTTTCTTATTTGTAGTGTTCCACCCACTCCACATCAGGCTTGCACTAACTTTCATTAGGTACAATCAATTACTTTAGTTTTTAGCACACCACAGTAGATGAATGACAATCCAAGAGCACTTTTGTCCACTTCACATCACATTCATTGGGATCATGTTCCTATTGTACCTATGGTTGTTCTTGTTGTACATATGGTTGTTCCTATTTACTAGTAATTGTTCCTGTTGCACCAATAGTTGTTCCTGTTGCACCCACACCTACTCTTGATACACCAACATATCTTCTTATTGATCCTACTCCTACTCCAATTGTATATCCTCCTACATTTTCTTATTTGGTTCACACCACTTTGCATCCTACCTCCTTTGTATTGCAGGAATTTTAGCGTTCGATGGTATATATGAAACTACCATTCATACACACTCATCCTCTTCATATTGGTAGTCCACACTGCATATACATGGAGCCTCATTATGGAAAATCCCCATAGCTTATTGTATTTTTACCCGCTTTCTTACATTTTGAAAGTATTGGGTTGCAATGCTTCTATGGTGGGGAGGAATGATAAGGATTAGGTGTGATTAATGTAATAAGTTATTAATATTTAATTGACCATTTGTTTTTAATAAGTTAGTTGTTGTAATGGTTAAGGTTGTATCATCATTAATACAACCTTATCCATAACTTGTGATTTGTAATGCCTATTTATAGGCTTCTTTTATTATTGCAATATAGTTTTGGATTATCTTCTGATATCTGTATCTGTTGTAAATTTATTCCTTATCACTGGTGTTAGAGCATTCACTCTTGTCTTGTGATGAAGAATTTCCTCATGGAAATTCCCCCTTCCCCTTTTGCATTTTACTCTCCTTGTTTTCTAGTTTTAATGTCTCCATTTTGGGATAATCTAGTTTCCTTCTTGTGTTCATCCCATTGGTAGAGGTGTTGCAGTCACTATAGATTAGCAAATGCTAGCGTGGGCTAATTGTGCATTTTTCTAGCATCATAGATGCCAAAAAAGTCTCATATGCATGGGATATACAGATCGAAAAGATATTTGCAATCATGAGAGGAGGCATTTCTGCTATTTTGTCCATTGCAAAGATCGATGATTTCATTTTTTGCATCGTAAAATATGTCTATTGATTTCTCCCTCAGCCAATAATTGAGTACTATGTTTGTGTAATTATAGAATCTAATCATGCACAACAACTAGTTCTCATCCTCCTCTAAAAATAACACTGATATCTATTGTTTGTTTACTTCATATCCAGTGATATTTATCTTAATAATAATAGTGATAGAGTGGGACACAATGCACATCTGGATCTGAAGTCAAATGCCCATGACATTACACCTCCAATGTAATGCCACGCTTGTTACTCCATGGTGGTTTTGATGTTGTCCATTAGCAGTAGCATCATTTTGTCCTGGAACATCTAAAATATTTTGTAGCATGTAGTCATGGTGATTTACATGCACCTTCATAGTGCTTACTCCATGAATTTGAATATAGATTTCATCTCCACCTTGTCGATGCTCATTCTCATGGAAACCATGATGTTTTTGAATATTGCAGAGGAGTGTGACTCTACAAATACATCACACATAGGCGTGTGTGCTAGATCTGAGGTGATTCATACCCTCAATAATGCTAAGAAACCTCAACATACTGAAGCAACCTTTGCAATGCCATCAACCATTATAGCCTGAGTATTGTTCGCATTAGATTTTTTTGAAGCTTTCGATCTTTTCTATCCTCATCATGGTGAATTTGTAGTTATCTTTGACCATCTACCTATGATATTTTGAGCATATTTTGGAAAATTTATATCATTGACAACCATAGGCCTACACCATGCTATGATCCAGACTAAATCTACTTTACTTTGCCCTGATCCCTCAAGCACAATGTTAAAGCCCTTAATACCTATAATGTCATCTGTGATAGCATAACGCACATACACCTCTAGCAACAACATGTCAAAATTCTCCTCTACATGCTAGACCTCCATCAGTACCACCATATTAGTGAGGTGTAGCTCTGTCGCACGTGTAAAAATAGATGTGAACCTAAAAATTTTACCTAGTGTTGGCCTATCAAATCCTAGATTCACTAAAAAAAGACAAAGAGACCTTAAAGCATTGATCTACCACTTTTTAGATGATACATGGTGCAAGGTAGAATTTTGAAACCCTATTTCCATTCACCTATGTTATCTTCATACGTGGTACCATTATGCCTCAATATCTAGTGGTTGAAGCATGGGACACATGGTGTGATCAAGTAGGTAGAGTTATCAAGAATTTTCATGGGAAACATCTATCCCACATTTAGTGTATGTTGGTTTTATATTCATATAGGGTGAAGCCACCTTATTAAAGTAGCTAGTGCTCATTGGTTACACTACAATGAGCACTAGCTATATGTTGCACGTTGATAGCCAAATAAGAAACACATGGTGGCTTGAAGATGTTGAATGCTTGATTAATCTATTTTATAGCTTCTACATTGAATATTTTATTGAACTATTCTACCACTCACCATTGACTTTGCGTTGTTTGTTGCATCATTGACTACACCCATGGTCTGTTTGACCATAAATTTTTTTAAAAACCGCCGCTCACCAGATCATAGTGAGAATATTCCTTGAGCATATTCCCCTTCAAAAATGTACAGGGCATTCCAAATGACCCCTTTTATTTTTCTCTTCAAGATATTTTTGTATTTTTACATTTTCAAGGCTTCATTACAATTTCAAGATAGCCTTATGTATAGTTGTTGGAAAGCTCTTTCTATGATGGATCCAGTAGAAGCATCAAATTTATATTTTGTAAAGGTCTAATTCAACCTATATATATTTGTAGTTTATGTTTCCAACATTCAATTTTAACAATCCATGTTGTATTACAGAGTGCACTTTTGGTTGAACTTGAAACGCCTACATCTACCTTAACTTTTAGAGAATATTTTGGAAGCAGATTTCTCCTCCAAACCATAGCCTTTGCGTATAGATCCTCCTCATTAAAGGATTTTTCTTGAAGATTTTAAGAACCATGATCCTTATGTGATCCATAGACATCACATTCATCCTACTCAATCATGGAGTTGTCATTATCCCTTCCTTCATAATACCATAACCCTTTCATTGTGATCCTTGTCATTGCATGGGTCTTCACCCTCTTGTGGCATTTGGTCTTCCTAAAAATTTATATTTGTTTAGCCCTCTTGTAGAATTTGGTCTTCCTATAAATTGGCATTTACTTAGCCCTCTTATGGCTCATATCTCAATGGATTTTAACACATCAACTTTTCCTAGCTCAACACATGTCTTCACCAACAAAACATATTAGGAAACACTACATCAGTTCTTCAGCATCAACTTCTACATTAACTTTATTAGATCCTTAGAATCATTTTGCTCTTGTTCTCTTATTTATATTATCCTTCCCTATTTGTATGCATTGGGGACCAATGCATCTACAGTGGGGAGGAATGATAGGGATACAATATGGCATTAAATAATATACATTAGTGGTATTTGTTATAAATTATTAATATGGTAAGATAAATATAGTGTATAAATAATGCAATCCTATCTCTTGCTACACATGGTAATGAGCCCATGGTTTGGCTCATACCATGGTATTGTATCAGGCACTTTATACCTATATATTGCATGATTATCAATGAAAACATCAATTTTAAGTTTTATCTTGTAATTCCATATCACCGTGACAACAATCATCTTGCCCTAAGATGGTCTACATATGAAACCAACTTGACCCAAGACGATTTTAGATAGACCACTAGTTTTTATATTTTTTGTTCAGTTTAGCTTAGGTCTAAATTTTTTGGTTTTTGAATTAGCTTAGATTTTAATTTATGTATGAACGCATTTTTCATTTATTTTGTTTATCATTTTCATATTCAATACAGGTCCAACTTTTGTGGGACCTTCATATGCTATTAATACACCTTTTTTTTTCTTTGTGTGAAGGCAATAGGACCCAAGGAAGGAAAAAAGACTTTAGATCTACATTATATTCAATATGGTGGTCCCAAAAAACTTGCTTCCCTAAAAATTGTGCTAGCAAGGAGATATTGATATTGCACCAAGATACATCACTTTGTGGAAGAGAGGGGAAACCTATTTCTCACATTTTGTAAATCTTTATATCATTCTTAAAAGGATCCCTATGAGGTATACTAATATAACACATCAAATAAGGACAACATTAATACAAGGATTCTCTTTCATTGTGCTTTAAAATACATCTATGTTTACTATTCTTTATATGATGCAAATTTCTTGCTTTCATATGGCGATCACGATGGGACCTAGTCCCTATTTTTCTAAGTGCAAGCTTTTTGATTAACTATTGGCTATTTTTGTGTTTTGTAGGTACTCAAACATAATTATCTCTAGTCAATATGGGCCTTGTTTTGTAACCATATCAGCCTGAGATGGTCTCTAGTTAGAGTTCAAATAGTAGCAAACCTACAAAATTGCAACAAACTTAGGTTTTTAAGGTTATTTTTTCTATATTTTTCTTTCTTATTCCTAAAAAAAAGATAGAAAAAAATATTTGTAGCATACTTGCAAAATATTTTAGCTTTAAGTTAGTCAAACATTGATCATATAAAGTTGATACAATCTCTATCTATGACCATATAAGGTCAAGATGATCTTTATCTATGGTCATCCCAACAAGAGACAATATCTATATGCTATTTTTTGGTTTGCTTGAGATTATCATTTAGGAAATACTGCATGTTAGAGTTAAAATTTGCATTAGTGAAAGTCATTGATTATTGTTTGATTTTACTTTTTGATAAAGAATGAAAAGAACCACACACACTCATAAGGCATAATAAATATTGGCTAGTTGTTTATTTCATCACCAATGGTTGATAGCAATCATGTGATGTGGGATTTCATCTCCCACCATGGATTGGCCCCCTACACACCATAGTAGCTCCCATGAGTGGATTTTTGAACTTCATCACTGAAAAGTCCCCTACTTTTAGGTGCATCCTAAAGCAGCATAGGTTTAGACACTATTCATTTCTAGGGCTTAATAACTTATAGAATCATATCTATCATTTATGCCCAAGATCACATGAGGGTGAAGTGAAACCCTAGATGGGTCGATAGAAAGGCACTAGACAACACAACCTCTTCTAAGGATATTTTATTTCCATAAGGATACCATAAGCTACATCCATTTAGAAATCCATTTTCAATCATTATTATATCACTTATCGTTATAGAGGTGGACATCAACATACCTTATTAGTTTACATTCCATCACCCCATATATAGTTATAGGTTCAAGTTCATCAAAACATACAAAATAAAAAACAAATAAAAAATAAAATTAAAACAAAAAAAATCAAAATCTAAAGAAGAATATTGCATAAAAGGATAACATCAATGACTAAAAAAAATCACTTATTTGTTTTGTTTGCTTTTTTATGTAGTTTAGAATGTATACACCATTTTCTAAGCTTATGATTGAGACATGTAGTCAATCTCAATTGCAAGCAAACACTGATAAATCAACACAAGGAAAAATAGATCACTTTCAAATTAATCCATAAGACCTTATCATACCTAACTGGAAATGTTACCCCCAGGACTAAACCATTGCTAATCATCCTACTAACCCTAACATGTCAGGTGTCATTGCTTAAAATCAACCTATAGGTCCTGATTACAACTCAACCTAAAACTCCCCTAGATCGAGATCATGAGTGCGAATAACACAAGTTTATACTGAGAGGAGGGTGAACAGTATAAGATCAAAACTTTTACTTTTCTTTCCAAATGATAACAACAATAATATCAAGGTAGTAAATGAATCAATGCACAAATAATCAAACACATGAGAGACACATATTTAACATGGTTTACCCAATGTGGGCTAAGTCCATGGAGAAAATATTTCTTATAAATTTCCTCAACCAATCTCTTGGGAACAAATTCCCTATTACAATATTTATGGGCACCAACCCAAAGGAGACACCAATCCCCTATGCTCAATTTTATGGACCTCTATCCATAGGAGACACCAATACCTTTTTTTTTGTGTTTGTGGACCTCTATCCATAGGATATCTCAATCTCCTCTACTTTGGTTTTTGGACCTCTATTCATAGGATACCGCACTCCCCTCTGATTTGGTTCGTGGACATTTATCCACAGGAGACCTCAATCCCCTCTGCTCTAGTTTTTGGACCTCTATCCATAGGAGACCTCTATCCCCACTACTCTACTTTGTGGATCTCTTTAAGTCTTTACATAAGGCTTGCTCTAAAACCTACTCTCAACTCTGCTCATATCTTATCCAAGTCTACACACAAGACTTGCTCAAATATCCTTACCAAAAATTTTTCTAATCTCTTCTTAGATCTACTCCAAGTCTACACACAATACTTGATCAAATCTACTTACCAAAACCTATTCTAATCTTTTCTCAGATCTACTCCAATTCTACATACAAGACTTTCTCAAATATTCTTACCAAAACCTACCCTAATCTCTAATTAGATCTACTCCAAGTATACATACAAGACTTACTCAAATTTTATTACCAAAATCATCTCTAATATCTGCTAATAATACTTGCTCACAACCCTATTCAAATTTTCTCACAACTCTGCTCAAATATATTCATAACTTTCTTCATACCTACTCACAGAAACAACTCAAACATTCTCAATTCTTGCATAGAAATCATTCCATATATCTTTCCCAAAAGTGCTTTCTTTGACTAAAGTACTTTAGACATTTTCTATCTAGAATTGTTTTTCTTCGTGACCATAGAGAATTATATGCATTACAAACAATCAATATGTTCTTCTCACATTCATTAAGTTTATTGCTTTCACATTCTCACATTCATTTACAAGATATATCAACTATAGCCCTTAGTATATGAACTTCTTATGTATTTATCACAATAAAAACTAATGCACACACTTGCTTCACAAATTTGATTTCTGACACTTGCACAATTCACTTTCAATATCACTCAAACCAATATACAATTTGTTCTAAAACCTTAGGACATGTGTTTCCAATTTTATTCAACAATTAAGCACAATTTTTTTCTTAAACCCTAACACATATGCATACTCATTCAATATTTATTTCTCCAATCATATGACAACAAAATATCCCTTAACCAAAAGCCACCTTTAGAATGAGATCAAAACACCATACCTCTAAAAATTACCTTTTTGATGATGTGCCTCTAAAACCTGTCTCAAAACAATTTTCCTTTTGATCCTTCAAGAAATCTAGTTAGTGATTTTCAAGTCTAGCATAGATAAAAATATCATCCACTCAAATATTTCCAAAAGGTATCCACAATAAATCTACAAAACAAAACCTTATTTCTCCTCTTTTAATTTTTCAAAAATAAGCTTCTAAAACCCTAGGTTCCCTTTTTCTATAACACAAAAATTACACTTGGAAATAAATCAATTTACACCTTATAACTCCTAGCTTATTGTGTTGGAGTGGTATATACTATGGTGTGAAGAATATATATAGTGAGATGTGATATGTATATAAAATACTGTCTAGATGAATATATTATGTGTGAGTAGAAAGGACTGGGTGGTTTATGAAATTTATAGTAGGGGTGTATTTATTTTTTTTCGTTGGATAATACTTCCCCTCTCCTTTCTCCATTCTATTGTCTCATCGCCCCCCCCCCTCTCCCCTCGCTGGGACTTGTGTGTGATATCATGTCGAGGTATTGTTTGGAGTGGTTGATGGGTGTTGGCGTGGGTGGGGGGTGGTTTTTGGGGGGGGGTTGGGGGGTGGTTGGGGATGTTGTGGGGGGTGTGTGTGGGGGTGTTGTCGTCCTTTGTTGGTGTGTCGTTTGTTGTCTTGTTGTGTGTGTCGTTGTTGGCTTGTGTTGGTGTTTGGTTGGGGGGTGTTTGTGCGTGGGGTGTGGTGGTTGTTTGGGGTGGCCGTGTGTGGTTGTTCCCTCGTCGCTGCCTGTTGTGGTCGTCGTCGCGTGTTGGGGCGTGGGCGTGTCGTGGGTCCCCCTGTGTGGTCGTCGTCGTGGTGTCTCCCCCGCCGTCGGTGGGCGGGCGCGTGCCCCGCCCGCGGGTCCGCGCGCGGTGGGGCCCCCCGCGCCGCGGCCCCGCCCTGTCGCCCGCCCCCCCCTGCGGCCGGTGTGCGGTTGTGGTTTTTGTGTTCTGTCGGTCTTTGTTGGGTTGTTTTTTGTGTGTTTGTGTTGTTTGTATCGTTGGGGTGTGTTGTTGGTTGTTTTTTTTGTTTTTGTTTTTTGTGGTTTGTTGTTTTGGTTGTGTGTTTTTTTTGTGTTTGTGTTTTTGTGGCTTGGGGTGTTGGTTGGGGGGGGGCTGGCGGGGGGGGGTGCGGGGGGGGGCCCCCCCGCCCGGGCGGCTCGCGCCCCTCCCTTTCCTTTTTTTTTCCTTTTGTTGTGTTTTTTTTTAAATTAAAAAATTTGTTTTTTTTTATTTAAAAAAAAATTATTTTTTTTTTTATATTTTTAATTTTTTTTTTTATATAGAATTTTAATTTTTTTTTTTTAAAATTTTTTTTTTTTTTTTAAATTATAATTTTTTTTTTTTTTTTTTATATTTTTTTTTTTTTTTTTATTTTTTTTTTTTTTTTTTTTTTTTTTTTTTTTTTTTTTTTTTTTTTTTTTTTTTTTTTTTTTTTTTTTTATTTTTTTTTTTTTTTTTTTTTTTTTTTTTTTCTTTTTTTTTGTTTTTTTGTGTGTTTGTGTGTGTGTTCTTTGTTGGGTTGTGGGGGGGTTTGTGGGGGGGTCTCTCTGGGCCTCCTCGCCTGTCTTGCCTGCCCCCCCCCCCCCCCCCCCCCCCGCCCTCCCCCCCCTCCCCCCCCCCCCCCCTCCTCCCTCGCCCCCCCCCCCCTCTTGCCCCCGGGGGCGGCTGGGAGGGTGGGAGAGGGGGGGGGGGGGGGGGGGGGGGGGGGGGGGGGGGGGGGGGGGGGGGGGGGGTGTGGGTGTGGGTGCGTGGTGTCGTGGTCCCTCTCCCCCCTCCCCCCCCCCCCCCCTCTCCGCCCCCCCCCCCCCCCCCCCCCCCCCCCCCCCCCCCCCCCCCCCCCCCCTCCCCTCTCCCCTAATCTTCCACGCCCCTCCTCTCTCTCACCCTCCCTCTCCGTACCCTTCTTCTTCCCTCGTCCTCTCTCTTCTCGTCCTCCCCGCCCCCCCTCCCGTACCCCCCTCTCCACTCCCCCCGCATGCGCTCCCGCTCCCCCGCCCCCCGCCCCCCCCGCCCCGCCCCCGCCCGCCGCCCGGCTGGCCGCCGGGCCCGCCGCGCGGGCGGGCGAGGGCCCCGCTCGGGCGCGCGGCTCCCCCCCCCGCCCTCGTCCCTCCCACCCTTCCCTCCCACCCTCTCACCCACTCTCGTTCGCTTCTGTTTGGTTCGTTTTTTTTGTTGGGTTTCGTTGGTTTAGTTTGGTGTGGTCGTTGTCGGTGGTTGTTGGTGTTTGGTTGTTGTTTGTTGTTGGAGGTGGTGTTGTTTGGTTGTTGGTGAGGGTTGTTGGTGAGATGTGGATTGTTGTGGTGGTGGATCAGCTGGTGGGGTGGGGAGTAAAGAAGTAGGGAGGCGCGGGAAGACGGGCGAGGGGGGCGGAGCCGCCCCGCTTGCCGCGCGACCCGCCGCCCCCGCTCCCCCCCCCCCCCCGCCGCCCGGCCGCCGCCCCGCCGCGCCGGCGGCCGCCGGCCGGCGGGGGCCGCGCCGGGGGGGGGGGGCGGGGGGGGGCGGGGGGGGTGGAGCCCGCCGCGGGCGGCGGGCGCCGCCGTCCTCTGGCGTGGGTGCCTCCTTTTTTTTTTGTTTTTTTTTTTTGTCTTTTTTTTTGTCGTTTTTTCTTTCTCGCTCTGTCCTCCTCCGCCTCCCCCGTTCTCCTTTGTCGCCCTTTGTGTAGTGCTTTGGGGAGTGGGTGTTGGGTTGGTCGTCGCTTGCTGCCTCCCTCCTCCCCCGTCCCCCCCCCCCCCTTCCCCCCTCCCTCCCTCGTTGTCGTCGTCGGGTTTGTGCTGTTCCGCTTTCGTGCGCCTTTGCTCCCTCCTTCTTTGCTGCTTTTTTTTTTTTTCTTTTTTGTGTGGCCTCCCGCCCGCCCCCCCCCCCTCTCCTCTCCTCCCCTCCCTCCCCCCCCCCCTGCTCCCTCTTCCCCCCGCCCCCCCCCCCCTGTCCGCCCCCTTCTGGTTTGCCTGTTCCCGCTCCCCCCCCCCCGCCCCCCCCCCCCCTGCCCGCCCCCTCTCTCCCTGTCACTTCTCTCCCCCCCGTGCGTGTGGGTTGGGGACGGCTTGTGGCTGCGTTGTGGTTGTGTCTTTTTTTTGCCAGTTGTTAGATCCGTCGTGGAGTCGTCTTTGTATTTTGGTGTGTTGTGTTGTGGATATATGTTGGATGAATTGTTTATAGGTTGGTGTGGGGGTGGGGGGTGGCTTGGGTGGGGAGTGGGTGGGGGGGGGGGGGGCGGGCCGGGCCCCCCCCGCCGTGTCCTCCCCCCTCGCGCGGCCGCCGGCGGGGGGGGTGGGTGGGTCCCTGCGTGGCGGCCGGGCGGGGGGGCGGGGGGGGGGCCCGTGGCCCGCCCTTCGCCGGGGGGGTTGGGGGGGGGCGTCTGTGGGGCGTAGGTGGTGGTGGAGCGCCGTTGTGTTCCCCTTCCCCTCCCTCCCCCCCCCCTTCCGGAGGGGAGGGGTGGCGCGTTTCTTTCTTCCCCCCCCCCCCCCCCCCCCATCGGGGGGGGGGGGGGGTGGGAGTGGAGAGTGAGGAGGTGTTTTATTCATATACATCTAAAATATAAAAAAAAAAAAAAAAAAATAAAAAATAAAAAAAAAAAAATATAAATACATAAAAAAAAAAAAAAAAAAAAAGAGATAAAAAATTTATTAAAATAAAAAATATATTCCTTCCTTTCCTAATAAAAAATAAAAAAAAAAAAAAAAAATATAAAATATAAAAAATTACATATCACCTCCCCCCTCACAATGGAGAGAGAAATAAAAAAAAAAAAAAAAAGCCACACACTAATAATATATATATAGATATAAAAAGTTATGAGATTAAGGAGAGGGGTGGGGGGGGGGGGACTCCCTTTGTATGGGGGGGTGTGTGCTCTCATATATTTTATTTTTTTTTTTTCCTTTCTTTTTATTTTTTTGTGGTGTTGGTGGGTGTAGCATGATGGGGAACAAGGAAGGGTCGCTCTCTTTGTGGAATAAAAAAGTAATATAGAGAGGTGGGTGGAGGTGGTGTCTCTCTTTTTTTGGTGGGGTGTGGCCGCTTATTATTGTTGGGGTGGTTTTTTTTTTTTGAATTGATTTTAGGGGGCCTTTTTGGCTTTGGGGAGACTTTGCTTGTCTCACATATTGTTCAACAAAACACCCAAATTCAACTTACAAAACACATAACATATAAAACACTAAATACACCTTAAAAATCCAAGCTTATGACATTTAATACACCCTAATATACAACTCACAATGCAAAATATAGAAATATCTAAATGCACCTTAGAACTCCAAACTTTAAAATAATCAAAATGTTTTTACTTTACCTTGTTCAAAGTCTTCGTGCACTTTGTGAACACCAAGCAACCTTAGCACATCACAAAAATCAACTCAAAAATCAACTATGTCATCAATTCCAAGAAAAAATACACTCAAAAGATTTTGACCCGTAGACCTCTGACCCAACAGTACTTTCACAAGTGCCTTGACCAACTACGCTACCACAGTGGTTGGAACCAAGGAGGTACCCACACATATTTGTCCCTGTCTCAATGCATGGATCAAAAAATTAGCACAACATACAAAAATGACTTCCATGGGTTTTGACCCTACAACCTTCCTCCTGCTAGTGCTTCACACAAGTCACTCAGCCAGCTAGGCTATTCCAGTTGCATAGGACATGTCAGGTGCTCACAAAAGTTTTCATTGACCAGTGCATGCACACATTTCAAACACACTATCCTATTCTCTTGCCATTCATAGAAAATTAGAACTTCGAATCACATAAGGTATTAACAATATTTTTGAATTAACTAAATTCAAAATATAACATTAGTGCTTGGTAAAAAATCAAATCTCTTGTCCCTTATTTATATGCACTTCGTCTTGAATTGAAATGTTGGCACACAATTTTGCATGGGAGTATTTAAAGTGATGTTGGCACCAAGGGTTTATAACTTTATATTATAATATTTAATAAATATTATAATATTTCCTTTTGAACCTTTGCCTTCAAAATATTTTCCCAAGAGACCTTTATTTAAGCCTTTTCCCATCTTGATTTTAAACATTACCTTCTAAACCCACTCTTAAACATTTTGTCCTCCTTGTAATAATTATTATAATTCTTTGTTTTAGACCTTTGTCCCAGAAAAACTTCTTAAACCTTTTTGTCCTTTGTATAGTATTTAAAAAAATAAATATTATAAACCCTTTTCTTTCAATAATTTTCTTTCTTGGGAGATATACCTTACCTTGAAATTTTTCCATAGCTTGCTATCAAACCCATGTAGAATATTCTTGACTATCACATTATTTCTACCTCATGTAATCTTTAACATCACATTATTTCTACCTCATGAATCCTTTGACATCAATGACAACTCAATGTACTCAATATTTCCATTAATCTCCCCCTTTGTCATTGATGGAAACCCTTACAAAAAAATATTCTTTTAGTGCAACTGGATGCCAAAACTGCTCCCTTGAGAAGTTGTTCCCCCTTTCTAAAATCTCTCCCCCTTACTGAATTCTCTCCCCCTTTGACATCAATGGAAAAGGGCTCCATGGGGCTAAAAATAAGTTATTCTAGCATAGCCCCCACACCACCTCCTCTCTTAAGGTGTTCAATTTTGCGATGGGATTAAAGCTACTCCCAACTTACAATGGTCTTCTTCTTATTCAATATTTTTCCAAACCTCTGAAGCCATATCTCTTTGAACATTTTGAATATCTTTCTTCATGCTTGTCTTTGGAAGTTTCAGAAATTCTATTCTACACCACTTTGCTTTATGCCCAAAATTATTACAATTGTAACATCTAATATTGTAGTGCTTGGAAGGTGCAAATGATTTAAATTTTCTATTGGTGAAGCCAAAATCACTCTTACCATGAACCCTGTAGTGTATAGCTTTGTGACCAAAATGATTACATGAGTAGCAATAACCTTGAAAGAAATATTCATCTTCAAATGTATTGAAGTTCCTCTTGGTGAAGCCATAATCCTTCTTTCCATGAACCATGCAATGCACTGCTTTATGACCAAAATTATTACATTAGTAACAATAGCCTTGGAAGAAATATTCATCTTGCCTTGGAGGATATGATCACATACTTCTTTCTTTGCTTTTCTTGTGATGGTCTCTATTCCTTGATTGTGCATTGTTTTCTTCCTCTTTGAAGCTTCCACTTCTCAACATATTAGCATATGTCCTAGAGTCTTATTAAATTTTCCTCTTTGATGTCTCTATTTCATTTGAGCTTGACTCCTCCTTTTTTCTCCTTGACCTTCTTCAAAACCAAGTCTATTATTGATAAATGGAGATCTCTATATTTTGATAATGTCATTTAAGGTTTTTGAGATTTTCTCAAACTTATGTAGCTTATCATTAGAATATTTCACTTCCATTCTTAGAGAAACCACTTCATGTTCTAATATTTCACATTCTAACTCTTTTTCCTTTAATTGTTCATCCATACCTTCTTCAATTTTTCTTCCCTCCTCAACCTTAAATTTTAGGTCAATGAGGTCTTGTAGAAGTTTTGCCTTTGTTTTCTCATCCTCTTGTACTTGAGACCTTCAATATTAAGTTCTCCCTTTTCAACTCAACAAGTTCCTCTTCTATATCAATTATGGCTTCCTCTTCCTTTTCTGAATCTTTCTCTTCTTCTTGGTCTTCAATAACAAGATCATCTTCTTTTTCACTATCTGAGAGACTTTCATCATTGTCACTTGAAGCACTGCTTGCTACTTCAACATAAAAACTCTTATTGTATCTTTGAAATACCTTCTTCTCATGCTTGCTTTGATTGTGCCTATTTTTCTTCTCTTGATGATATTTTATTCTTTTATTTTTCTTATATTCCTTTTATTCTTCACTACTACTACTTCCATATTGTGGAAAATTAGTTGTATAGTGACCAATGTTACCACAACCAAGACATTTATTTTTTTCTTCCTCTTTCTTTTTCCTCTGAAGCCTTGAATACTACCTTTCTTTTGGATATTTGATCTTTCTTTTTCATTATCTCATAGGCTATGATATTTCTATGTAGCTCATCCATGTGTGTTCCTGTAAGATATTTCTTCAAGTTGTTATAATTTTCTTAAGGAACCCACTCTGATACCAATTGAAGAACACAAGATTATATTGAAAGGGGGGAGTAGTATAAGATCAAAACTTTTACTTTTCTTTCCAAATGATAACAACAATAATATCAAGGTAGTAAATGAAACAATACACAAATCATTGCACACATGAGAGACATAAATTTAACGTGGTTCACCCAATGTGGGCTATTTCCATAGAGAAAATATTTATTATAAATTTCCTCAACCAATATCTTAGAAACCAATTCCCTATTACAATTGTAGACACCAAAACCTAGCCACTTGTCATCCATCCTGAACTTCCTGCCATATCGACCCATTATTCATATATATTTATTTTATATATATTTAAATAATAATATTTATATATATTATATTTCATATATATTTAATAAATATATGTCTATATAAATGAAGTAATCCCAACCATATGATTTCACTTAATCCTATCCATTCATCTACATCAATCCATACCACATCCTAGATTTAATATTCACCCTTCGATGTGCTTTTATCTCAGCCACATGATTAGTATCATTGAAAACCTAGCATGCCCTAGGTTGGACTATTAATAGGAACTATTTTGATGGCTTAACCCCTGAATCCTGAGTGCAATTTTTCCTAAGTCATTCATACCAAATTTATTTGGAGTATATTCGATAGCTCTCACCATCCATTCTCACCTACAGTAGCCTCTACATCCATCATCACTCATATCATATCACTAGATCTACTTCTACAGACTCATCCCTTAGTCATTGAATAACTTTGGGTGATTCCTATCACCACCAAGCACCTTTTGGCACTTCCCCTCCATTGCCAATAACCTATGGGTGTCCCTCCACCATTCCCAAGCACCCATGAGCATTTCTTACCACTACCAAGGACCTCTAGGTGCTCCTCCACCATTCCCAAGCACCCATGAGCATTTCCTATATTCGTCGAGTGCCCATGGGTGTTTTACATAAGTTTTATGAGGTCCTAATAGCCTTCAGGTAATGATGGGGTATCACTGCACCAATCCACTATAACAGACTTCATTAGATCAAAGAACAATATATACGTAATAAAAATATCTTGTTTAGTATTTTATTACATACTTTTTTAGTTTTGTTCATGTTATTTACAATAGATAACTATAGTTTTTGGTATTTGTTATAGAGGGCCTCACATTATGGAGCCCTCACAGTTGCTACTAAATAATTTTTTGTTTTATTATGTGTAGATATGAAAGTGTGACATTAGCATTGTATAGCTACTTAAGCTAGAGTGGCCCGACATTGAATAACTAGAAGCCCACTCACATTTTTTGGGAGTAGATATGCATTTGAAGACACCACCAACGGTGTTTTCTAGGGTTTCAAATAAACCTAGCCACTTTAAAATATATATCAAATGGTTGAAATATCCTTATTGTAATAATGAATTTTTGAGGCTCCCCCCATTAACATAAAATCATTCATTGTGTATTCTACTTTCTTTGAGTTCAATAAATTTCGTATTATTTGGTGTTGCATTTTTGTCTTCAAAAATGGTGATCATAGTGGGACCTATTAAGGGTTTATTTTTATGATTTTATTTACTAATTTATTTTCTATTTTTTGTCTTATTTTGCAAGATTTTTAGAAGCACGATTTGAACATTTTTTACTAGTTAGGATTTCCAAAGACTTGCAAGAAATTTCAAAAGGTGTATGAACATATAGAGGCACTCTAGGGCCATCCAAAAATGCCTACGTGCATTTGAAAAATACCCAAATATGTTTTATATAGAGTTAGAGTAGATATTTATGCCTTTTGTAAGTCTACTATCAAAAACCTATCTTTTCTGATAACATATTCTAGCAATTTTATGTTCTTTTTAGGTTTCTTAAGATAAAAATAACTTCATTAATTAAATATAGAAAATAAAATTTATATTAGATTGCATATTAGGTTCTAGATTAATCATTTGCATCCATCCACATCTTCTATTTGAAGTTTTTGATTTTCTATTGTGTGTACAAATTGAAAAAAAAGTATTGCATTCTGATTTCATGTGAATTGAAATTGCACAACTAGTTTGCATTATAGGGTTACGGATTCCTATTTTTGTAGGTCTAAGTAGGAACAATTTTCATATTCCTTAAGTATTCTCGTACTTTGGGTGATTCCATACAGAGGAGTAGACGAACCCCTCAATTATCTAGAGTGGGTTTTAAGTGGTGTAGTTTACATCCTTTGGAAAAATTTGTATTGTGAGTAGTGGCCTTTGAAATAGACTATCAAAATTAGTTATCTTTATAAAATCGTATGAACACAATAAAAATCATAAATTTTAAAAAAATAATCACACACTACATGATTCACATTTAACAATAGTGGTTGTATTTCATCACCAACCATTGTTTGAGATTTGGTGGTAGTGGCTTTCATCTCCATCCACCAATATATGCCCTTAGAAACCCTAGGTCACCCCAAAGCAAACTTGTTGGATTTCATCATAAGAAATAATCTTGTTCCCCTAGCTTGGCCATAGTTTTTACCTTTCTTTGATTAATTATTATTAACGCATTTGAAACACACAAGATTGAAACTTAAGAAATTGAACTCACATTAAAATGAGATAATCAATGAATGAGGTAAGACACACTTGTTAAACAAACTTAGCATTGATTGTTTATTTTTATTGTGAAATTAAAATTTTGTATCTCATTTTACTACATAATTTGTATTTTGGTTTATTTGCTTTATGATCTTAACAAGAAAATAAAAGAAAACATTAAATCAAGATAATCAAACGAAACCTTCATCCACCTTCCCCACCACTTTTGTGGTAGAATCCCTGAATGTGATATAGGCAAATTTGTCTACAAGTCCCTCACATTCCTTGTCATCCACAACCTTTCATATGGATATGCCCCAAGAAGAGTCTAGCTCACCAACCATCGACCACCACATCACCTGCATAGACATGGCATGAGTAGAAGCTCTCATGAAGTATTCTAACTATGTCCTAGAGTTAGTACCTAACTCACCTAGACATGGTTCTACTTTATATTAGGAAATTATTTATTTCCAACCACCATCTAACTTTACCCAGGTGTACACCAACCCTCATTTTGACTCATTAGTTGCACCTTCATCCCATATATCCATTCCCAAACCCTCATGTGCTCCTAGCACTTCTTACATATCCACATACACCAACCACTTGTATGAAGCACATGTAAATGTTGCTTCACAAGTTTTAGCCTCATAAGTTGCCATACCTACTGTAAATTGTACCCCAACCACATTTTCCATACCATATGATTCCATTCCCTCAAATTTTGATAGAGATATTAAGGAGGTTTGGGAACCCTTGAACAAATTGCTTAGATAGCATCAAAATTATCAATAACAAGTGCAAGTGAACCCTAAGCCTTTACCAAAATCTACTCAAACTATCCTCATTAACCAAGGTCCATCATGGAACACACAATCTTCTATGGTTTATATACCTATTCCTCCTTTAATTCATACCACTACCCATCCTATTCCCATTGGCCAACCTAGCCATAACCCTCATACATCAACCTCATTCCAAAATTCTCCATATTTTCATCATCAATATTCTCTTCATCAATTTACATAAAATTCACCTAGTCATCATTACCAATCTCATCATCATTTTTTCACCTTACAACATTTCTCCACTTCACCTCAAATCACCAAGTAATTTAGGGCTTCAACATTCTTGAAGAAGACCCTCGAATTAAGGCCATGCAAAAACAAATATATCAGTTGATACAACATACTCCTAGTTTGACAAACTAGAAGTCAACTTTACATCAATTGATCAACCAACCTATTCATCCTTCGGTACCATTATCGCCATATCCAAAATATTTCATGGTGCCTAAGTTTGATAAATTCAAGGGAACTAAGGATCCCAAAGAGCATGTGAGCACATTTGTACATGCATGTTTTAGAATCTAAAATGACAATGCTCTCATGCTCATAATATTTCCTCAAACATTAGGAGGAGATGCCATAGAGTGGTATAATGAATTACCTAGCCATATTATTTATACTTTTGAGTAATTTATTGACCAATTATTTGAGTGTTTCATCTTAAATATTAGAAATAAAGCCTCATTATCTGATGTCTATGCTTTAAGACAACATGATGATGAGTCTATATAAAATTTTGGAAACCATTGAGGGGTTGTAATTACCAAATTGCCATTCACCCTACCAATGGATGAGCTAATGAAGCTATTCACCAAGAGTTCTTTAAAACCTATCTCTTGGATGCTTCAACTACAAACCTATCATTCATTTGAAGAATTTTTAGCTTAGGCTAGTGTCATTGAGGAGATCAAAATCCAAGAAGGCATACTTAAGCCTAAGAATAAGGAATAGAAAAATAAGGTCCAATACAAAAGCAACTATTCTGGCCAACCAAAATCAACATAGGCTACCCTAGCCACTTAGCTCAATCACGTTAATCAAGTGGTCATGAGCTAGACAATAATGGCTCAACAAAAATCCATGCAACAAATTGCTTATCATGTGGTACCCTCAACAACTCAAGCCATGCAGAACATAGTGCTATCTATAGAAAACCGTCCTCAAATATAGTCTATCTAACAAAATTACCAATACACCCCCTCAGCCGAGCCATATGCTTCCCTTTTTGAAGGTTGTATAAGACAAACAAATTTTCTTTTCCCAAAGGTAGACCAAATGATCCCATAAAATGTAATAAACATTATCAAGAACATATTTTTATCCCTATCATATGAAAAATAGGCATGACATTAACAATTTCCATACATTTAAAGACATAGTACAAGATCTTATTGACCTAGGGGTAATCAAGCTTGACAACCTCCTTGCTCAAAAAATTTTAAACCTTGGTATTTTTCAAACACCACTTCCTCATCACGAGGAGGTACAACCAAATATAGGAGGGTCTAACACCAAAACTCCTCCTAATTAATTCAATCACATCCAACAATACCAAGGGTTTGTAAGGGCCGTCCACATGGTCTCTAGAGATCAAAGAAACGATCAAAAACATGTAATGCAACCACCCTAAGAAAGTGTGTCACAACCTCCCACATTGCCTCCCATTAAAATTTCCCCCAATCCTTTATCACCAATTCACATACCTAGCCAATCAAATCCTCCAAATACACTGATTAATCATCCACCATGACCAATCATCTCATTGAGTAGTTGGTCAACTACAAGTCTAAATATGGCTTTCACTAAATTTTCAATATATAATTTAATTCAACAATCTCCTCCATATCGTGATGCATTAATGGAAATTTTTAAATCCATTGAATTGCAATCTCAAGATCCTAATGCCTTCAAAAAATTTATGGGGAGCATCCAAAAATACATGGAGCCTTCCATCACATTCTATGACTTTGATAGTAAACCAATCTCATCAAACTCAATAGACCCTCCATTGCATATTATGGCTCTAATTGATAGAAGCCTTTCAAAAGAGTTTTAATTGATATCAGTTTCTCTATCAATATCATCACCACATTAGCCCTTCATCATTTAAACCTTCCTCCATATCATATCACCAAGTCATCATTCACCCTAAAATCATTTAACGATGCTTTGTGTTCCATAGTTGGCACTATTTTTTTACCCATTGAAGTAGGGGCCAAAATGTTGCACACCATGTTTCACATATTGAAAGGACCCATGGCATACAATATACTTCTTGGAAGACCTTGGATGAGGGAAATGATATGTGTACCTTCAATACTACATCAATACTTGAAATACATTTATGAGGGATAAGTAGATTGCATACTGGTGGATATAAAGTCATTTAAGTATTGCAATTTTATTTCAAATCCTTATGAGTCCATGCTTACTTCCACTCACCTTTTCTTATCACCATCTACCAATCCATATACCACGTCATCCATTTCTTCATACAAGGCCTTCATTCCTAAGGAGTTCCCTATCACCAATATCCATCAAGCTTCCACACCCCCATCATATTCATCATTTACTACATGTACATGTGGTCACAGCTAATCCACATAATGAACATAATTACCATCTACTTCATCAACATCATCCACTCAACAACCTTTCCAATCCAATTCATCTACTTCACCCAATGTTTCACAAGTCGAATTGATGGATTATGAGATACCTTCATCTCCATCATTCCCTGAGGAATCATATAGCCATGGTCCTTCCACATATTTTGAGGTAAAAAACATTATTTTCATGCCACTCACCATCCCTAATGCTAAGGATTTTGATCATCCACATGATCCACCTTTAGCAATAGGAGTAGTATAGCATAATGGGTTAAACTCTAAATAGTATAAATTTTGTCTATGGAAGGATTGATTCGTCATCCAATCTAGCTCTTTAGAGGAACCCAAGGAATTAGTACTTGCTAAAATTCCAAACATGTCAAGATTTCCATCCTGATATTTTTATATAGTCAATTGGTAAGGTCATGGCCTAGGATTGCATGAACAAGGAGTGCTTCAGCCCATTGATGTTCCATATCATCTAGAGGTGCACAATAATTTAGGTCTAGGATACCATTCACTTTTTGCCATATCTTCTCTTGAATAGGCCTTCCAATGGCTTAATATAAATTTAGGAGAAGAAGCCCTGCATCCTAATAATTCTAACAATGAAATATATGAAGAATTTGAACTTATTTTGATAATTTCAGATGAATCTGAAGAAGAATCATAGCCCATTATTCCCCATACTGAACAACATATTCCTCATTTATGAGATCATATTTCACTTACTTCTTCCACAAGAATGAGTTGCCTCTACTGGTGAACCACCACTTCCATCCCATTAAACCATATCATAATCCAATGTTGTTTCATATGTACATAACACAAAAATAATGGTTTTCACCATACCAAAAAAAATCAAAAATAAAAAATTAACAAAAATAGTTTCTTTATTTGCATTACATGTGTATATATCACTTAGATAAATGTATTCATTTGTGTTTCTTGTTTCTATCCAGTTTAACCAAGCTCCTATCACTAGTTCTTAGGTTTCATCCATTCTATCCAACCTTATCCACTTTTTCCAATAAGTCAACATGAATCCTATTTATTTATTCACCCCGCTCTATAATCCATATGATCAAACTAAGCCAATTCCAATTGACATAATTTTCATTGACATGGATAAGATTTCCTCACCTCCATAATTTTTCAAATTCATCTTATCTAAGGAATTGTTAAGGACTTCTACCAACTACATTCCTCCATCCCCTCCACCTTCCCCTTCACCTTCACCTTAGGATCATGAGGTTTTCCAAGAAAAAATAGATGAGGATAAGCTAGAAGTGTTTTATGAAATCTTAGATGACATTCATATGATCCCTATGCCCCATCAGCTTGAGGAAGGTTCTCACATATCCATTGAATATACCATTGATGTGGACCTTAGTTCAGACAAATACAATCCCCCAAATTGTCAAGCTTGAAAAATTATCACCTAACAAACAAGAGCAATTAATTGCTCTTCGCAAGAGGAAGAAGGATATATTTGCATGGTCCTATAAGGACATGCTCGATCTTTACCATAGTTTTTTTGTCCATAATCTCACCTTACATCCTGATGCTAAGCCAATCAAACAAAAACTTAGGGGAATGCATCCTACTGTGGCCCTCTTGGTAAAGATAGAGCTTCAAAAACTCCTAGACGTGAACTTCATAGTTCCTATCAATTATCTGAAGTGGCTTTAAAAAATGATACCCATTTAAAAACCTAATAGGATGATATGCATTTGCACTAACTTTTGAGATCTTAACAAAGTGTATCCTAAGGATGAATTCCCTCTTCAAAACATATATACTCTTGTCAACACCTGTGTTGGTCATGAAATGCTTTCACTCATGGATGGTTTTTTAGGATACAACCAAATTCGAATAAATCCTTATGGCCAATACAAAACATCATTCACTACACCTTGGGGAACTTTTTGTTACAAGGTGATGCCCTCTAGACTCAATAATGCAAGTGCCACTTATCAATGTGTCATGACATACATTTTTCATGAGTACATGCATAAGATTATCAAATATTATGTGGATGATATCTTGGCTAAATACAAAATTTGACAATAGCATATTGGTGTATTGGAGAAATATTTTGACCTACTCCTAGAGCATAATGTAAGGTTGAATCCCAAGAAATATATATTTGGTTTTACCTTTGGGAAAACTTCTAAGATTCATTATCTCTAAAAGAGGCATTGATATGGACCCTAATAAATTCAAGGCCATCATGGATATGCCTCTCCCAACTAACTTAAATGAATTGTATAGTTTACAAGGAAATATTCAATCAATACATCATTTTATTGCACAACTTTATGATAAATATAGGTCATTCAATCACTTACTACAAAAGGAGGTGTCATTCTCTTGGGTAGAGGAGTGTAAAAAAGCCTTTGATGATATTAAGCAATAACTAGCTTCTCCACCAGTATTAGATCCTCCTCATTTAAGGATCCCATTCTATCTTTATATCTCAGCAATAAACTTTGTATTAGGGATAATTCTTGCACAAAAGAACAAACAAAATTGAGAGCAAGTTGTCTACTACATTAGTAAAACATTGGTAAGCTATGAAACTAAATATGCTTATGTATAAAAATTGTGCTTAGTAGTGGTTTTCACCACTAATAAACTTCAATATTACATGCTTAGTCACACAACATATATCATATCTAGAGAAACTCCTCAATGTTATATGATATCTCTCACTTAAAATAACACCCACACCGCTAAATGGATAATGCTCCTTACTGAATTCAACCTTGAATTCATTAGCCAAAAATCCATTAAAGATCAGGTAATAGCTGATCAACTTGTGAAAGCTCCACTACCTAGTGATCATACTTTGATTATTGAGCTCCCAGATGATTCAAAATTTGTCATCACTGAATAAGAAGAAGATGGAATTCCATAGGAAGATGTCGATATCACACTATTCTTTGATGGCTCTAAGTGTACAAAAGTTTAAGGTGTTGCAATTATAATTCACACACCCCAAGGGGTACCTATCCTCTTATCATTCAAACTCAACTTCCAATGCATTAAAAACACTGTAGATTATGAAGTCTTAATCCTAGGCCTTCAATTAGCTATAGCAATGAGCATTAAGCATATTAGGATATTTGGTGATTCTCAACTTGTTGTTAAGCAAATCAATGGAGAATACCAATACAATGAGCCTACCATTAAGCTTTACCATGAAGTAGCAATAAAATTGCTCTCTAAGTTTGATTGGTATGAAATCAATAGCTTTCCATGTTTAACTAATAGAGTTACAGATGTGATGGCCTCCCTTAGATCATTGATTCCAAAAGATTCCTTTGGAGAGGTACAACCCCTTATCATTTCAACGATCTATAAATCTACAATTTTTTGTGTTGAATGTAAATGAAATGGGTAGAAATCAACATTTAATACATTAACACAAAGCCATATATGCATTAAACAAAGAAACTATAATTCCATTAATATTAAAAGATATGTGTTACAAGAGGGACATGATGCCCTTTATCCATTTATTTTCCTAACAATATTACAATAAATTTGATGTCATCTTCAATTGTCCCTTAGTGTAGGTGGGCTTATTTGCATATGGGCCACTACCAGGTTGTTTTTTGTTGTTGTTCTTCCTCTTAAGATCTTATAACCAACCTGTGAAGAACCTAAAAAAGGAGTTTAATGCATTGGCAAGCTTGCCTTAGTCAAGTCCCATATTTAGGAAGACAAATTGACTATAAAAACATGATAAAAGTTGGAATGAAGTATGAAGAAATTGATAAAATAAAAAAACTGAGCTTATCTACCAAATCTGATGTGATTTGGGCTTTGTAGGACCAATTCACCACCCAAGGGGTGAACTGATGTCAAATTCACAATGTGGGGGGTGAATTCAACTCTGAGGTCCCTTTTGTAAAATACCTCTAGTGGATTGATTCCTAGGAAGTTTGGGTGCCTCTATATGTTGTCTAAATCCAAGTGTATTCTTCGAGAACTGACTGTTGAACATTCACTATCAATTTTTGTAGAGTTTTTGTGCTTTGTTTGAATTAGGAGAGAGAGCTAATTAGGGGTTTAGGACCCATTATTTATAGGCAATAGAAAAATGCAGGGAGGGTTAGATAGACTAAACCTAGGTTGAATTCTGACTAGGGTTAGGTTGGGAAATGCAATGTGGCAACATCACATTCCTTATGAGAAATATCTCATCCTCACACATGTGTGAGGATGGATTAGGGCTAATCTTGATTAGGAAGCCTTAAGTCAGTTTAGAATATGATTAAATAAATATCCTAACAAACCCTAATTTCACACATGTGAGAGGGTGCAATTAGCATTAATTAGGGATTAAAGGTTAATTAATCAAATTTTCCCTAAAAAGGGGACTTAAGTGAAGTCAACATTAAATTAGATTTTTGTAATTGACTTGTTAATTGTTTTTGCCAATTAATACCCCGTGGGGGTCCTAATCAAGTGCAAATAGGCTTTCAGAGGGTATCCTAGTGCATGATGTGATTTTGAAGGCTTGTTAGGGTTTAGGACCTAAAATTTGATGAAGTGGCATATATGGAATTCTACATGTTGCTATGGCAAACTACGACAGTCTACACATGACTACGCATTACTACGCATGACTATGCATGACTAAAATAGCCTAAAATAGCCTAGGGATGTTTGGAATTGCCTATGGATATGTAGAGATAGCAATGTGTGACTTTTTTGTGTCTACATTTTGCCCCTTTTTATACTATACTATGTGAAACATAGTTTTATACAAAAATGTGAAGGGTTTTTGTAGAAGGAAAAGGGATAGAAGGAGAATATAATACAATCAAAGGTATGTAGCCGCTCGTAGCATGACCATACAACATTAATTGGGGATATAGGGAGAGAAGAGAAGAGAATGTATTTCAATCAAAGGTATGTAGCCACTCGAACTGTGACCATACAACATTAACTAGGGATCTAGGGAGAGAAGAGAAGAGAATGGATTTCAATAAAAGGTATGTAGTCGCTCGAAGTGTGACCATACAACATTAATTGGATATCCATGGGAAAGAAGAGAGGAAGGAAATAAGAAAAAGAGGAAAGAGATAAAAACAATGTTGGTAAATGGAAATGGATGATTTTGGATGCAGTGATATGATTTTGCTGAGTGTGTATGACATTTTCAATGCCATACTAGTTGCTTAAGAATGACAAATTTTGACTGCTTTGCTTTTGTGACCAGATCAACATGGTCCAAAATTATAATTAGGACAAAATCCTAACTAAATATTTGTTTTTGATTGATTGATGAGAACATGGTGACAAGTGTCAAACCATTTGAGTTAGTTAACATTTGGATTATTCAAACATGACCAGATCAGCGTGGTCGTGAAATCCTTTTCCAAATGTTGCGCTAGGATTTCATGATGCTCCATGAATTCCAAAGTAACATTTCCATTGTTATGAATAACTCTCTTGATTTAACCCATGTCTATTTGGAATTGAGATTTTTTTTTTTTAAAGCAAAAAACCCCATGTGGGGCCGCCTTGGTCTGAGAGACCACGAACGGGGTTCTATACCATCAAAGTCACCTGGGAGTCGCACCCAGCCCTGCCCGCACCAACATTATCAATTGGATTTTGGGTACCCAATTCAAATTTTTGGTAGGGTGGAGATTTGATCTCGGGACCTCCCTTGGAGGATTGCCCTCTCTTCTCCAACTCATCTACAACACGTGGGTTTTGGAATTGAGATTATAATTGTATGATAATATTCAAAAAAAAAATATTGTAGACAAATGTGCTAATTGCACTTTTGGATTTTTGATGTTGTGGTTGCATGTAAAGCTAACTTTGGATATGAATACCCCCTCAAACAAGGAATCAAAAATAAGGTGAATGGAATACGATGATTTTATGATGCAACGATTGATAAGATACCAATGCATGATGAATATGATTGAAAATTAAGTTAGAAAACAAATTTGAAAGGTTCCTAGGGTTTTAGAGGACATGTGCCTGCTTTCCTAGGGTTTTGGGGGCATTTTGGGTGGTTTTGGGGTGCTTTGGCTGACTTCACCACCCGAGGGGTGATTTTGATCTAAATCACCACCCGAAGGGTGAATTGGGTTTGATTTCACTCCTCGAGGGGTGAATCATTGATTAAGGTCTATTTAAGTCCTAATTTTCTTGGAATGGGCTCATTTTGACGATGCAAGACATTGGAAAGCGACTTATGGGAGTATTTGATGACATGAGGAGAACACGGCTAACAAATTCGAGGGTGTCAATGATGAGGGGATGTAGGGTAGCAAGAAACAGGTATCGAAACCTATTGATATGTGTCCTTTGTATTTTTTTTTGAATTTGTTTTAATTTTTCTAGGAAATGTGAATGAGACAGGAGGTTTTCATCTCGATTTAATTTTTTTTGTAATTTTTAATGAAAATTTGAACACATAGTGTTAAAGGAGCCAAATGGGTACCCAAAAATGTGATCGATTTCTGAATTGGACTTGTTTTGGCACCAATTTTACTAGGTAATGGGTAGAGTAGGTATGGAGTTTGACCGTCTCGTTTTGAAGTAACGGTGTACTGACATTGAAATGTTATTGCATTTTATCTGCAAATGTAGGAAATGGGTGTCCCGTTAAGCGACTATTTTATTCTTTTTCTTTCATTTGGTATGATTTCGGCATGTGTTTTTTTTAGGTGTAATTTATTAAACCTAGAATGTTAGATTTATCATGTTAGAAGTAGTGTTTTTGGAAACCGATGAAACTTTCACTGTAGAAGGGCAAAATGGGTGTCAAAAAATGTTGTTTGTTTTTGTGTATGACTTAATTTGACCTGCCTTTGATTTGTGTGCCAAGGTGTAGATAATGTTAAACTAAAAATGAGCTTTAGGGAGCCCGATTTGGACTGCATTTAACATCTTTTTGAACTTTCACTGCTAAGTGGGTAAATGGGTATTCAAAAATGTGACTATTATTTTTGAATTGTGTGTTTTGATGTGTGTTCAATTTTGGTGTATTTGTGGTAGCATTGACTTTAAGATATATGTCGATTGGTATGTTGTTTTTAAATTTTGTCGACACATTTACCTCTAAGTGGGAAAATGGGTATCTAAAAACGTATTTTATTTTTGTATGTTGAATTGATTTATTGTATTTTGAATTTCATGCCACAATGGATGTGCAGATGCTTTTGTTAGTGATTGTTGGGGGTCAAATGTGGACTATTTGTCACATGTGTTCAAAATTTTACCATGAAATGACAAAATGGGTATCCAAATATGTGACTGTGTTGTTGATATGTTTTGTCATGTGATATGTGCACAATTTTATCTCGAAGAACATGTCAAATTAAGTAGCTTTAATTTGTAAATTTTGATTGATGAAGTTTTATTTGATTGCAGTGTTATGTGGATTATTAATGTGCAATTTTTTGTGTTTTGTTGTGGATGGACAGGTGTGTGAGACAAGCAAAGTCTCCCCAAGATCGAAGAATGCTCCACAAGATCAATCACACATAAAAGAGGTAAACCCACAACACAAATATTGAGTGGTAAAACCCTACTTCAAATGAAGAAGGGAAACATCCACTATGAAGCTCACTATATTACTCAATGATTCAAAAATACAAGAATGCTTCAATGTTATGCAACAATATGCATCAACATAAACTACAACACAAGTCAATATGACAAGATATGATAAGATGTAGTAGAAAACACCCCTATTTAAAGAGAAGCTTTTCTACTACAACCCTAAATCTTATCACAATCTAATCTTATCACAATTTATCAAATATTAGAAAGTTATTAGTTACTTTCTAATTTTATCACAATCTAATCTTTGAGATATGTGATAAGTGGCATCTATCAAATATTAGAAAGTTATTAGTTACTTTCTAATATTTGCTAGAAAATGGGGAATAACTTTTTTTCATAAATTAAATATTCCTAGCACCCTTATTTTATTTATTAATTGGGTGGGAATATTTTTACATAAATAGAATTATTTTCTAATTCAAATATTATTCTTTAGACTTTATATTTTAGTCTAAGAATAATTTACACAATGTTGCATTACATATTCCAACACTCCCCCTTAATGCAATATTGGGGAAAGGAATTATGAGACAAAGAAACATTCTCCCCCTAAAGATACAAACGGGGATGAGAATAAAATGAGTAATATAGTTACAATGAGCTTCTATGACCAAGAATGGTCTACAATAAGGCACCAATACAAAATGGGCCAAAATGAGACTGCAAGCCCCCAATGGAGTAGCTTCAGATACAAGCAACTTACAAAGCCATCCATCAACCACAAGTGGTTGCAAATGACAAGAAGAAAACATCACAAGGGTGTCTTCAATAAGCCTACAAAACCCCAAATAGAAGTACCTACAAGCTACAAGCAGCTCAACATAAGATCTGTTAGATACATCATCATAAATATATTCACCACAACATATATGAATATCCAAATATGATAACAAAACTGATCTAACAAATAGTGAACTATAAGTCATCACAAAAAGATGCCAAGCCATACTTATAGTCACATGCTATATAGTTGATCAAAAAATATCATGTACAAAGTTGCATAAAGCAAACAAGGAGTACCATGATAATGCAAACTCTAAAGTACCATGTACAAAAGTAGCACAAGGCTAACAAAAAAGTACCATGTACAAGAGTTGCATAAGGTATATGAAAATAATAAAGTGTGCACACTAGTTGCATAAAGCCAACCATAAAATATCATGTACAAAAGTAGCATAAATGCTAACAAGAAAGTACCATGATAAACCAATTGCATAATGCCAACTACATAAAAAACATGTACAAAGTTGCACAAGGCAACAATAAAGTACCATGTAAAAGAGTCGCATAAAGCAATTGCATCATATACCATAATTGCACAATGCCATCTACAAAGTAACATGTACAAAAGTTGCACAAGGCAAACAAGAAAGTACCATGTTCAAAAGAGATGCAAAAAGCAATTATACCACCAAAGATCAACTCATATATATAACAAAAAACACCTCATAAGGATGAAGTTGTCATCACAAAAGTGTAACTACACTTCATTCCCCCTTGAGGACAACTTCACCAAACCAAGTGAGTCCCTCAGCTTATAAAATTGCTCCTTGGGAAGAGGTTTGGTGAAAAAATCAGCAGAATTAGAAGATGATGGGCAATACTCCAACTGAATAGTCCCATCCAATACCTTCTCTCTGATAAAATGGGCTTGGATTTCAACATGATTTGTCCTTTGATGCATTACAGGATTTTTAGCCAAGGCAATAGCTGATTGATTATCAAAGAGCAAACGTGAAGGACCAAATTGCTCAAAGCCAATTTCCTTCATGAGGGTACGAAGCCAAACCACTTCTTGTGTAGCTATTGTCGTAGCCTTATACTCTAATTCCATTGTAGAAAGAGCAATTGTATCTTGCTTCTTGGAAGACCAAGAGATAGTTGTAGAACCAATACTAAAAACATATGTTGTGGTAGACTTTCTGTCTATTCTATCCCCTCCAAAATCAGAATCAGCATAGCCAAAAAGAGCAAAGGAAGGAAGCCTAGAATACTTTAGTGCCAAATATCTAGTACCTACAAGGTACTTCAGAATCTTCTTGGTAGCTTGTAAGTGCTCAATATAAGGTTTCTGCATGAACCTAGCCATCATACCAACTACAAAATAAATATTTGGCCTTGTGATGGTAACATAAAGAAGACTACCAATGAGCTGCCTATACAATGTAGCATCATCCAACTGAGATTTTGTACTTACTTTAAACTTAACCCCTGTAGAAATAGGAATTGAAGTAGGATTACCATCCTCCAAATCAAACCTTTTAAGAAGATCTCCAATATACTTGGATTGAGTCAAAAAAGTAAAATTGTCATTCTGATAAACTTGCATGCCAAGATAGTAGTGTAGAAGACCAAGGTCAGTCATTTCATGCTTTGAATTTAATTTGGAGATGAAATAAAAAATGGCCTCATTCTCATTTCCAGTCACAACAAGGTTATCAAAAAATAGAGCAATTAAAATTACCAAGCTATCTTTCCTAAGCACATAGAGATTTGTATCTTAATAGCATTTATCAAATCCAAGAGATAAGAAGTAACCTAAAATCTTCATGTACCATGCTCTAGGTGCTTACTTCATACCGTACAAGGTTTTCTTTAGTTTACACACAAGTAGGCTCATGATCAATCTCTATCTTAGCTAGAAGAGACATGTTAAGGGTCATACTTCTAGTTATCCTTTGGCTAATTGAATTCTTCTCTTTAGGACCCCTAGAATGATCCAACCACTTGGTCCTTTTGACACAAGGCCCACCCTTTTCTAACTCAAGAAGGTCTTCATTGAATTTGACATCTCTTGAAACAAATACAATGCGTGAAGAAGGTGGGTATAACCTGTAGCCCCTATGTTCTGCATCATAGCCAACAAAGATGCATTTTTGAGACTTTTTGTCCAATTTATTCCTCTTTTATTAAGGAATATATGAAAATGCATCACATCCAAACACTCTTAAGTGTGACAAATTTGGCTTCTTACCATTCCAAACCTCATAAGGAGTCTTCCCCTCAACTAATTTTGAAGGACACATGTTAAGAATTTAGATTGTTGTATTGGCTGCTTCACCCCAAAGAAATTGAGGTAAGTGGTCACCAAGCATGCATCTTACCATCTCCATTATTGTCCTATTTTTCCTCTCTGCAACACCATTTTGTTGAGGAGTGTATGGACAAGTAAACTGCCTTTTGATCCCATGAGAAGAACAAAACTCATTGAAATCATTGTTATTGTACTCCCCTCCATTGTCACTTCTAATCATTTTGATATTTTCTCCCTTTTGATTTTCTACCAAAGCTTTGAACTCCTTGAATGTCTCAAAATAGTCCGATTTATTCTTAAGTAGATACCCAAAGATCATTCTTGAATAATCATCTATAAAGGTGAGAATATAGGATGCACCACCAAGTGATCTAACATGTAATGGACCCATAATATCTGTATGAATGAGTTGAAGAATTTGTGTGGCCCTTGTTGACTTGTCCTTTGCAAACTTTTGTTTGCTCATCTTGCCTAAGATGCATGTTTCACACAAACCATGAATAGGTGAAATGTTAGGCAAGCCTTCAACCAAATTTTTGGACTTCATCATTTGAATATTTTGATAGTTGGTATGGCCTAACCGTAAGTGCCAAAGCTTGCTACTAGGAGAAACATTAGTTGCTAAACACACTTTAGGAGGAGCATCACCTAACACATAAAGATTATTCTTCACATAACCTGTAATGATTGGTAGCATGCCTTTCCTAATGCTCCATGAAGTTGCATTGAACTCAATAGTGTGACCACTTCTAGCAACTTACAAAAAAGAAATTAAATTTCTCCTAAGGTTAGGCACATATAGGACATTATCAAGTAATTTCCTCTACTACTACAACTTTCCAACACCTTCTACTTGAAGTCTAGTATTATCACCAATGACAACCTAATCCAAGAGTGCTTATGAAAGTCCACAAACTTATCCTTTTCAAAACACATATGGTTAGTGCATCCAAAATCTAACACCCATTCATTAGAAGTAGATGAGTCAATGGAGTAGAGGGCACAAACAAAGGCATTTTTATTAGAATTTTTCTTTACATTGTTGTTCTTTTTCTTTCCCTTGCCAAACCATTTCTTAGGTCCTTGTCCCTTAGCCTTTTATTGCTCTTCCTTTTTTGCAATATTCTTCTTCTTGAAACAATTTTGTTCCTTGTGGCCTTTCTTGCCACAAAAGTTGCAAGTGAAATCAACTCTAGGCTTGTTGGGTTGGAAATTTTGATTTTTCCTTCCCTTGTATTTCTTCTTGAAGGAAGCCTTAGTGGCACTCAAGGCAACATTCTTCTCCTTGACAACTTGACCATTCACTTTGTCTCTATTAAGAGACTCTTCATGTTGAATCAATAATTGTGAAAGAGTGTTGAGAGGAATGCCATCCTCTTCTTGCTCTAGCCTAGTCTCAATAATGGTGACAAAATTCTTGAACTTGCTGGACAAGTTCCTCAAAATGATAAAGCTTAAGAGCTTCTCACTTATCCAATCACAATTACAAGCCAATAGTTGAGTTCTCATGTCTTTCATCTTTGAGAGGAAGATCAAGGCACTTTCTTCTTCACCTTGCATAGTGCTAAGAATTTTGGACAATAAAGTGAATTTCCTTGATGTGTTGTACCCTAGATGGACTTGTTTTAGCAAATCCCATGCATCTTTAGCATGCTCACAATGGCTTATAGTGAGCAATATCTCATCACTCACACTATTGATAATCATGGAAAGTGCAAGGTGACTCTTGTTGTTGTATGTCTCAAGTGCCCTTGCCTAGGTTGGGATTTCTTCATCTCCATTCACAATGGGCCATAAATTTCTTGCTTGAAATTCAGCCCTCATCCTTGGTTCCCATATTCAAAAATTTGATCCATCAAGGATGTGCTTAGGTGTGAAGGAGATTCCATGATCAACCATTCTAGAAAGTGAACATAATCAAAACATAAGATGCATTGACAAAGTAAATAAATGATGCAATAAGAAAGTAGATAAACATACTTGAATATATATAAAAAAACATAACTTTCAAGTAATCTACTTTTCAATCATCAAAGATAAAATATCATGAAAGATAATCAAAATTAAGCATCATTAAGAGAGATAAGCATCATCATGAAAGATAATCAACATCATCATGAACTACTATAACCATCTTGCAATAAACAACTATAACCATATTGCAATTGAATAAATGAAATAAACCAAGATCAACTTGCAATAGATTAACTTGCAATAAGAAGGTAACTAACCATAACAATCATCTTGCAACAAAAAAAACTAACTTGAATTGAACCATAAAATATTTGTTAAATGTTAGATAGTCAATAAGTTAGTAAGTTAGTGTTCATTTTAGGTTTTGCTATAGCCTAATGAATTGCCAATTCATCTCACCCAAGGTCAACCAAGCTACCCAAAAGGGTACGGGTACGAGGACCCGAAAAGGACTTGCTACCGATAGAGCAGATTCTTTTGGATTCAATAGGTGTTTAGCAAATATAAACTGTGTTGCAAGATTAAGTAAATTTTAATCAAATACTAAAGTTGTGGTTAGTAAGTTGATTCATTTTTAACCTTCTTGATTAATATGAAAATTAGTAAATTGCAAGTTAGTTGGTTAGTAGATTGTTTAGTAGCAAGTTAGTAGTTAGATTAGTTGAGATGCAAAATGTAAGAAATATGAACAAGAGATAGTGGAGACACAAAGCAAAACACAAATACACACACTCACTCTCTCTCTCTCTCTCTCTCTCTCTCTCACTCTCACTTTCATTCTCTTTTACTTTCATAATGAGAGATACAAGTTACATTAATTTACAGTATGCTTCAAGCAAATACTGGAGAGAGATTAGAAGAAATTAATAAAAATAGGGGAAGAGAGTGAAAAAGTTGATCCAAAATTGCCTTGTATACTCCAAAACATACTTGGATAACCTTGCAAAACAAGCAAACTCACAAACAACCATTGTTAATGTGAGAAAAAAAATATTGCATTTTAAGGAGAATAATAATAATTTTTAATACAAAAAATTGCTTAAAAAAATGCAATTAAATTAATAAAATTTATTTTATTAATAAAAAAAATGGTATGAAAAAGTTTAAAGATTTTTATAAAGCAAAACTTTTTCAAAAAGCAAAACTATTTTTTTTTTTTTTTAAACAAAACAGTTTTATAAAGCAAAACTGTTTTTTATATATATATATATATATATATTTTTTATATATATATAACCGACTTTTTTTTTTTTAAATAAAAAAAATGACTATATATGGAAATAGAGGTTTTTGGGTCTTCCGGACGCAACCATGGGGTCCGTTTGGCTCCAAAACCCTTCCAAAAAAATCTTAATGCCAAAAAAAAAATTATAGATTTAAAATGAAAATACTATTTGCAAAAGATCTAACAACTAGATCTAAAAACATAATAAATCTATAAACCCTAATGGCAGATTTGCAAAATAAGTTTACATAAAATACCCAAATATCAAATGCATGCAAAAAAAAATATATACCTTAATGGGTTTTTCACCTCAAAGGATTGAAGACACTTGATGGAGATCCCAACCACTCTGATACCAAATGTGAGACAAGCAAAGTCTCCCCAAGATCGAAGAATGCTCCACAAGATCAATCACACATAAAAGAGGTAAACCCACAACACAAATATTGAGTGGTAAAACCCTACTTCAAATGAAGAAGGAAAACATCCACTATGAAGCTCACTATATTACTCAATGATTCAACAATACAAGAATGCTTCAATGTTATGCAACAATATGCATCAACATAAACTACAACACAAGTCAATATGACAAGATATGATAAGATGTAGTAGAAAACACCCCTATTTAAAGAGAAGCTTTTCTACTTCAACCCTAAATCTTATCACAATCCAATCTTATCACAATTTATCAAATATTAGAAAGTGCTCTAGTTACTTTCTAATTTTATCACAATCTAATCTTTGAGATATGTGATAAGTGGCATCTATCAAATATTAGAAAGTGATTAGTTACTTTCTAATATTTTCTAGAAAATGGGAAATAATTTTTTCCCACAAATTAAATATTCCTAGCACCCTTATTTTATTTATTAATTGGGTGGGAATATTTTTACATAACATAGAATTATTTTCTAATTCAAATATTATTCTTTAGACTTTATATTTTAGTCTAAGAATAATTTACACAATGTTGCATTACATATTCCAACAAGGTGAAGATGTTTACGCCCCGTCATTGGGTGAGAAAAATGGAAGGTTTTGATGAGCTGATGAAGATGAAGGAGGAGTTGGATTGGTTGGATGACATACATTTCTAAGGTGTGTGGGAATGTAAGAGTATCCACACCAATAGAGCATACATGTCTACATTTTGTGAGCAGTGGGATGCAGATAGGAACACCTTTCATTTTCCCACTAGGGAAATGACCATTACCTTAGAATATGTGTATCAGATTTACTGATTAACGATTGAGGGCGTTCTTATGAGGGCAGCCATGGATGGGAGTAAGGATGTTGTGCTGGATATATTATTTGGGATAGACTGGAGAGATATTGATGTCTCAAAGATTTATTATGAGTGACTATGGTTGGAGGATAAGATATATTATTGTCAATGTGTGGCGATGATGATGATTTCTACGTATGTGTTACCTGATAGTTCTAGGGTGCTATTTACCTAGAATATGTTAGATGTGGTGAGTGATATGGTGGAGTGAAGGTTTGTGTTTGCATGGGCACCTGCATTATTAACCCAAGTTTATCGAGAGTTTCATAATGTTTTTCATAGCAAAAGTACAATATTGAGTGTGATTCCCTTGCTACATGTATGGGCATGGGAACACAGTGATTAAGAGGCCATATTTATTGCCTCACCCTGTACATGTGGAGGGCCAATATTATTTGCCCTATTCTTTAATGTGGAGCATAGAGGCAGATCAGGGTATCAAGAGACCACATGAGGGTGATATGCTATTATGGAGGGATAAGTTTGGAGGCCTGACTTCTAGTGATATTAGATGGAGGCCCTGGTTGGGTGGGGTGAGTTGGGATGAGGATAATGAGTAGCTACAAGATATACAATGGGGTATATGGTTGGTGGGGTGGTACACTCGACAGACTGAGTAATTTTAGTTTGATAGAGTGAAGCAATAATTTGGGTTGCAGCAGGATGTTCTAGGGGCTCTTGTGATTTATTTCAAATGACGATGGGATAGAGGGGAGCATCCTATGGTGTTGCCTTGGGTTGGAGAGCAAGACCCTCCTATGGATATCCTAGATGTAGGGGATATGGGGATGACTCTAGAGTTTGATGCCTAGTGGACATTGTAGAGTTAGGATCCTGGGAGGGGTGTAGTTGATCTATGGGTGGCACTACTACTAGGACACCTCTGTAGGATGGGAGATTTGGTAGGGGAGTTCGGGCTAGGGCAGAGTATGTGGTTGGTGGCATGGAGGAGGTCCCTTTGTGATGGTCATAGTACCGCCTGGGTGGTGTATCGAGCACCCAAGGATTGAGGGTAGAGGAGGTGTTTGTGTATGTGGACAGACAGGCTATTGGAGTCGAGGTTGAAAGAGGTGGGGTAATTGGTATGGGTGGTATCAATGATACCATTAATATTTGTGCATTTTTTGGGATGGCACAATAGATTCCTTTTGATATCCCAGAGAGGTAGTATGCGAAGGAGGAGGCACGAGGGCTGCGTGATAGAGTTTGACAGTTGGAGGCTGATGTGGAGTAGCTAAGGGTTGGGATGATGAGGCAGGAGTAGACTATTGAAAATTTGACTAGTCAGTTTGCTATGGAGACTACGAAGAAGATGTTGTGTGAGACTACTCTATCGGTGTGTGGGATTCCTCTCCCTAAATATGATCAGGTGGTGTCACAGTCTGGGTCATAGTCATGAGTATGGGAACCATCACATCAGAGACAACACAGTGCTTCTATAGTGGGTCAAGTAGGTGCTAGGGCTGAGGTGCAGGATCAACCTACTATGGATCTAGTTCTAGAGTTTAGGGTAGAGTCGAGTTGGGCTATGGATATGTGAGTGAGTCATGAGGGTTTTTTGGAGACTCCTATTGTGAGTTAGGATATATGTTGATGATTATAGCCTACAAGATTTTTTGATGCTATATGATGATGGGCATGGTCCCAGATTGTAGCCTTCAAGTATTTTGCATTGATATCATATATATATATATATATATATATATATATATATATATATTGATTTCATCTGTGCTATATACATGTGTCATTTTGATGGTTTGAAATGTGTTTTTGTTTATGTTTGCATGGATTAGCATAACCTAGTTTGTAGATATGTATGATAAGTAGATATACATGTGTGACATGGTTTAGATCTATTATCATTCTATGGTATGAATGGATTGTAGAGTAGTATGATGATTGTATTTCGAATGTAGTATGATGTAATATCAGATGCGATTTTGTAGTGAATGCATGTCAAGTAAATTCAATAATGTGTTTTGATTTGGAAGTGCATGTAGGATGAATGCAGTCTTGTGATATGATATTAAAATACAGGTAGGATGAATGCATAACTATAATTTTTACCAAATGTATATGACATAGATGCATGGATGCATATATGAACTTATTGAAATGCACCAAGGAAGCACTTGTATCATGGAATATACTTGTATGGATGCGATCCATTCCATGATTTTATGAATATTGGATAATGTAAGGCATGTGTAATGATTTTGACTAACATAGTTATGACAATCAAATCTCATACCCTTAGCTATACAAGTGTTTTCGGCAACTTATAACATAATCAAACTGGTTCAAAATATATCTTGGACCTGTGTGTTTGCATGTGTAAGGTTCATCTATCCATTTTTGGGGAGGTAGGATTAACCCATTGTAGACATAACCATACTAGCTAGCTCATCCATCTGCAATAGTGATCTATACAAAAGTGAGATGCTAATGTTACAGATATGTTGCCACCTGTAAGACTATTCCACTGGTAGGCAAGTTCTTGGAGCCTATTGCTAGAGATGGAAATCATATGATGGTGTTATGTTGAACCTAAGGACCAAAGGCGATAAGCATAACATGGATGATATCAAGAGGCATTTCTTTTGTTTTTTGCCCCTAATCCAGTATTGACCTATTTTTGTGGTACTCTTTTATTTTATTTTATTTTTTGTTTGGTGCTCTTTATGTATTTTTGTGGTGTTCTTTTTGTATGGGCAATGACTTTTGTTTTCTACCCAATAATTTATTTTTTCCTATGTTTGATCCCTTTGTTTATTCCAAGGTCGTATGTTGACCATGCAAGTGATAGGGTGAGCAGGGGATACCATTTTCTAGATGGTGATATCTACTCAAGATGTCCTCTTTCCTAGACTCAAAATTGTTTATTGTATAACTTGTTGTGAGCGGTCCATGAGAGAAGTTGAACTAGCCTAAAGGACCATAAGAAGAATATAGAAGACTTGTTAGGTAAGGGTGACACTTGATTGACTAAACTACAAAGTAGTCAAAGTTGAACACGACACCTATGTATACCCTGATCCTAAAAATGGGTGAATGGACATTCAGGTGGTGATGCTAACAAGTGCATTTGTTACTCATGTTGATGTGCATTTTGGGGAATAATGTACAAATATGACTTAAAATTTTAAATGCAAAATATATGAATATGTGCAATGGATGTAAATGTAAATGATGCAAGTGGGAGGAATGGAATATCTAAAGGAGGAAAGTGATGATGTGTATAAGGAGAAGTTTAGAATAATTTATTTAAATATGAGTAAAGTGTGTAATAATGACAAAAAGTGTAATGCTATGATCATGGTTTTCCCAGTGTGTGGGGTGTGTGTATAGTAAGCATATAAGTTGTGATTTGTATGGATGTATGTAATAGTCACCAAGAGGAGGAAGGTGTAAGAGTATAATATATATATGGAAGAAGTGAGAAGAGATAGACTTTGGTAACCCAAAATATAAGGGGATTACCACAAGCCAATGAAGATAGAAAAGAAGTGATTCAGCGTAGATAATAAGCATAATAAATAAGACAAAAGAAGAGAAGTAATTAAAAATATTGTCGGGCAAAGTGACATGGGTCCGGTCAAGAGTGGGATGGTGAGGTGGTGATATGGCTAGGATTGCAACTAATATTATAGTTGGATATGTTATGGATGTTATGGGATGGCACTATCAGGGTGTTATGATGTGGCAAGGTTCTAGTGGAAGTGTGATGTGGAGGATTCATAAGTTGGCTAAATGGGATGGAATTATCTGGTGATGAGGTACGCTCACCGTGCAACATTTTGTGAACCAGTTTTTTGAATTATCGACACTCTTCAATATCATGACCTAGTTGGTGATGATAGATGTAGTACTGGCTCTCATTATAATTTTGTAGTTTGGCACATGAGAGATCAATGGGCCAAATCTCAAGTAGGTCAACAAGACCCTGATGCATAAGGTGGTGGAACACTTTGGATAGTAGAGTGCATGGAAACAACATAGGATAAATTTATGGGTCCATTGGGGGTGAGTGAGGCCTGGATGAAGGACGATTTGATAGTGGAGCTATGGGTTGGGGATCCAACACAGTTTGAGTTTAGGGTTGTGGGATGGATCTATGTGGCGGTGAGGATGTGTGGTCATGGGGGACTGACATGGATGAACATGGCAATGGTAGTGGCTCATTTGTAATTTGAGAGCCTCAATATAGGTTAGGAGGTATTGTATCTCATGGTGTGGAGGCTATGGAATGGGGGAGGGTGGCGATCGAGATTCCAGTGGAAATGGAATGGCTTGATGCATGGTAAAAAAAATATGAGGCTAGGATGATGAGGCAATGAAGTGAAATGACTGTGTTGATTAGAGAATTTACTGGGATAATATGCCTTACAATGGTGAAGGTGGAATTTTGAGGACATGTGGCATGGGGGATGGCTCTGAGTGATGATTTGAATGAAAAGGAGGCTTGTGTGCATGACCCTCTTGGGAATCTTGAGCTACTCAAGCCTGCAAGGCTTAGGCATAGGTGGAATCTCCACTAGGAAGTGGAGCCAATATGTTGGATAGACCTAATTATGGGTGTACCCTCTATTAGGAGGATAGTATGCTCCCATAGGTTGATATGGGGAATATATGGGGGAATAAGAATTCCTAAGATCCTTATACGGATGAGATGGAGACCCATGTTCTTGGGGATGAGATGTTTCCTCTTTTTCATAAAAAGAGGATAAGGAGACCTAGCTGTATTTGAAGTGGGGTGAATAGGTTAAACCTTAATGATGAGGTGAAAGGTATCGGGGTGAGGTATGATGGCCTAAATGGGAGGAATGAGAAGATCGTCTGGTGTGAAGGGTAGCTGGCGGTCAAGCTAAGTCAGTCGATGTGATCAGTACATGCTATGCTTGTGAATCGTCCTACATGGTGATGCATGAGGAATCTATAGTCCTGCTAATTATGTGAGTCCCGCAAAAGGAAAAAAAATACCTATAGCATAAAAATGACAAATATGAAAGTACATGTATAGTGAAATTATAAAGCAAAGTAACAGATCTACACGGTGATGTGCTTAGTGATTTACTACTAGTATTGTGTCACTCATAATGGTGAATGTTTTTGTGCATCATGCATTGAATGCACAAAGGTGCAATATGTTGATGGGTTTAGGATCATTAAGGACTTCAATATTGGCTAGATGATATGATCCTGGGCCATATTTATGTGTGACAATGAATGGTCCTAACCAATTAAGGGAAAATTTATCGTTCGGCTAGTGAGGTTGACTCATGATTTACTAATTTTCTTTTAGAACCAAGTCATCGATATTAAAATTGCATTGATTTACCTTACTATTGTAGGCATGGTGAAGGCAATATTGATAGACTCATGTGTTCTCTATTGTGTGGATGTGGCATTCATCAAGAAGTGTTAATTGATAAAGACAAGTTTGGCAAGCAGTGTCATTGTCAATGAAATCCTCCATAGATATCCTTAAGGAAGGTATCTCAAGCTCAAGGGGCATTATAGCTTTAGCCCCATATACAAGTAAAAAATGCGTTACCCCACTAGGAGTATGAATGCTCGTACGATATGCCCACAAGGCTAGGGGTATTTATTTATGTCAATCTCAATGAGCTTTTGCTATGGTTTTACGAAGGATGGAAAAAATGGTTTTTTTGCATGGTATAAAACCTAGTTTGATGTAGTATTTGATTTGTGAGAACCATGGATTATGGGGTTCAATATTTACCACATACACACCACCATCACATATAGGAGGCATGGGAGATATAGCAGATTGAGTAAGCATATGGATGGATACAAATATTGTGTCAAATGTTGGGTTTTGTAGAATGAGGTATCCTAAGGAGGCCATAGTGTCTGCAAAATGGTTTTATGATCGTGGAGTGGCTTCGAGGGTATACCACTCGAATTGAGATAGGAGTTGTTGCATGATTTTATTATATTATTGGAGGATTGGGAAATTGCATAGCCAGAGTTCTTGCACTTGATTGACTATTAGGAGTGAATCACCTATGATTTGGAAGCATTTGATGTGCATAGAGTGTGTTTGTTTTAGTCCTAGGATTAGGGTTTCATATTCTGCATTATTATTGGTACAAGGGAAATTGAGTTTGAATGAAAAGGGGAGCAGTTCACCTTCTAGAGTAAAGAATATAATGCCTACACCCCCAGCATGGAGACATCTAGAGCTATCTAAGAACAAAGTGAGGTTAGCTACGACTCCAGTTTCAATATATTCTTCCTCTTCGGTTATGTGGAAGATAGAATCATAGGGAGGCTAAATGAGGAGGGGTTGATCATCAGTCAAAGGGGATTTGGCCAGTTGGTCAGCGATGACCTGCACTTTGATGGATTTTTGGGATATGAATTCAAGGCCAAATTTAGTTAAGAGAATAATCCACTTTGATGTATGTGAATTATGATAACTCTTGTTCATCATGTACCAAAGGGCATTATCTCAGGAAATGACAAAAGTTGTGTAATTTAACATGTAGTGGCATAGTTTTTGATTAGTGAATACTATTGCTAAACATAATTTTTCCATGTATCCATATTTTGTTTCATAACTAACTAGCGTACGACTAATATAATACATAGCTTGCTCTTTGTTGAGGGCATTATTTTGGGCTAGAAGTGTACCTAGCACAATCTCTGTGGCTGAAATATATAAAATCAATGGTAATTATGTATGTGGTGGTGATATAATCGGTGGTGGTGTAAGGTAGGTTTTTATGGCATAAAATTCTTCTTGATAGTTATTGTCCCATTTGAAGTTTACTCTTTTCTATAGGAGATGGTTGAATCATTGACACTTGTAGGATAATTACACTATGAATCTATGGATAGAAGTAATATTTCCCTAGAGTTTGCATAATTCCATTAATATGGTGGGATGAGGCATCTCAATTATGGATTTAACTTTACTAGGATCAACCTTAATGTCTCTTTGGGAGACAATGAATCCTAGTATCTTGTTGAAAGCAACACCAAAAACACAGTTCTTTGGGTTTAAGCGCACATTGTGTTCTAATAATCAATCAAAAATCTGATGGAGATATTCGAGATGGTCAGAACGTTTCATAGATTTGGTGATGAGATCATCTACATAGTCTTCAACACTTTTTTGCATCAAGTGATGGAAGATATAGGTCATAGTGCATTGGTAGGTTGCCCCAATATTTTTAAGTCCAAAAGGCATGACCTTATAGCAAAAGGTCCCCCAAGGTGTTGTGAATGAGGTTTTGTGTTGATCACCTGGGTTGATTCTAATTTGATTGTATCTTGAGAATCCATCCATGAGGGAGATCATTTCCTGACCTGCTATGAAGTCAATAAGGGAATCAATATTAGGTAGGGGAAAATTTTCTTTGGGACAAGCTTTGTTCAAATCATGAAAATCCATGCAGACACGCAATTTGTCGTATGGCTTAGGCACAGGGACCATGCTGGATACCCATTCAAGATAATTGATGGGTACATTGAAATCAATGTCTAGGAGCATTTAGAGCTCAGACTTCACTATTAGTTTGATAGTTGGATGCATGCATTGTACTTTTTGTCCCATTAGTTTGGCAGTAGGGTTGAGTATGAGATTGTGAACCACTACGATAGGGTAAAGTCCTAGAATATATTTGTATGACCATGTGAATACTTGAATATACTTGTGAAGGAAGTTGATAAAGGTAATGTGCTCCTTGGGTGGGAGGCTATCAGAAAGTTTAAGGATGTGGAGATTCTTGGGATCGTCACCAATGTCGACATTGATAGTGTCTTCAATGAGCATACGAGATCCATAACATAATTGTTCAGGGATAGGTATGAGGTTAAGGTCATCGATGACCTTGCTGAACTCATATTCATCATCTATGTAGACATCTATGTGATGTACCTAAGGACTTTGGGGTGGTGTAGATAAATAAGGAGCATTTTTCACTCATAGGACATGAGGTGAGAGTAATAAATATCAAGGCACTAGTATGGGTGATATATGCAAGAGATCTATAAAATTTGGGTTTGGGGTATCATCTCGAATCTGTTGGTGACTATAATGGAGGGAAGAATGTAAGTCTACCTCAACCATGTTGATTGATGTTATGGGTGAAGTAGGTGGGGAATAATATGGTGAGGATGTTTGGGTGGTTTTTGCATGCCCCAAGAGACTTAGGGGAGGTCATAGAATGACTGGAGGTGAGCGAGGATGAGTAGATACTCTCTATAGTTCCCTATGCATAGGTAGGAATGTGGCTAATCATGTTTGTGATGGTTCAGGATGGAGTATGTCGAGATCCATTGATGCAGCTAGGGATAAAGTGGAAAAGTTTTTTTCCAGTCTATAAATGTCACAGAATAAGGAGGTATCGACTATAGGCGATTCCTAAAAGAATTCGTAGGGGACTGTGATGGTGGAATTTGTTGAAGGAGTCTTCTAGTATATCCATATCGATGTACTCTTCCAAGGTATGTTTTGGATGTGGAGGAGGATGTAGGGACAAATCTTGGATCTCATCTTCTAATGTATAGATGGTTGTTGGGCGATAACCTATGTTGGATTTGTCAGTGGGTGATCGAACATGAGTATTTATGAGTGTACGTAACCCTTTCTCATAATGGCCTATTCCAAACCCATGTCAGTGAAAACTTTGTAGGTAGCACAAGGTAAATTGAGGGTTGGCCAAGTGTGTAATTGTATCACAAGAGTTGGATTATGGTGGTGGAGAAGTTGGTGGGGGATAGAAGAGTCGACTCCTGCATAAACAAAGTTGGTGTGGTTTTTGGGACTTCCTAACAGTATGATGGTTCCTATGGTAAGGACCGAGGCTGAAGGGTGACAAAAATCATGGGTATATTGGATAGGGGGGTCACATACATGGGCGTTGTGTACATTATAGACTCCGAGGCTATAATTTGTCATGAATATGGAAATGCATGGTGTGGCACACTTTGGCGATTGAGGTGGAGTATCAAAATTAGATGAGGAAGGAGAAATTTGAGATTCCTTGATGGTAGCAGCTAAAGGGTGTAGGGGTTGTTCATTTGAATTGGGTGTCGATTGTTCCTATTCATGACATTTGGTTGTTGTAGCTTGCACAAGATGCTTGGTCTATGTAGGGGATGGTATCAGTGTAGGTATTGGGATACATGGAGATGTTAATGTCCAAGGATTTGGTTGAAAGGGAAGAGGAGGTGTTTGTGGCATAGGAAGGATAGAAGCTTTTGTATGCAAGGGTGGAGGAGATAATGTAATAGGTGGTGATGGTGGTTGTGGCACTATCAGTGGAAATTAGGATGGTAGATGTTGGGATGATTGTAAAGGCCATAAGGACAGTGATGAGAAAAGCATGCTAGATGTTTTGAATTCTACCAAATATGGTGCTAACGATGTGGATGTTGAGGTTTGTGCTCTTGATGAACATTGGGATGTTGAGGTAGAAGTTGGGGAGGATATCGATGCTCATACTGACTAATGAGAATACACAGGGAATAGTTGGGAGGATGAAAATGATGGTGTGGGAGGAAGGTTTGTGCCATTACAAAACTTAAAGAGGTATCCATCGGCTAGGACATAGTGAACTAGTCCATTGTGGACATATTTGAGGCAATGATGTAATGTGGATGGGAAACAATGCATGTATCTAATGCAAGGGCAAACAAGGAGAATATTGTATTGCATTTATTCTTGGATGATATGAAAAAGGATGGGGATTGTACGGATACCTATGTGAATATGTAAAACTATGGATCTGATGGTAGGTCTCATGGAGCCATCGAAAGCACATAGGTCTAGGTAAGGTATGGTAAAATGGTTTGGAGGGAGGTGTAGGTGATGTAGAACTACTATGGATATAATGCTAATGGATTAGCCTATTTCAATGAGTATCTGCTTGTAGGTGATATCGATGATCATGGATTGTATGTGGAGAGGGGGATCTACTCCTTCTTTAATGAGTTTTGTTATCTCATAATCATGGAAGCTAATTGAGGGCTAGAGGCATCGTGGGATGTTTCCTACAAAATTGACAAAGATATTTATGTCATGCATCTCTAGGTCAATGGAACATAGGATTTCATTCAACACCTCACAATGGGGTTGTGACTATTGTAGTATATCAAATATGGATAGCCATGCAAGGGCATTATGTAACTGATGGGTTAGGCTACCATGGATGGTAATCACATTTTGAGGTGGTGGTGGTATAGTAGTGGGTATTTGAGGTATTTGTGGGGATGTGAACTAAGTTGGTGATGAAATGATAGGTGTTTTTTGGTGATATGGGTATCATTGGTTCCTCATAGTTAGGTTGATCATACCTACTACACCATGTGATGGAGTATCATGCTGGATATTATTCACTTGGCGAGGTGGTGTCAGGGAATTTTTCAAAGGTCTAGTAGGATTGGGTCCTCTATGATCTGGTAAAGGGTTTTGAAAAATCCCTAAGATTTCATTCTATGGGGCTAAAGGGTTTGCTACTTGAATGGTGCCCCTATTGATTAGGTCTTGAACTTGCCCACATAAGGAGTGATACAAATTGATATCATGGCCACATTTTCAATGGAAAGGACAAAAGAGTTGCACATTATATTCATGAAGCTTAGGTACATTTTGATCCAATGGATAGATCTCGGGTAGGACAAGATGGTTGCCCTCATATAATATATGAAATAGAGCTAGCAATGGTTTGGATAATGGTGTGAGGTTACATAGTGGAACCTATGGGTGCATGCCTTAGTATTATTGTGGTCAATGTGGGGTAGGAGCATTGGTCTGGTATGCTTGTGGCTACGGTGTATAGGATGGAGGAGCCGAGGCTAGTGCTAAGGTAGTGGCTATGAATTGGTTGGTCTGTGGTGGCCGAGGATAAGGTTTATTTGGTATGGTCCTATTGAAGCAAAAGTTGGGATTATAGTTGGATTTGGCTCTCAACTTCATTTTACCATATTGAACCTTGATGTCTTTGATCAATTTTTCTTATGACATGGCATCTTCAAAAGTGCAGCTTTGGTGAAGCTAGAGGGATGTGGAAATATGTTTGTCATAACTCTTGTAAAAGAGTATCATGATCTTCAAAGTGGGGAGGCTATGGGTGAGGTCATGGATAATCGCTCTCCATCTAGCAATGAAATTAGTAATGGTTTCATCATCTACCTATTGTAAGGCATATACATCATAGAATGTGGTCTTCTTCTTGATGTTGATGAAAAAGTATTCTAGGAAGGAGTTTGTCAACTACTCAAAAGTATACAAGCTATGGTGTGGGAGCATGTTGTACCAATCCAATGCTGGTATGGTGAGTGAGAGGCAAAAGGTACACAACATGAGGGGGTTACTACTATGAAGTTGATAGTAAGATGAGTGGTAATTGCTCACATGCTCTCTAGGATCTTCTTTACCTCTATACTTGTCAAATTTTGGTATTTTGAAATGATAAGGGCGGGGAGGAATGGGAAATGATGGGTGAACTGGATTGTTGCATAGCTCATCATAACAAGGCTTTTGTGGCCCATAGCTAGAGGTGCACAGGTTCAATATTCTGAATTCATATCGTAAGATTTGAATTTTGGGTGCCATAGGAGTTAGGGGTTGGGATATGGTAGGCTGAGGATGTGGTGGATATTGGTATTGTTGTTCTTCACAATACTATTGGGAATATTGTTGTTCCTGATTGTGATAAGGTAGGTACTAGATGACATGTGCTATCGTATCTATGGGTACACTAGGTTATGGGGTAGATGTTTATTGTGGGTAATAGTACTGCAACTATGAGGCATATGGTTGTGGTTCAGGTACTTTTTGGTTTGGATCCTACTATAATGGTTAGGTTGTGGGTGGTGATCACCAAGCTAGAGGAGGCATAAAGAAGCTATGTGCAGCTAATAATGGTGTAGGTGTTGGAGCTACCGATACTAGGGGTGGTCAAGATGAGGTATAAAAATATGGGATTTGTCTCTATCATAGAGGGTAGGAAATAGGGAAGCTAAAATTTGTGGAATAGATTGGAGGGGTATGCGGATAAGCTATTGGTCTCGATCCATAGGTAGGAAAGGGATTGGTTGTAGGATATTGAAAAGAAGGAGGAGGTAGTATCCTAAAATTTTTTGTAGACACAAGTGGCTCTAAAGGTTGGGTATCGTACACTTAGGATACCTAGGAGATTGGTGGAAAAGCTACTGAAAATGTGGGGTAAGCTACTGAAGTAGGAGCTTGGGTAGAGGGGAAAGTTTATTTGTACACTCCCACTTAGGTTTGTGCATCTTGTGTCTGATGAGGCTACTGAGAGGTGCCTTCAGATATAGTGAAAAATAGCTCTTGGGAAAATAATGGCTTGTACTCTTGTGAATAATATGGGTGTGAGGTTTGATGAAATGTTTGTGGTTCCTATTGGGGAGGAATCTATTATGTAGTTTGGAAGGATGGTTTTTGGTTTCCTATAGCGAAGGAGGATGGGTCAGATACCATTCCTACAGTAGGGGTGAAGGAAGTGACCTTAGGATGGGTACATTTTAGGAGGGAAGAATCATTCTCAAAAAGGGATTGAGATAGATTTTGGAAGAAGGGGTGTGCAAAGGTGGGTGAAGTAGGCATGACTTCCTCATCTATGGTAAATAATGGAAGAGGTTGTCATGGATCTGTGTTGTCATGGATCTGTGTAGATCACATGGTCGCAGAACATGGTTAGTGGATTAGGTAAGGATGGGGATGAAAGGAGCTGGTAATATTCTACGAGTGAAGTAGCAAGGACTTCACTAAAAGTTGACATCTCATCTCGAGGCATCATGTGTGTGAATTACACATCATATTCTATGTATGAATCGAATGTATCTATGATATTCCCCTTCATGATCGAAGGAGTAAGAGTGGGCTGACTAGGGGAAGTGTCAGGAAAATCCTCTATAAAACGTTCTTGCTTGTGCACTTTACTATGAGTGACCATAGGCATAGTAACATGTGTTAATAGGTTTTAGAAATAAACCATGTGTTATACAGACTCGACTATGTCTAATGTAAATGTGAAGCAAATGACATGATGTGTGTAGTAAAATAATATATAGTGTAATGTGTTGGGACCGGTCTGTGATCATGCAAATAATAGTGGACCGGAATCAATTCTAAATGCTGAGAAAGTAAAAGTGATTTGTTCATTTTGTGTGTTGTGATGTTGATACTACCTATGTAGAATCATGGGTAATGGAGTGAATACTCTAGAAAATCGAGAATGTCATCAATATCAAACCTCCTACATCACCCAAAGATTCACATAATAGAATGGTATCGCAATGTGCGAGTGGTGACCTGTATGGAAGGTGTAGTAAATTATATCCTAAAGGGGTGGAACCCACTATACTGAAGTGAGTTCACAAATTCCTCTCATGAAGAGAAGTGGCACTGTCTAAGACCTACTATCGGCATACCCATGATTTCGCTTCACCCTCAAGTGGGCTTAGTCAAGAATGACAGTTACCAATTCCACTAATTATACTAGCCTTTTGGAAGAATGCGCTAATCCTATCCCACTCTGTAGGTAACTATTGGTGATGAAATCTAGGGCCGAGTCACAAAAGTTAGGGAATTTTTGGTGATGAAATCCATAAAGCCACTCTTATGGGGCTGCTAGGTGTCTAAGGGGGTGAGCTAATGGAGAGTGAAATTCAATCCACACCAGTCTCAAGTGATGTATTGAGTATGAATTCCAATATCACCACTTGTTTAAGTACCACGTGAGTGTGTGTGGGTTTGTGTTTTTTAATGATGTATCCAATGTATGAAACTAAATAGTTACCTTTTCAAAAGAAAACTAATCCTAATACCTTTTCAAAAGCAAATTATTATATAATTGTATTATTTGGAAAGAAATAGTCTAGCCCTAGATGACTTTTACAAAGTAACGTAATCTACTTTATAAAGCAAGGAAACATGCAATCCAAGTGATATGTGATGAGAGCAAAATACGGTACCCTAAGCGTTTACTAACATAAATATAAAAAATTGATATGTGGAAGTGGTTCGAACCTTTACCTATGCAAGGGGTAAATGTATGGTTCAATTTCCAATATGTAAGTGAAAGGGGATTAGTAACCCTAATTTTTAAACATATAATGGAAATTCTTTTAACATTGAAATTACATGTGAGATGGGATTATGAAATATAAAAATCTAGAATGCAAATTATTTTAGACTTAAACAAAACTCGAAAGAGGAGATTATGAAATCCTACTTTGAAATTTGAAATGCAAATTAATTTTAGAAATTAAATTGCACAAGTAAAGGGGATTATGAAACCCTAGATTAAAATTGGAGGTGCAAATTAATTTTAGAAATCAAATTGCATAAGCAAATGGGATTATGAAACCTTAAGGTAAAATTTGAAATGCAAAGTGAAAAATTAAATATGCAAACAAAAATTGAGGTTTATGGAAAGTTTTAGGTCTTGCAACTTTCAAAAAATATAGTGAAAACCAAAGATTCAAAGGAACGAAAATTTTGCATATAGGATTTATCGTTTGCCTAGTTAACACTTTCAAGCTTACAAAACTAGCAAGACATGGGTGAAAAATGAAAGTACTTATATCCTGATGTTGTTTGGGGTCTTTTATACCCTTGTATGGTCTTCCCCTATGGATTTTGGGGGTTTTGGGGCCTCTGTGCTCAAATCACCACCCGAGGGGAGAATTTGGTTTTGAGGTTGTAGATCTGAAAACTGATGGTCTAGGATGGCTCTAGAGGTTTTTAGGACTTCTGTAACATCCAAATTTGTAGGTTTTGGGACACTAGAGTGCAAATCACCACCCAAGGGGTGAATTTAGATTTTATTCATAGGGCAGGAGGTGAAGTTAGTTTAGAAGCCTCAAATATGGAATCTGAGGATCTAGAGTGGTTCCTAGGGTTTTAGATATCTCTTTAGGAGATAGATTTGGTACCTATAATCATAGAGAAATAAGGACAATGTTAGATTCAAAATATAATAACTAGTCTAGCACTATCCACTATGGGGGGGTCCCACTGGGTGTGCTAGAATGAAATTAGTAGAAATCAACATTTGATACATTAACAAAAAGCAATAGATGCATTAAACAAAGAAATTGTGATTCCATTAATATTCAATTATATGTGTTACAATAGGGACATGATGACCTTTATCCATTTCTTTTCCTAAAAATGTTACAATAAATTTGATGCCATCTTCAATCATCCCTCAATGTAGCTGGGCTTCTTTGCATGTGGGCCACCACCGGGTTGTTTATTGTTGTTCTTCCTCTTCAGATCTGCTAACCAACCTATGAAGAACTTGCAAAATGGGGTTAATGCATTGGGGGACTTGCCTTAGTCAAGAAAGCCCCATATTTAGGAAGACAAAATGATTGTAAAAATATGATAAAAGTTGGAATGAAGTATGAAAAAGTTGATAAAATAGAAAAATAAAGCTTACCTGCCAAATATGAGGTGATTTGGATTTTTTAGGACCAATTATCCACCTGGGAGGTGAACTGATACCGGATTCGTGAGGTGGGGGATGAATTCAACTGTGAGGTCCCTTTTGTAAAATCCCTCTGGTGGATCGATTCCTAGGTAGTTGGGGTACCTCTGTATGCTATCTAAATCCAACTATGTTTTTCAAGAACTGACTGTTGAACATTCACTATCAATTTATATATATTTTTTGTGCTTTTTTTGAATTGGGAGAGAGAGCTAATTAGGGTTTTAGGACCCATTATTTATAGGGAATTGCAAGGTGCAGGGGGGGTTAGATAGACAACCTAGGTTGAATTTTGACTAGGGTTAGGTTAGGAAATGCAATGTGTCAACATCACATTCCTTATGAGAAATATCTCATCCTCACACATGTGTGAGGATCGATTAGGGCTAATCCTTATTAGGAAGCCTTAAGTCAGTTTAGGACATGATTAAATAAATATCCTAACAAACCCTAATTTCACATATGTGGGAGGGTGCAATTAGGATTAATTAAGAATTAAAGGATAATTAATCAAATTTTCCCTAAAAATGGGACTTAAGTGAAGTCAACATTAAATTAGATTTTTGGAATTGACTTGTTAATTGTTTTTGTCAATTAATACCCTGTGGGGGTCCTAATCAAGTGCAAATAGGTTTTTAGAGGGTATCCTATTGTATGGGATGTGATTTTGAAGGCTTGTTAGGGTTTAGGACCTAAAATCTAATGAAGTGGCATATATGGAAGTCTACATGCTGCTATGGTGAACTACGACAGTCTACACATGACTACACTTTACTACACATGACTATGCATGACTATGCATGACTAAAATAGCCTAAAATATCCTAGGGATGTTTGGAATCACCTATGGATACATATAGATAACAATATGTGACTATTGGGTGTCTATAATAAAGATAAAAATGACATTTTCTTTATCTAGTTGGATCCATATGAGCCTTGGTCAAGCCAAATAGTAGCCTTTCTCATGTTTGGAGCACTCCCATATGATATGTCTTGAACTACCAAATGCACTTTCAAGAAAAATGTATCCCCTTTTGTTCTCTTGGGGTATGTGTTGTATAAACATGGTTATGATGGAGTCCTCCTTCATCATCTCAAGGTTAGTGAGGAAAAAAGAGCCATATCTAAATACCATGATGGTAGTTGTGGTGGTCATTTTAGTGGAATGGCCATTGCAAAGTGTATTTTATGCATGGATTATTATTGGACTTCAATGAACATGATTGTTGCACTTATGTCAAACATTGCAAAAAGTGTCAAGAATGTGCTAATTTAACTCATATACCATCACAAGATTTACAGCCCATTTAAAGCCTTTGACCCTTTTCACAATGGGGTCTAGATCTAATTAGCAAAATTTCACCTCCTTCCTCGATATAACATACATTCATCATCACAACCATTGAATACTTCACAAAGTGGGTTGAGGCAATTTCTCTAATCAGTATGACAGGATATATAATTGTGGATTTTATACTTCACCACACCATTTTTCATTTTGGTATTCCCTCAAAAATTATTTCAAACAATGGAAAGTCTTTTAAGAACAAGGATGTTCGAGCACTTTGTAAGAAATATAACATTCAACATAGTTTCTCAAATCCTTATTACCCATAAGGAAATAAACAAGCTTAAGATTCCAATAAGACATTAGTTGCTATTCTCAAGAAACTTGTCAAAGAAAATCATAGAGATTGGCACACACAAATTCCCTTGGCATTATGGGCTTATCAAACAAGCATCCACACACCTACAAGGGCAACACCATTTTCATTGGTCTATGGAGCTGAAGCAATCATACCTCTTGAGCTTGAGATCCCCTCCTTGTGAATTTCTTTGCAAGAATTCATAGATGATGACACTACTATACAAACATGTCTTGACAAACTCCCACTTCTTTATGAGAGGTGATTCAATGCTTTAGAGAATTTACGAGTATATCAAGACCACCTAAAGCATACTTACAACACCAAAGTTAATTTATGTAACTTCCAATTAGGAGATCTTGTCCTTAAAGAGAAGTAGCAAAACACCAATGCATTACCACATAGTCATGATAAATTCATGTCTAATTGGTTAGGTCCATACATTATTATGCAAAGAGTGGGTAACGGTACTTATATGATTGCCAGCCTAGATGGAGAGGAAGAACCCAAACCACTTAATGTTATACACTTGAGAGTATTTTATGCATGATTTAATTTCTACATAGGTATATATACATGGATAATACACAAAAACATGTGTATTTATGTAATTCACAACATTGCATTCCCTTTGCATATACACTTAAAAACATTGCATTCACCCACATATCATATTGCATTTCACATTTTACAAAATTGCATGTCATACATTGCATTTACATCCACATTTCACATATCATATTAGGGATAATTTATTAAGTTCAAAGTTTTGAATTGGTCCAAATAAAATCATGTTGCCTTAATTAGGGGTATCCTCACAATATCATCCACAAAATTCACCCATTTCATTCCATCAAGTCAAACTGTCATTTGCCTCCATACATCCATAAAAGTCCTAGATGTTTTTGGTCACTTAGCCACTCCTAGTGTTTTAAGAAAACTCCAAATACATGTTGAGGTCTTTTTAGGAACATTGCACATATAAACTATGAAAATATTTAGTTTTGGGAATTGAATCCAAAAAACTCTTGAACCAAACACAATTTCACATATTAAGATCATCTTGTTTCAAATAGGGATAACACCATACTTGGTATGAACCTCAAAGTGAAAAGGGTCATCCTTGCTCATCCCATCATGCAACATAGTCCATAAGAATAGTGTTTTGCACCACTATCATAGTTGCTTCAAATCCAAAAGATAGAGTAGTAATTATAGTGTACAATTCTCATCACACTTAGGTTGATAATCCAATTACCCAAAGCTCTAAATATTTTACATCACATGCCATTGTTCATTGGGTTGTAAGATCATACAACATTTTTAGTCATACGGTTAGGTAGTCATCCTCAAAATTTAAAAGATAAAAAACAAAAATCATGGAATATGGAGTTAGCCTCCACCAAATCTATAAATTCTTGACTAGCAATGGAGTACGCTCATGCATGGTGACATAATTTTAAAGATATGTCTGACTACACATAAGGATATGCTAGCTTCTTGGATTTATCCATATCAGGTTTACCCAATTTACTCAAGATGAGTTAATGAACTCACTTGTACACACATTGGTTCTTGATTGCCTTGATTCATTACCATGCTCATGATTTTGTAAATGAATTCACTGCACACACATTTGATCGTAGAGGAACTAGGAAGTTTTAGTGAATTTGTTTGATACCACAATTATGTCTGAGTCTCTGTAAAACAATCAGTTTTTCCATATCAACATACATATCCTCTTCCATATCAACATCCATATATTCTTACATATAAACATCCACATTTTATCACAGTCAAAATCCATGTTACATCATGAGTCATTCACCCCATGTATCACCAAGTTTGGTGCCCCTGATTGAATAATAGTGCTAAAAAATGGCCAAGCAAAATCTAAACTATGAATTATCATTAGAAAATTTGCATTACATACCTTACATTAATCATTCATAACATATGCATTCATAATTTATATAAACATGAATTCCACAAAAGTATTCCACACAAAGCATTCATGAAAAAATGTAACACAAAAAAATAAAATACATGTATATATACATAAATAAGCTTTGCATTGGTTGGATGACTCTGTGACTAGGGTTTTTTTTGGTTGGGGGGTCTTCTTGGTTTGCTCCATATTTCTTTTGGGTTTGGTTTACCATTGAATATTCGATCAAGGTTCCTGAGGGGGATAGGTGCAAATGCCAATCCAAACCTACTAGGGATGATCTTGGGCTATTTGTATCACTATGGAAGGTTCTAGTTGTTGACCCCTTGGTTGGATTTAGATCTATTTTACTTTTGTTGGTTTTTTGGTGACGAAGTTACCGGGGTTGATTTTCAGTTGAGGTCCCCTGACTAGATTGCTTTTCTTTATTATGGGTTTGGTTTATCATTGAAAATCTGATTGAGGTCCCTGAGGGAGATAGGGTCAAACATCGATCCAAATCCATTGGTAGTGATATTGGGTTGTTAGTGTTGTAGTAATGTTTAATTAGTTCCAACACTGATGGTTATGTTTGATCCCAGGTTTACATGGCTATATATTTGGGATTTTTTGATTTCACCTTATTTTAAGTGGCTTCGGGTTGGCCTCCCACTCTAGCTTAGATGCTCTAAAACCCTATGAGTGGGAGGACACATGTTTAACTATTGGACTTGGATGTTTGTTATGGTATTTATACTCTATGTTGGTTGGATGGCTCTATGATCAGGGTTTTTTTTGGTTGGGGGTCTTTTTGGTTTGCTCCATAATTATTTTGGGTTCGGTTTTCCATTGAATATATGGCCTTGGTTTCTAAGGGGGATAGGGCTAAATGCTGATCCAAACCTGCAAGGGGTGATCTTGGGATATTTGTATCACTACAAAAAGTTTTAGCTATTGACCCCTTGGTTGGATTTAGCTCTATGTTACTTTGGTTGGTTGTTGGGTGATGATGTTACTAGGGTTGGTTGCTAGTTGAGGGTCCTTGGTTAGATTGCTTTGCTTTCTTATGGGTTTGGTTTGTCATTGAAAATATGGCTAAGGTCCTTGAGGGGGATAGGGCCAAATTCCAGCCCAAATTAGTGATATTAGACTGTTATTGTTGTATTAAAATCTAGTTTTTGTTCCCTCAACTAGCATTGGCTCTGGTTGCTTTGTTACTCTGGTTAGCTTCGATGGTTTGTACAGCTTTTATCTCTAGTTCTAGCACTAGTGGTTGTGTTTGATCCTAGGGTTACATGGCTATATTTTTAGGATTTTTTAATTTCACCTTGTTGTTGAAGTGTTTGGGTTGATTCAAGCAAGGCCTTTCTTCTAGCAAAGATCCAAATTATCTCTTATGGTGAGCGTAGAATGGCCTCTATGCAGTTTGCTAGTTTGGGCACAAAACTAGTGTGTTATTTTTTGTTTAATATTTTCAATGGTTTTTGGTTCTTGGATCTTGTTTATATGGGTGGGATGCTCATATTCTCTTATTTAGGTTATTGTGGTGGATTCTATCTTGGCTGAGTAGAAATTCGTGCTTAATTTGTTTTTTAGTAGTTTTTTTATCAATTATGTAAAGCATTGAGCACTGCATCAACCATGATAAATATAAGGATAGCAAGAGGAATATTATTTCAATTTATCCATCAATAGGTTTAGTCCAAGTTTATTTGTTTTAATAATATAGGGTTATCTTGCATTTGAATGACCCTCTCTTGTTTTTTCTTATATATATTTCAATCTCTTTATAAAAGGGTTAGGGCCCTTCAATACCCTTTTTTATCAATACCAAAAAAATATATTTATAAATATGGCATGTACAATGAGTACTAAAAGGCTACATACAATGGAGCACCAAGTCTCATATAAAAAAAGTGCATCTAAGCACTAAGCTATGTCCTCCAAGAGGACCCTTATGACCTAGTAGGATCCCTAGACCTAGAGTTATGCCTCAATGTGCTTTGCCTAGAAGTCTTGGATATATATGAGGTTGGAGGATTAGGAAGTGGAATATGATGCTCCATAAAACTATCCTCCAATACCTCAATATACCTATTCTAATATCGAAGATGTGCTATGTCGATATTATGTCGATGATCCCTCTATAGTAGCTCTTACTAGTGTCTCATGATCCTCACATCCCCCTCCACCACCTCTTTCTCCAACCGTGTCCAGTCCTCTCTCCAATATGGAGGTCCATCTGGAGCTTCATTCACATAATATCCATCTCTATTATCTTCTCTATCCTTACACCCTTCATCCATAGCCAAACATGTTCCTCAACTCTATCTTTTGATCATGCCCAACCTCAACTCAGATCCCCTCCATCGACACCTTGAGGATGTGATATACATCCTCCAAGGTCATGATCACCTCTCCTATGGGGAGCTAAAAAGTACCCCTATCCCCATCCCACATCTCCATGAAAGAATAGATGTATTCCTCATCCACCCTCACCACATAAAGTTAGTCTACCTCTATTAGCCCCATTGCCTCCAACAGATCCCACTCATCCTTCACCACTACCTTTCTCATTCTAGGAATGAGAGGTTAGAACTAGTGTTGAGCCTCTAAAATCCTAAGTTGTAGTAAAACACAAAACATGTCATAATACCAAAAAAATCATAAAACATTTTCCACAAAGCACAAAAATAAAAGAGAATCACCTCAAAAGATTGTGCTCCAACCTCAGTCTCAGTATTCACACTCACTTCCTCCACTGCCATATCTTTTTCACACAAAAACTTCACCTCAATTCACTCCTCTCCCAAACATAGCTTCTCAAACTTTGAAATGCACAAATGAGCTTCATTTCTTATCCTACCAACTATTTATAGTAGTTTTAGGTTTATTCAAATGACCATGACTATTTCCTAGTGTATTGAAGTGCACTAGGGTGTTTGAAGTAGTGTCCAAACATTGGTGGATGTCTACATGGGATTAAAGCACCAACAAGCATTTGACACTAATTTTCACAAAGGACAAATTCTTAAAAAATATTGGCTTATCCTCACAAAATTACTCCAAATTGTATCCATGCATCTATTCCATTATTTTATCATGTTTTGTGAATATTCCAAATAATTTGGATGCACAAATGTTGTTTGCGATCATAAATCACAAATTCACCTAGCAAGTTACAAAAGAACCAAAAAATGGTCCAAATATTCATAAAACAATGATAATAATCACTATGATCATTCATACATCATCATCAACATCATTTCACATCATTATTTTCATACTTGTGAAGTTCAAACAACATTCAAGTGAATCTTGTATCTAGTGGGTTTTTCTATATACTTTGTGATTGTTGTGATTTGCGTCCATGCAATTTGATAAGATGATTAACCTACCATAAGAAAACTTGGTAATTTTCATCATCACATGTATCTTTGTTCAAAATTATAATCATATTTGGTACTTCACATTTTTGTGTGAAACCTTGCCAAGAACAATTTGCACAAAAGTTGTCATTGATGGCCTAGTTTGTGGGGCTTAAAACATGGACAATAAATTTTCATCATTAGAATTTTTCCTTGATAGTTATCCTGGTGACTAACCTTAACTAAGGTGATTGGTTCTAATCATAGGAATTATTTTACAATAACTAATTTCTCCTTCGAAGTTGACTATTTTTACTTTTTGCATATTCATCCTTGCATATCAATGATGCTGGAATGCACATTCTTCAGCACCATCGAATCACCCAAAATTTGGGGAAACTATATCTGGTTCTTAATTCCCACAATAGGATACATATTACATGATTATAGCACCCAAACTTGGCAAATCCCTTCATTTGTTGGGGCAAAAATAGATGCATTTTCCATCACATTTTTCACAAATCCCTTCATCTTTTGGGGCAAAAAAAAATGCATTCTCCATCATAATTTTCACAAATCCCTTCATATTTTGGGGAAAAAGTAGACACATTTTTCATCACATTTTTCACAAATAATCCTTCATCTATTGGGGTAAAAATAGATGCATTATTTCACGTTTTTCACCAATCCCTTCCCAAAGATTGGGATAAAAATGATATCACATATCACATCATCCATAATTCATTTGCATATATTTTTCAATTGGCTTGTGAGTTTCATCTGTAGACTCATTCACAAATTGAGGGGGTAATATATGCAAAATTCAAATTCTTTCATTCTTTTATCTTCAAGCTCACGTTTCACATCTCAAGAGAAAGCTACTTCTGCACCTCGCTCAAACATGTATCTTGTGTTTTTGCACTGCATTGTGTTTTACACAACACAATACAAAAAGGGGTATATGTAGACACCAAAATCTAGCCACTTGTCATCCATCCTAACCTTCCTACCATTTCCACCCATTATTTATATATATTTATTTTATATATAATTAAATAATAATATTTTATATATTATAATATATATATACTTAATAAATATATATTTCTATAAATGAATTAATATCATCCATCCAATTTTACTTCATTCTATCCATCCATCTACATCAATCCATGCCACACCCTATATTTAATATCCACACTTTGATATACTTTTATCTCGACCACACAATTATTTTTGTTGAAACCCTAGCATGCCCTATGTTGGACTATTGATAGAAGTCATTTTGATGGCTCAACCCCTAAGTTTTCCCTAAATCTTGAGTGAAAGTTTTCCTAAGTCATTCATCCTAGAGTTATTTAGAGCATATCCGAGCAATCTCATCATCCATTATTGCTTGCAATAGCCTTCAAATCTATCATCGCTCATCTCGCCTTTATATATTTGCTTCTACATACTCTTCCCTTAGTTTCCAAACACCTTCGGGTGATTCCTATCATTTCCAAGCACCTTTGGGTGCTTCCCCTCCCTCGCCAAGTACCTTTGGTTACTCCTCCACCATTACAAAGTGCCCATAAGTGTTTCCTACTACCTCCAAGTGCCTATGGGTGCCCCTACACAATTCCCAATCATCCATGAGCATTTATTGTAGTTGTCGAGTGCTCGTGGGTGTTTTACATAAGATTTTTGAGGTTATACTAGCCTTTGGTCAATGTTAGGGCATCACCGCACCAATGCACTATAATAGGCTTCATCATATTAGAGAATAATATATACGTAAGGTAAATATCTTATTAGTATTTCATTACATGCATTTTTAGTTTGTTCATCTTATTTACATCAGATTGCTAAGGTTTTTGGTATTGATTATATAGGGCCTCACATTTTGGATATCTCATAGTTACTACTAACTCATTTGTTTTTTATTGTGTGTAGATTTGGAAGTGTGACATTAGCATTATGCAATTGCTTAAGATGGAGTGGCTTGTCATATGATAACTAGAAGCCCACTCACTTTTGTTAGGAATAGAGATGCATTTGAATACACCACCAGTGTTTTTTACTAGGGTTTCGAATAACCCTAGCCATTGTAAAATATATATCAAAGTATTCAAAGATCCTTATTGTAACAATGAATTTTTGAGGCTCGACCCATTAATATAAAATTATTCATTGTGCAATTATGCTTTCTTTGATTTCAATCTATTTTGTATTATTTGGTATTGCATTTTTGTCTTCACAACAATGTTTATGAGCACAAACACAAAGGAGACACCAATCCCCTATACTTTATTTTTTGGACCTCTATCCATAGGAGACACTAATCCTCTTTATTCTAGTTTATGGACCTCTATCCATAGGATACCTCAATCTCCTTTGCTCTAGTTTGTGTACCTCTATCCATAGGATATCTCAATCCCCTTTGCTCTAGTTTGTGGAGCTCTATCAATAGGAGACGTCAATCCTCTTTACTCTAGTTTGTGGACCTCTATCCATAGGAGACCTCAAACCCCTCTACTTTGGTTTATGGACCTCTATCCACAAGAGACCTGTATCCCCACTTCTTTGGTTTATCAATATTTTTAAGCCTTTACACAAGGCTTGATATAAAACCTACTCTCAACTTTGCTCAAGTCTACACACAAGACTTGCTCAAATATTCTTACCAAATTCTACTATAATATCTACTCCAATTATATACACAAGACTTGCTCAAATATCCTTTACAAACCTACTCTAATCTCTACTAAAATATGCTCCAATTCTACACACAAGACTTTCTCAAATATTCTTACCAAAACCTACTATAATCTCTACTCAAATTTACTTCAAGTCTATACATAAGACTTTCTCAAATATTCTTGCCAAAACCTACTCTAATCTCTTATTATATCTGCTCATAATACTTTCTCATGTTCAAATATGCTTATAACTCTTCTTAAACTTGATCACAACGATGTCCATACCTACTCATAAAAATAGCTCAAACATTCCCAATTCTTGCATAGAAATCATTGCATATCTTTCCCAAAAGTATTTTTTTTTACTAAAGTACTTCAGACATATTCTAGCAAGAATTATTTTTCTTCATGAACATGTAGATAATGATATGCATTACAAAGAATCAATATGTTCTTATCACATTCATTAAGTCTTTCACTTTCACATGTCTCACATTCATTCACAAGATATCTCAACTATAGCACTTAGTAGATGACATTCTTATGTATTTCTCATAATAAAAATAAATTTACACACTTTCTTCACAAATATGATTTATAACACTTGCACATTCACTTTCAATGTCACTCAAACCAATGCACAATTTATTCTCAAATCCTAGCACATGTGTTTCCAATTTCATTCAACAATGAAACACAATTTTGTTCTCTAACCCTAACACATATGCATACTCATTCAATCCTTATTTATCTGATCATATGACAACAAAATATCCCTTAAAAAAATCCATCTTGATAATGATATCAAAACACCATACCTCTAAAAATTACATTGATGATGATGTGCCTCTAAAACCTATCTCAAAACAATTTTCCTTTTGATCCTTCAAGAAATCTGGTTAGTGATTTTCAATTCTAGCATAGATAAAAACATCATCCACTCAAATATTTCCAAAATGTGCCCACAATAAATATACAAAACAAAACCTTATTTCTCCTCTTTTAATTTTTCAAAATTAAGCTTCTAAAACCCTAGGTTCCCTTTTTCTATAACACAAAAATTACACTTGGAAATAAATCAATCTACACCTTATAATTTCTAGCTTATTGTTCAATAAAATAACCAAATTCAACTTACAATACATAGAACATATAAAACACTAAATACACCTTATAACTCCAAGATTATGATATTCAATACACCCTAATATACAAATCACAATGAAGAATATAGAAATATCTAAACGCACCTTAAAACTCCAAACTTTACAATGATCAAAATATTTTTACTTTACCTTACTCAAAGTCTTCGTGTGCTCCATGAACACCAAGCAACCTTGGTGCATCATAAAAGTCAACTCAAAAATCAACTATGTTGTCAATGCAAAGCAAAAACACACTCAACGGATTTTGTCCTATAAACCTATATTCCAACAATGCTTTCACAAGCACCTTGACCAACTAAACTACCATGATGGTTGGAACCAATGAGGCATCCACACAAATTTGTCCTTGTCTTAGCACATGGATCAAAAACTCAACACAATATACAAAAATGACTTCTTGGGGTTTTGAACCTATGACCTTCCTCCTGCCAATACTTCACATAAGTCACACAGCCAGCTAGGCTATCCTAGTTAGATAAGACATCTTAGGTGCTCACAAAATTTTTCATTGACCAGCACATGCACACCTTTCAAACACACTATCATCTTCTCTTGTCGTTCATAGAAAATTAGTGCTTTGAATCACAAAAGTTATTAAAAATACTTTCACGTTAATTAAATGTGAAATATAACAATAGAATTTGGTAAAAAATCAAATCTATTGTCCCTTATTTATATGCACTTCATCTTGACTTGAAACATCAACACACAATTTTGCATGGGAGTATTTAAAGTGACATTGGTACCAAGGGTTTATAACCTTATATTATAATATTTAATAAATATTATAATATTTCCTTTTGAACCTTTGCCTTCAAAATATTATCCCAAGAGAATTTTATTTAAACCTGTTGTGGTTGATCCACAACACACCCCAAAATTGGGGACCCACCTTTTTGCAGGCTTGCAGAGAAGAATCTCGGTGACCCAGATGCTAAAATTGAAGAAAAGAGGAAAAAATGCCTAAGTGTTGAAAGTGTCGCGAAATCGTGACATGTCACGAAATCATGACTTGTCGCGCCATCGCTGCCGAAAACAGGAAAGTGTCACGAAATCGCGACATGTAGCTCCATCACTGCCGAAAAGGAGAAAGAAAAGAAAAATTAAAAGTTGTCGCAAAATCGCGACATATCGCTGAGAAGAAAAGAAAAGGTGTCACGAAATCGCGACATGTCGCTGAGAAGAAAAGAAAAGGTGTCGCAAAATCGCGACATGCCGCTGGAACGGATGAGAAATGGTCATGATTTCGCGACGTGTTTTGGCAAAGCGTACGGATGATGAAAATGGTCACGATTTCACGACGTGTTTTGGCAAAGTTCGGATGAGAAAATGGTCACGATTTCGCGACGTGTTTTGGCAAACTGTACGGACGGAGAAAATGGTCACGATTTCGTGACGTGTTTTGGCAAAGTGGCCCGAAGGAGAAAATGGTAGCGAAATCGCGACAGTTTGCGGCAAAACGTACGGAGGGCAAAAGCGGTAGCGATATCGCGATAGTTTGTGTTAAGAAGGTTCGGATGAAGGTGGGTATGGATATCGGAAAGCGGCATGAAGGTCCGAAGGTGAAAAACGTCGCGATATCGCGATAGAAAGCGGCATGAAGGTCCGAAGGTGAAAAACGTCGCGATATCGCGACAAAAAGCGGCATGAAGGTCCGAAGGTGAAAAACGTCACGATATCACGACAGAAAGCGGCCGAAGGCATACGAACGAGGAGGGCGTCGCGATATCGCGACATGTCACGATTTCGCGACATGTCACGTTTTCGCGGCTAGGAAGGTGAACAGGTTGCATGCAGTTTTTGTCATGATTTGCACAGGAAAACGTTACAGAAGGCACAGAAAACGTAGGACACGTGGCGTACAGATGTCAGAGTTGCAGAAGCGTTACATGCAACGAAGGATTTCAAAGGTCTCGGCATCGAGTGAGTCAAAAGCAACGAAAAGAAAGGGAAGTTGAAGGGTCACATGCAGGAAGATGAAACAAAGCGACACAGGGAGAATCGAAGAGCCGTTTCCGTTAGTATAAAGCCAGAAGTGCAGATTGAAAGAGGGGTTGGAAATTGCCGATTGCAGAGTTGCAGAGACAAGAGCTTCATGCTATTCTGGGCCTGCACTTGGGCAATTTCCTTCTTTTGTTCTGGAATATTTATGCCTGGAACATTCTTTGAATGTAATTGACATATCATTTAATACAAAATACAGAGAGTTGGCATCTAATTGATGAGAAAGAAGGAGTCATTTTTTGTATGCATGATTTAATGTTATATCATTCATTTCAGATTTATAAGGCTTTTAGGTGAAGTTTAATGCAAGTGCTCTTGGTTGCTTCATGCGAATGCCTGAATCTGGAATTACAGATAGAAACCTTAGAAGCCCGCACCTAGCTTATTTGGATTGTGTGAGTTTGCATGTTCATTAGGTTAGGTTGCATGCAGAAAACCTCATTATCTTCGGTTTCATCGAATTGATGGCAGCATTCTGACTGTAGTTTAGTTTCTCTTTCATTTACTTTTCTTTATTGTTCAAACCCTTGCTTTATTTTCTATAGTTTAATTATCGTATCCAAATAAATAACTGAAAATCCATCAAAATCCAAGATTAAAGTACAATTATTCACTTTGAGTCCACTCGTAAATTCAAATTATATAAACCCCAAGTGCCCCTTGTTAACATCCACTTGCAAACCCTAAGGTATTCCTAGCATTTCACTTGAATAACATCATTGGTAGACAAAGAATCAGCATAACAAGAACCTTGGAGAAGTTACCTTCTTTGCAAGCAGAGGATTTTAGGACTCAGATCCTACCGGAGAGTGTGCTTTCACAATTGGGTGAAAACACCACTCAACAGATTGGCGCTAGAAGGAGGGCCCGAATTGGTTTATCTGATTTTGATTTTCATATCTGAATGTCTTGTTTTTGACTTAATTTTGAAATCATTTACGGCTAAACTGCAATTCTATTTTTATTGCAGGTTTTCTTCGAAATAGCCGAGGGTTTCATTGGGCAGGCTGGACCCACCATGGCGTATTGCAACCAGGTCTCAAACAACCGAGGAAACCATTTTTCATGACCTTACTGGTACTCCCAAGAGTAAAGCCAAGCAAGTCGTAAGTTCACCAGCCACAAAAGACCTGTTTTCTCCAGGAACATCGAGTGGACCTACGCCGCAATATCTCATTGCCCCTAGTGTGCCTATAGTCAGTAATATTTCTACTGCTATTGTAGGTCTGTCTTCATCAATTCTGAGTCAAATGGCTCAAGCTCAAGCAGCTCCTTGGTATGGAGCCAACAATACTCCTTTGAACATTGTTGGGGATATCCATGAAATCCCCAAGAACATTGAAATATTTCTGCCCAAATACAAACCAGATGGCCTAAGAACAGCAGAAGAACATATCCAAGCCTATAGGGATGTTTTAATTAGGTCGCAAGTTCAACATGAAGATGTGGCCTGCAGACTTTTCCCCATGAGCTTGGATCCAATAGCATATGAATGGTATATATGCTTGCCAACTGGTTCAATCACCTCTTGGACACAAATGGAAAATGCCTTTGTCAATCAATTTAGATCACCCTTAGATCCCGCAACTATTTACAATCAGTTTATTACATGCAAAAGGGGCCAAGGGGAACCAATCCGAATGTTTAATCAGAGATTCCAAAAGAACTATAACAGAGCAATTAGACATTTTGCCATCGATCCCACAGTGGCTTTGCAGATATATTTTGGGGCATTGGACCCCATGACAGCTATGTTTGCAAGGCGTAATCCTCAGGTCACCACGTTGGCTTTGGCCTATAATGAAGCCATGACTATTGAGCAACAATTGACACCACAAGGCTACGGGTTTACCCAGATGCCTATGATGGGACAAAGGTGCTCCATATGGTCAAGCTCCCCAGGCAAATCAACTCATGGCACCACAAATGCCAAGTATGAATGCCTTCCCATATCAGCAGCTCGTATCCACCAGCACCCGCATATGCACCCATTCCAATCCAACCAATCACAGCCATTCCACCTGTCCCTGCATTTTTGCAAAACAATCAACCAACTATGCAAGGAACTAGTCAGGTCAATCCTCAAGCCATAGTTCCCTTTCCGAATCCAACCCCGATTCAAAGTGTCAATCCATATGGGAATCAAATTCCTCAGAACCCGACCCAAATGTGGAATCAAGACCCCATTAATTATGCGAATCCAATGGGGGTTAACAACAATATGATTCCACCAAAAGATGTTTATTCAGAAGTCGAGGAGCTCAAGAAACTAGTGCTTAAACTGAGCAATGACAGGGTTCAACAGTAGAAGTATGAGTCCCATGCCCCTCACCCAAATCAGAATTTTAACAATAGAGGGAGGCACCGGAACACCAAGCCAAACAATGGGGGAGTCCTCGCTCCCATTGCTAATCAATTAGATGCTTCGCAGGCCCTAGCCAATCCAATTCTCTTTTGAATCTTTCAGATTTGGCATGGGAAAGGGGGTGCAGGTTACATAACACAAAAGAACACAATGAGAGGAATTGTCCTGAGATTGCTAGATACACTCATTGTATTCAAGCACAAGTGATGATTTGGAATTGGTATCAAATGAGAGTCCATCACAACACCAAGATGATAATATTATGGTGATGGAAATAGTATATCACCAAGAAGGTGAGAGCGAGGAAGAAGAAGACAAAATTTTGGAATAGGAGGTGCAAGCTTTTCGAGATTTCAGAAAGGGGGCTCATGGATACCATTTGAGGAGTAAGTCTAAAGCCCCTAAAACCTCATCAACACCTCCAAATAGTTCTATTCTTCCTCCGCAGACACTAAGGCAGGTAATAATCCTCCTCCTCCACTCGGAAGAGAAATGTCTAATGACATCCGGAAGACAGTCAAATTAGAAAACCAAATTATGACGTAGTGGAGGATATGAAGAAGTCCAAATCTAGCCTTTCATTATTGGACGCAACTAGATTGCCTCGGCCAAAAGGAGGCGTTGATAAGAGCTTTGAACTCACCTGATCCGATGTGGAAGGAAAAAAGAGTTGAATCCCATCTTATTTTGCGAAAGGAGAGAAGGGATGTCCCGCCATTCTTATTGACTCTGAGAATTGCGGGTAAGAACTTGCATAACTGTTTGGTGGACACAGGAGCCACGAGCAACCTCATGCCTACAGAGATATGTCAAATGCTGGGTCTACAACCGGTTTCATCCAAATGCACGGTCTTGCAATTGGACCGTTCAGAGGTAAATGTAGTAGGGACCTTATATGATGTCAAGATTCAATTAAATTCCGAACCCAGGGTCCAGCAGGTTGTAGACATTTTGGTGGTTAATATCCCAAGTAGGTATGGAATGTTACTTGCGAGGGATTGGATGAAAACTCTGAATGGCTATTTTTCAACAGACTGCTCACATATGTGGCTACCATGGAAGGGAATTGCAAACCAAATAAGAGTGGAAAACGAACCGAGGCTTAAGGAGATTATAACGGATTTCAACAAGCCGAATGAGGTTCAGCTTTTCTGAGCCAGACCTAGGGGTCTATGCACTTGATGTTGAGAAAGCTGTTGACGAGCTTAAAGAAGAAGTGTGTCATGGTGGTTCTTCTGAGGAAAAGGATTACACGTGGTTGCTCAAGTTTGATGGATCAAAGTCTAGACAGGGAGCAGGAGCTGGAGTCGAGCTCACCGGTCCAGGAGGTAAACCATTATTGGCTGCCTACAGACTGCAATTTCCTTGCACAAACAATGTGGCAGAATACGAAGCATTGATCTATGGTTTACGTCTAGCATTGAGCAAACATGTTAAATGCTTGAAGGTTTTGGGAGATTCTGAGTTGGTTGTCAAGCAAATCAAAGGACAGTATACATGCCGCGACAGAAGACTGAGCCTTTATAGAACTAGGGTTATGGACCTCATGGAGGAGTTTGATGCATTCAACATAGCCCTTATTTCTAGGAGAGGAAATCGAATAGCAGACTCTCTTGCAGTCGCTGTGGGTATGTTAAACCCGGTGGATATAAAAAGATGTAAAAAGTTTTCCATTGAGTCGGTTCCTTGTCCATCAATACCCGATAATGTAAAGAATTTCCAGGTTTTTGAAAGTGACAGCACATCTTCAAGTTTGTCACGAACTCGGGTATTTTTGAAAATCAGGTGATTGATGAGGAACAAAGGTGGCAGGATGAAACAGAAGAAAGTGAAACTGCGTATCAATCCAACAAAATTCCTAAAGACGTGGTTTCATTAGAAAAGATGTTCGACATGGAATGCAAGAACAAGAAAAGAAAAAGAGTCCCACTCCCCAAAGATGCATGCGATTCAATTAATCTAGGGAGTGCAGACAATCCAAAGGAGGTGTACATAGCAAAGGCATGTACAGAGGAAGAAAGGAGCAATATAATACAAGCATTGAAGCATTACATAGATTGTATTGCTTGGAACTACAATGAGCTGAAGACTTACAACCAGAACATTATCACACATACCATCCCTTTGAAGCCAGACTCCAAGCCTTTTAGGCAAAGACAACGAGTTGTTAACCCGCTATTGGAGCCTTTGATCGAAAAGGAGGTTAAAATATTATTGGAAGCGAAAATCATTTTTCCTGTTAGGCACTCAACCCGGGTGGCCAACCTCGTTCCAAAGAAGAAAAAGAGTGGAGAGATTAGGTCGTGCATAGATTTTCGAAATCTTAATAAAGCCTCTCAAAAAGATAATTATCCATTACCATCAATCGATGAAATTCTGCAAATGGTAAATGGATCTGAAATGATGTCCTTTCTCGATGGATATTCGGGGTACAACCAAATTCTTATACATCCAGATGATAGGATGAAAACAGCCTTCACTACCAAGTGGGGGACATTTGCATATAAGAGAATGTCGTTCGGATCGTTAAATGCTGGTGCAACTTTTCAACGCGCCATGGATTACGCATTCAAAGGGCTAATAGGCAAATGCATCATCGTGTATGTGGATGATATCCCAGTTTTCTCGAAGAAGAGAGAGGATCATGTTAAAGATTTGAAGAAAGTGCTTCAAAGATGCAGAGAACATGGAATTTCCTTAAATCCCAAAAAGTGCATTTTCGGAGTGACAGAAGGGAAATTGTTGGGTCACATCATTTCAAAAGAGGGCATATCCATCGACCCAGAAAGGATACAAGCTATCCAAAACCTACCTCTCCCGAGCAGTAAGAAAGAACTGAGATCTTTCTTTGGGCAAGTCAATTTTGTGAGGAAGTTTATCTCTAGCTTTGCTGAGATAGCCAAACCTCTGAACAAGATGCTAAAGAAAGATGTGGATGTAAAATGGAACGAGGAAAGTAGAGTGGCTTTCCAGAATATCAAAGATGCCATTTCCAGAGCCCCTGTCCTTATAAGCCCAGACTACTCCAAGCCTTTTTATATTTATGCTTTTGCATCAGAACACTCCTTTGCGAGTGTCTTAACCCAAAAAGGTGAGGATAGTGCCGAAAAACCCATTGCATTTTTAAGTGCCCCCCGAAAGATGCTCAATTAAGGTATTCAATCCTTGATAAGCAAATGTACGCACTTTTTAAAACTGTGAAAAAATTTAGGCACTACATCGTGCATAGCAGAATTATCGCCATCGTGCCCGATTCTACTGTCAAGACCATGTTTTTACAGAATGAACTAGGTGAGAAGAGAGGAAAATGGATTTCAACCATCCAAGAATTTGATCTCGAAATCCAACCAATGAAACTAGTTCGAGGACAGGGACTGGCGAAGGCGATCGCAGAAAATAATCCGCAAATAACAGGTCAATGCTCAAATACAGAATACATGGCTAAGGATGACTGGTATGTTGATATTGTGCAATTTTTATTGACTGGTAAGTGTCCTTCTAATCTGAATTCAACACAGAGAAGAGCCTTAAGGCTTAAATCTGTCAATTATCTGATAAAATCTGGTGTGCTTTACAGGAAGAATCATGAAGGTATCTACCTGAGGTGCTTGAACAAAGAAGAAGTTGCCAGGGTGTTGCAGGAATTTCACGGGAAACATGGAACTGGTCATGGTGCAGCCAATGCTACAGCACATCAAATCCTGAGAGCAGGATACTACTGGCCACATATTTTCAAGGATGCGCATACCCATGTACGATCTTGTCATATCTGTCAAGTGGCTGCAAATAGAGAGAGAAATGCAGCCATGCCGTTGCAACCTGTAGTTGAAATGAGACCATTTGCACAGTGGGGACTAGATTTCATCGGGGTTATTAACCCAAATTCTTCTGATTCTCATAAATTCATTTTGACAGCTACAGACTACTGTACAAGGTGGACAGAAGCGATTCCTACTAAACATGCCACCACAGATGTTGTGATTAAATTTCTTGAGGATCAAATTATAACAAGATTTGGAATGCCCGACTCTATTGTCAGTGACAATGGTAAAGCTTTTATTTCTACACAATTTGCAGATTGGGCATATGATAACAAAGTGAGCTTAAAGTTTGCATCCAATTACTATCCTCAAGGAAATGGGTTGGCCGAGTCTTCAAATAAGAATTTGTTGAATACTATTAAGAAGTTGCTGGAAAAGAACCCTCGGGATAGGCACAACCAACTAAAGTTTGCCCTTTGGGCATATAGGACCAGAGTGAAAGATTCCATAGGGAATACTCCCTATCATTTGGTCTATGGGAAAGACCTGATATTTCCAGCAAATTTGAAGTTGCAGACCTTACATTTCATACAAGAGTACTTGGGGACGAGATGATCAAGTTGAAGCCAAAGTTGAGCCAGTTGTTGCACCTTGATGAAAAGAGAGAAGAGGCCATGAATCACATGAATAAACACCAGGCAGTTATCAAGAGATGGTTTGACAGAAGGGCCAAAGTTAAATCATTCAGAATTTCAGATTTGGTATTACTATGGGACAAAAGACATGAGGAAAAAGGGAATCATCAAAAGTTTGATTGTCTTTGGTTAGGCCCATATCAGATTTCAGAGATTCTCGGGAAGAATACCTTCAGGCTAAAAACCTTAGAAGGGAGAGATTTCATGCTACCGGTTAATGGGCAGATTTTGAAGCATTATTTTAGCCCTTAGGTTGTGAGACTTTGATATTATTCTTTTGGTTTTGGTGGGGGATTTTCAGATTTTGTTTTTATTGTTTAGGATTGTTAGTCTAGCTAGGATTTTGGTTATGGATTTGATTTCAATTGACATGTGTGTTAATTTTGATAAAAAAATAATAAAATAAAAATAAAAATAAAAATAAAAATAAAAAATAAAGAATAAAAAATTGAGATGTCAACTTATGCTTAAGGTTAGGAGAATATGAAATATTGGAATTATCTTGTAAAAGCTCCACAAGTAACATAAAACATTTTAAGTTATATTGTTTGATTTTGTGATGCATGAAAGAATCAGTTTTGCATGACAATTCATTCCATTTGTAATTCAAGAAATAATGCATTCATGTTCCATCTCACCTTACATACATCTCATCTTAGTTACATATGCATCTTAGGTACAAGCCATTAAAGTATGTCAAATCCTCTTAGGGTTGTGTTATAACATATATGTAAGTAAATCCTAAGGTTGGAAACTGAGTCTTGAGGTATCTAGAACCAAGCACGTCTCATACATTAAAAAGGATCTTGAGCAAAATGATCAAAACCTAACTTGGAGGAAAAGGTTGGGCGAAAGAAGTTATTCATGTCTATCCTATTATGCAACATGATCCTTAAAACAAGTGGTTTTGACCACTTCCATTAAGCTTAAAGCCTAAAATCAGAGTAGTAAGGATAGGGTTAAATCCTCATCGAACTTAGGTTGAGGATCCAATTCCCCAAAGCTTTGGTTTGACCTACATGGAGTAGTAAGGATAGGGCATAAATTCTCATCTCGCTTAGGTTGAGAATCTGATTCCCCAAAGCTCCTATGTCTCATTTCATAATAAATCTTGGATTGTAAGGATCGTACTACTTGTCCTCTGCAAAGGATGGGTAGTCATCCCCAAGGTCTAAGCAACAAAATTAATATTTCTCATCTAAAGTTTGGATTGTAAGGATCGTACTACATGTCCCTAGCCAGGATGGGTAGTCATCCCCAAGGTCCAAGAAGTAAAAAAATAATAATAATAATAATAATAAATAAATAAATAAATTTTTCCCATCTCATCTTTATATTGGATTGTAAGGATCGTACTACTTGTCCTCTGCAAAGGATGGGTAGTCATCCCCAAGGTCCAAAGAAATGAAGATAAGTTTTGGATTGTGGGGTTAGATATGCCCATGCATGGCATCATGTCTTGCCTAAAAAACAAGACCACTGATTGTCTAGAGGGTTAGACTAGCATGACCATTTCTTCCATAACTGGTTTAATTATTTTGCTTAAAGTGAGGTAATGAACTCTAAATCAGAATAGTAAGGATAGGGTTAAACTCTCATCTCGGTTGGTTGGGAGTCTGATTCCCCAAAGTTCTGATTTCACATTCACTTGCACATGGGTTCTAGATGGTAGAGACTCGTAACCAACTTTGGGATACAATAAGGTAATGAATTAGTGGATCCTAAGAGGGTTTGGCAATCTTGAATGCTTGTACATAATAATAGAAGAAGGACCATGCCTTTTATGAAAGCAAAATCTCCTTGCACATTCATTAGGGTACACAAATCATTCACCATCCCACATATGCATTCATGCAAAACTGATAATGGAATGTTGATCAATTTCAAACGATAGGGAATGAAAACACATTGCACACACCGAGCTAATACTTGATGATTCTGATGATTCATGTACTTCTGATCTTTGGGCATTTGTTATTTTGCTTATGTGCTAACATATGTTTGCGAGTTTGTGATATGTTTCAAAGTTGGGTTCTTACTAAAATGCTCAAGAGCATTTGACAGCAGAGTCACCATTTGTTGTGGTTGATCCACAACACACCCCAAAATTGGGGACCCACCTTTTTGCAGGCTTGCAGAGAAGAATCTCGGTGACCCAGATGCTAAAATTGAAGAAAAGAGGAAAAAATGCCTAAGTGTTGAAAGTGTCACGAAATCGCGACTTGTCGCGCCATCGCTGCCGAAAATAGGAAAGTGTCACGAAATCGCGACATGTAGCTCCATCGCTGCCGAAAAGGAGAAAGAAAAGAAAAATTGAAAGTTGTCACGAAATCGCGACATATCGCTGGAAGAAGAGGAAAAGGTGTCGCGAAATCGCGACATGTCATTGAGAAGAAAAGAAAAGGTGTCGCGAAATCGTGACATGTCCTGGAAAAGGATGAGAAAATGGTCACGATTTCGTGACGTGTTTTGGCAAACTGTACGGATGATGAAAATTGTCACGATTTCACGACGTGTTTTGGCAAAGCGTACGGATGAGAGAAAATGGTCGCGATTTCACGACGTGTTTTGGCAAACTGTACGACGGAGAAAATGGTCGTGATTTCGCGACGTGTTTTGGAAAATGTACGGAGGGCAAAAGTGGTAGCGATATCGCGACAGTTTGTGGCAAGAAGGTCCGAAGGAAAAATGGTAGCGATTTCGCTACAGTTTGTGGAAAGGAGGCTTAAAATAGAAATCGGTAGCGATATCGTGACAGAAAGTGGCATGAAGGTTTGAAGGTGAGAAACGTCGCAATATCACGACAAAAAGCGACATGAAGGTCCGAAGGTGAAAAACGTCGCGATATCGCGACAGAAAGCGGCATGAAGGTCCGAAGGTGAAAACGTCGCGATATCGCGACAGAAAGCGGCATGAAGGTCCGAAGGTGAAAAACGTCGCGATATCGCGACAGAAAGCGGCCGAAGGCATACGAACGAGGAGGGCGTCGCGATATCGCGACATGTCACGATTTCGTGACATGTCACGTTTTCGCGGCTAGGAAGGTGAACAGGCTGCATGCAGTTTTTGTCGTGATTTGCACAGGAAAACGTTACAGAAGGCACAGAAAATGTAGGACACGTGGCGTACAGATGTCAGAGTTGCAGAAGCGTTACATGCAACGAAGGATTTCAAAGGTCTCGACATCGAGTGAGTCAAAAGCAACGAAAAGAAAGGGAAGTTGAAGGGTCACATGCAGGAAGATGAAACAAAGCGACACAGGGAGAATCGAAGAGCCGTTTTCGTTAGTATAAAGCCAGAAGTGCAGATTGAAAGAGGGGTTGGAAATTGCCGATTGCAGAGTTGCAGAGACAAGAGCTTCATGCTATTCGGGCCTGCACTTGGGCAATTTCCTTCTTTTGTTCTCGGAATATTTATGCCTGGAACATTCTTTGAATGTAATTGACATATCATTTAATACAAAATACAGAGAGTTGGCATCTAATTGATGAGAAAGAAGGAGTCATTTTTTGTATGCATGATTTAATGTTATATCATTCATTTCAGATTTATAAGGCTTTTAGGTGAAGTTTAATGCAAGTGCTCTTGGTTGCTTCATGCGAATGCCTGAATCTGGAATTACAGTAGAAACCTTAGAAGCCCGCACCTAGCTTATTTGGATTGTGCGAGTTTGCAGGTTCATTAGGTTAGGTTGCATGCAGAAAACCTCATTATCTTCGGTTTCATCGAATTGATGGCAGCATTCTGACTGTAGTTTAGTTTCTCTTTCATTTACTTTTCTTTATTGTTCAAACCCTTGCTTCATTTTCTATAGTTTAATTACTGTTTCCAAATAAATAACTGAAAATCCATCAAAATCCAAGATTAAAGTACAATTATTCACTTTGAGTCCACTGTAAATTCAAATTATATAAACCCCAGTGCCCCTTGTTAACATCCACTTGCAAACCCTAAGGTATTCCTAGCATTTCACTTGAATAACATCATTGGTAGACAAAGAATCAGCATAACAGAACCTTGGAGAAGTTACCTTCTTTGCAAGCAGAGGATTTTAGGACTCAGATCCTACCGGAGAGTGTGCTTTCACAATTGGGTGAAAACACCACTCAACAAAACCTTTGCCCCTCTTGATTTTAAACTTTGCCTTCTAAACCCACTCTTAAACCTTTTATCCTCCTTGTAATAAATAATATAATTCTTTTTTTTAGATCTTTGTCCAAGACAAACTTCTTAAACCTTTTTGTCCTTTGTATAATATTATAAGACCTTTTATTTCAATAATTTTCTTTCTTGGGAGATATACCTTACCTTGAAATTTTTCCATAGCTTGCTATCAAACCCATGTAGAATATTCTTGACTATCACATTATTTCTACCTCATGTATCCTTTGACATCACATTATTTCTACCTCATGAATCCTTTGATATCAGTGACAACTTAATGTACTCAATATTTCCAACAAAGTGCACTTCACAACAATATAGGGATGTTTAATATACCTTAGTTTATCACCCTTGTATGAGTTGTAAGTACAATTATGTGGATAAGTACACCATTTGACGTCCTAAATATATTACCATGTTGGCTCATGTGTTTATCATGTTAGCTCATGGGTCCAAGGACAATGATATTAATCCTTCCTCTATACATTATAATAGATAATACAATCAAGGACAGTGTGCTTTGCTTACTCTTTATTACATGAAATCCATTATATGATATTAGTATCAAGTATATACCACCTCTTGTGACCATGGGAATCAAGTCATAAATATTTCTAAGGATGAAGTGCAAGCCTCACCTATTTGCATTACCAATACACTTCCTCGCATAGTTGATAAAATGAATAGATCTCATTATGTACCTAGGCCAAACCCTGATCACCAACAATGGTTGGAGAGGATAATGCACCAAGGATTACCTATGCCTATGCATCAAAGGTAAAAAATTTAACATCATCCAAAATTCCAAACTCAACATCACAATATTCCACTGCATCTAAATCATAACCTTCCACCTTGCTCATGACAAAATTGCATCCAACATCATATGCCACCACCCATCCATCATCAGGAACCTCCTACAACTCAACAATACTAGTATCAATAAGAAAATGAACTCTATGAATAACCCCAACAAGAATATCTAGAACAAGTTGATACCTATCCTAAATTAAATTAAGGTGAAGTGCCTATTGATCACATGTATCACCCACCGTCTCAACATCAAAATATACCACCTCCACCTATTCAAGGATGAAGGTAGGTGGATTACATAATATTATTGAAGGCATACAAATTGTTGACTGAACAAATAAATTCATTATAAAAATAATATTCGAGCATGGGTTACCCAAAACCCACACTAAGGTAGATTAGTAATCAACCCCTCCATCCATAGGTTTCTTCACCACCATACCCATTGCATTTCAATATGCCTAAAATTGAAAAGTTCAAAGGTGATGAAGATGCATAAGAGAATGTGACTAGCTTTATGAATATGTTATTTTGTATTCAATACAATGACCCCTTAATGTTAAGAATATTTCTAAAAATACTAGAGGGAGGTACTTTGGAGTGGTACAATCATCGAGCATTCCATAGCATTTACGCCTTTGACCAATTGGCAGATGCATTTTTGGAATGCTTCACCTTTAGCATTAGAAGAAAGGCTACCTTGACTAACTTGTATAACATTAAATAATTTGAAGATGAGCCAATCATGGAATATGAAAATAGGTGAAGATAAGTCATCACAAAACTACCTTTCACCTTATCCATCATGGAGCTTACTTGGATATTTACTAGTAGTTGCTCAAAAATGATATCACTCTCATTGCAACTTCAAAAGTATAGGAATTTTGAGGCAATCCTAGCCCAATCCAAGGTAATTGATGACATCAAGGTCTAATAAGGAGATATTAAGCTTCAAAATAAGCAATGGTTTGGTAAAAAAATTAAGGGTAATCAAACCCAGAAATAAGCAGCTTTAGTAAATCAAATTATTTTGAGTGCTCCTAGGCCCTCAAATTGAATTCTACCTCAACCACAAAATTACCAGACCCAACATCCACACATGCAATATCACACTCAACCATCCCAAAAATCCCAACCAAACCAATAGCCCACTCAACCAATGCATCCACCGTGCTAATACACATCACTATCAAAACCCTTGGCAATAATATTTTATCGATTGTGCGAGGTACAAGAAATCACTCTATGATTTATCCACTAGAACCAAATCATCCTAAACCAAAATAGTATAGTAAGGATTATTAATGTATCTAAAACAAATAGAAGGGTCATGACATCCAGTCATCCTACATCTTCAAAAGCCTAGTGCAAGACATGATCGAGAGGCAAGAAATTCAAATTGATAATCCTTTTGCCATAAATAATCAAAACATGAGGGTCTATCAAGACCCTCTACATAATTTTGGATCAACCATAGCACTTACCATTGTAGTAGAACAACCAAAACCTATCAATCATCCTCGTCACCTCATCTAACCAATTTTTTGTGGGGATGATTAACATAGTGACAAAGAATAGAAGGTACCCAGTGCAACCCATGCAAACTATGGACCCCTCCAATATTCCTTCAATGTCATAAGCACTACCACAACCAACACCAATAATACCTCCTCCACCTCACTTAGTGCTTACATTATGAAGTAGACTTACTCAAAGTATTAAAATAGCATCGATGAAACTCTAAATATATGAGTTTATACAACAATCAATCCCATATCATGAAGCTTTGATGGATATTTTTAAATTGATTAAACTACAACCCCAAGACCCCAATTAATTCATCAATTTTTTGGGGCATGTTCAAACTTGTAAAGAGCTTGTCATAACATTCCATGATCATGAAATCATTACAATACCTACTAAAATAGCCAATCCAACACTACACATCATTGTTAGTATGAATAATATCCCTTACAAATATATCTTGATAGATACAGGCTCCTAAATTAACATCATCACCATCATGAACCTCCAACATATAAATATGTTGCCTTCACACATTACATCTTCCACTTTCATGCTTTGTTCCTTCAATGATGCATTATGTTCTACCATTAGCACAATCATCCTTCCTATTCAGGTTGGACTAAAGACTATTCATACATTGTGCTATATCTTGGAGGGTGCTATGCAATACAACTTATTACTTGTAAGCCCCATATTCGAGACATGAAATGCATACCTTCCATATTGCATCAGTGCATCAAGTATATACTTGAAGACTAAGTTCATTGCATCCCTGCAAACTCATAGCCCTTCAAATTCTACAATGTGGTCCAAAATCCACAAGAGTCCACCTTGCCTTCTACCCATCTAGACATTCACTCTAATAACCCCATACAACCTCCATATTTCCCACCACAACCATCCATCACTTCATCACCACCATATCCATCCCAATATTCATTATCAGTTTCCTTGGAAGTTCCTTCTCAATCCATTGAATTAAATCCCCCAATTTAGAACCCATCAAAGGAACCTATGTTTTCACCTCTAGACACAACCCCACAATCCATCGCATCCACACCACAATCACCCAAGCCACTTAGTGCACCTTCACTATCAAAAATTACTACCATATCCATCAATACCTCCCCTATAGTAGAATAACCACCATTCATCATAAATATTCCATCACAACCTATATTTCCATCATCATCATCCACCCCTCCACAAGTCACTATCCACATGATCAACCCGAGACTCATTGAGTATATAGTACAAGATATCATATTTACCCTTCCTATTGAGTCAATTAGAGACTTGGATCAACATCATAGCACACCATTACCTATTGAAACCCTCATTTCCCTTGTGATTCCCCAAACTAAATAAACTTTGTTTATGATAGTATTTATGTGTCCACCAACAAACCTTTCATAATAGAAGAGGATAAACCATTTTAGGTAAATATCAACTATATATTAAACCTATCCTTTGATTTATGATACTTTTATCATTACCATTGGTGTAGTAATGGCTTATATCAATATGAACAAGGTATCTAGACCCCTTTAGAGCCACAATACCAGTTGCCTATGGATAAATTTGGATTAGGACACTCTGTACATATGCTTGATGAGCTATTTGAAGATTCTCTCAAATGCCTTACCCATATGCATAAGATTATCAAAGACTATGCCAATGATTTATTGGCTAAATATTTATTGAATTATGAGCATATTGATGTGTTATGTAAGGTCTTTGATCACATCTTATAACACAACATTTAATTAAATTCTAAAAAGTGTATTTTCAAAGTAACATCTAGAAAACTTCTAGGATTTATCATCTCTAAATGAGGTATTGAAGTAGATTCAAACAATATCAAGGTAATCATAGACATGCCTCCCCCAACCAACCTTAAGAATCTTCACAATATACAAGGGAATATTCAAGTCATCCAATGCTTCATAGTGCAACTTTTAGATAAATATTGACCACTTAATAATCCTCTACAAAGAGGGTCACCTTTTATAGGAATAAAGAATGTTAGAAAGCATTTGAGGACATAAAATAATACTTGGTATCTCTACCAGTATTAGCTCCTCCTCAACCAGATGTTTCATTTTTATTATACATTTCATCCATTAACTTTGCCTTAGGGGCCATGTTGGCTAAAAAGAATGAGATAAATAAGGATCAGGCCATCTATTACATTAGTCACACCTTATTTAGCTATGAAATCAAATACGCTTATGTTGATAAGCTCTACTTAGTGGTGTTATTTACCACAAATGACCTTTGTCATTATATTATCAAACAAATCATATATATTATCTCTAAAGAAAACCCCTTGTGGTATATGATGAGTCACACATATCATACTAGTCATACCGCAAAGTGGATCATACTTCTAATAGAGTCTGACCTAGAATTCATAAGTCAAAAATATAACAAATATCAGGTCATCATTGACCAATTAGCAGAGGAACCTCTTCTCGATGATAAAATTATTATCATTGATATACTTGATGATGTAATCTTTGCATTATTATACTTGGGAGAACTAGATGAACCAAAAAACAAAGTTGATTTAATGTTGTTCTTTGATGATTCCAAGTGTGAACAAGGGGGTGGTGCTGGAGTTGTGTTTTTTATGCTTTAAGGGGCTCCTATTCCCATTTCATTCAAACTTGAATTTCCATGCACCAACAAAAATTCTAAATATGAAGCCTTCCTTTTGGGTCTTCAAATGACCTTCACCATGAATATCAAGAAGCTTAACATCTTTGGTGATTCCTTGATCATTGTTACCCAGATCAAAGAGATCTACCAATGCAAATACCCAGTCTTGAAATCTTACAAGAATTTTGTGGATAAATTACTTGCTAAATTTGAATGGTGTGACATTGAGGCTATCTCTCACTCCTCCAACCATTTTATGAATATAATGGCTTCCCTTGGATCCTTAATTCTGAAAAACCTGTTAGATAATGTCAGTACCATTTATGTCAAAATGCTCTCTCAATCCATAATTTTATAAAATACTTCTAGAGAAGAGAAAAAGATCCACATGGTACAAATTTAACCATACCAATATTGGTTCTCTCAAATTCAAAACTTTTTGAAACTTGCTTCTTGGGAATCCCTAGCCCTATAGACACCTTTTTATAATGTCACAACCATCCATCTTAAGGTTCTATCTCAATCCAAATTTGTGCAAGATGCTTCTATAGAGGAGCAAGTTGTTCATCTAGTCCAAATTGAGCCATATCAAGATTGATTCTCATAGCTCAGATATTTCTTAAAACTTGGTAATATTTTATATGTATTTTTGCATGATTCCAAACACGCATTTAATAAAAAAGTGATAAAATATATATTGTTAGGAGATATACTTTATTATCATAGATATGAAAATCTTCTCCTTCATTTATTAGAGCCCCAAGAATCTACTTGGGATATCTCTAAAGATCATGATGGTACTTGCAATGGCCATTTCAATGGCATCGCTATCACCAAGTGCATCTTTCGAATGGGATACTATTGGCCTACCATGGAGTGCAACTATTGCACTTATGTCAAAAGGTGCATTAAGTGTCAAAATCATGCTAATCTATAACATGTACCTTCATAGGATCTACAACCAATACATTTTTTGGGGCTTTAATTTAATTGGTAAAATTTTACCCCAATCTTCAAGCCAACATGCATTCATTCTAACAACCACCGAGTACTTCACAAAGTGGGTGGAAGCTATTCCCCTTACCACTACAATAGGATCATGCATTGTGAAGTTCATACTCTATAACATCATATGTCATTTTGGTATTCCATCAAAGATAATCTTGGATAATGGGCCACCATTTAAAAATAAGGATGTTTAAGCTTTATGCAACAAGTATCATATCCAACATATTTTTTTATTGCCCTACTATTCATAGACTAATGGGCAAGTTGAGGCCTAAAAAAAATGGTCATTTCCATTCCTAAGAAAATTGTAAATGATCATCACAAGGATTGGTACCTTCAATGGCCTCTCACAATTTGGGCTTATAGAATGAACATTCAGACACCGATTGGAGAAACTTCATTTTTTCTAGTATATGGTGCTGAGGCCATCATGCCCTCAGAACTTGAAAATCTTTTGTTGTGTATCTCATTGCAAGAGTTCATCGATGATGACACAATATGACAGGCTCACCTATATCAACTCAATATTCTTGATGAATGATACATTAATTCTCTTGAGTATCTTCACATCTATCAAGATCGAATTAAGCGAGCCTATGATACAAAGGTACATCCTAGGTAATATCAAGTTCGTGATTTGGTGTTAAATGAGAACCAACAAAACTATAACTTGCCACCCCATTTGTGGGATAAATTTACGGTAAAATTGTTAGGACCATTTATCATCACATAGAAGATGGGTCCAGGAACTTATCATCTAGCTTCACTTGAGGGTGATGAGTAAGTTGAACCACTTAATATTCTCTATCTACAGGTATTTTATGCATTAAAAAACAAAAATAATTTGCATTTCACATCACCATTGCATTGCATATCACCATGCATAACACTTTGTATTTGATCATCTTAGGATTAGTCATGGTTTTTGGCTAATTGCATGTTAGTTACATTGCATTAGGTATTTTTTTATGCCATAGTTGCATCCATCTAGTCTTGCATTGAGCATTTCATATATCATGTTTTTAAAAAAATCACATATCTTGATGTAATCTCTTTTATATTGGGCATACACTCCAATGCATTTGATCATACACATTCACATATCCATGATGTCCATCCACCCCTGGCTTATGCCAAAGTAGCAATTGTAAGGTGTTCAATAGGGTCTTTCGATCATTCAATCATCCCTAGTTGTTATTTCATATTTTGTTACACCATATTGATTCTTGATCATAATATTTTTCTTTGGTAATACTTTATTTATTTCAAAAGCCTAACACATTCTCACAATATTAAGTATGAATTTGAACAAGGATGGCACTACAACGTAAGTCTTACCTCAAAATTGAATAGTATCCCTTACTCTTCCTTTTATGTGCATGGTCTAAAAATTTGAGAATTGAAAAATGGACAAGTATCCCCCCCAAAAAAGAGAAGAAAATCCCCTTACTCCTCTACAAAATGAGCAAGTATCCCCCCTAAAAAATAGAAAATCCTCTTGCTCTTCCACAAAATTAGAAATTATCCCAAAAGGTATAAAAAATCAATAAAATCCCTTTGATCTTCTACAAAACAAGCAACATCCCCCCAAAAAAATCAAAATTCCAAAAAAATCCCAAAGAAAAAGAGCTTGAATCCCTAGAATTCTCAATTTTTGACAACCATGGGGTAATATCTATTTCCAAAAATGGGCTATAGATTTTGACTTGGTAATGGATTAGATTGACATGTGGTGACATGTTTGTAATATTAAAGACCTTATTTTGTATAGACCAATGTTATCTTGTGGTTGAGCTAGCTTTTTATTGCTTGCATTCTAAGTAGTTAAGTCCAACCGAGTCCAAAGTCAAGGTAATTAACTTCACTATGCACAAATAGGGATATTGAATATCTTTTAATTTCTAATAGATTTTTATCTTTCAAACACTTGTATGATTAGTACACAACTTTTGATTGGTCAACTAGGGTGTTTGAGTCTCACGAAAAACCTTATTGTTCCCTTGTGATCCCTCGCTATTCAGAATCCACCATTGTCATGATCCTTCATTACATATTATTTCTTGCTTGGTTCTCATTTAGGAGTATTCTCTTGATGATATTGTTTACATATTTATTTAGGAATCTTATACATTTTGTAGTGCATGTACTCAGTTTGTTATTGCATCATAGAATTATTAGTTAAACATACATTCACAATTTGCATTAATCAAGTTATTATATGTCATTAGTACATCATAAGAATACCTAGTTCCATGCATCATCATATTAAATACATCCATTCATCTAACATAAATTCATCATCATATCTACAAGTCTAGGCATACATCTATAAGCATATATCATACATCCATGCATCTACAATTACAAATACACATGCATAAATAAATAAACAATAGGCATAAATAAAGGATAATCACACACACACACACACACACACACACACATATATATATATATAATCATAATGTACATAAAAATACCCATAGGCTACAATATAATGGGTTCTAAGACCTCACATCCAAAACAATAATCTAATACATAAAGACCCATGATCAGGCTGACCCTTCACCACCACTTTCATCACTACCTTTGACCTCATTTCTATGAGGTTGCCTAGATCCACTAGCCCCTAACCTTTGGGATGCACCTGATATTAAAAATTATGCTATAGATGGTACCATTGATGGCTCACCTAATGCTCTACTCTACTAACTTTGTGATGATTAGGAAGTAGATGGCCATGCTGGGATGGCAATGTCATTAAGAAATAAAATATTCTCCAATAACTGCACATAGTCCCCCTATCTCTCTAGTTGGATGATCAAGGTAGACAAATATTGGCTACCTATCACACTTAGTCCATAGAGAATCTCAATCTACCATGAACCTCTCTACCTCCTCTTGGTAGCTCTGTACTTGAGCTTGTAAAGTATCTCTCCTTCACCCAACCCTACCATATTTTCCTATATTTCTCTCACTATCTCTACTCTATAGAATGGGTTGTATCCCTATCTTCTATCTATCCCTAGAGAATATGGATCTGCTCTTTTAGAGAAACAATCTACTCTTATGGATCCTTCTCATCCATCTTTTCACCTCCATCACTCCCCACAGGTATCTCTACATCCTCTGTGGATCCTTGTGATGATGTCCTCACATCCCTATCCATGCAGTGATGTAGTCATCACTATGGGGGAATCCTCCATCACCTCAGCTCCTCCAACCACATCAGTCCCTCCATCCACCTCAACTCCTCCAACTACTACCCCACCTTGAAGCTATCAAGTGTTCCACCAATCATCATAATAATTTGTGGTCCTTGGATCCTTAACATCTATGTATCCCAAGGCCTCATAGACCTCCTCACATAGAGGTTTTTCTCGTAGCCATACCAGTTGAGTCTTGCTCATCCTCTTGCTATATAGCACTAGGTACTTAGGCACTCTCTATATCACTCCAAGTTGGTGGTTCACCCATGAGTAATGAAAGTACTCATGCTCTATCCTATGATGACCAGTCAACCATCTACCACATTGTGCCTACCTAAGGTTCTCACCCTCCTCGATCTAGGTTGGTGCTTCCCTCCAAGGTTTGCATGTAACTTGTCTTGGCTATAGTCTATCCCATAAGTCTATATAATACTCTATAATTCCTTGAAAGAGGTAGATCTTGTCTCACTCATGTTTATGCAACCATCAGATAGCATAAGGAATATCCCTATCAACCATATCTCTATGAGTTTCCCATGGCAACTCAATAGGTCTATCCACACTGAAGTGCTTCCATCCTCATACCTATAGGAGGAGGTTGCATCCTAAGTCCTAAAAACCTCTATAAAATATCATATAAATCTCTATAAATTTGTGCAAGCAATGTAGTATCCCATGTTATGATCCTTGATTGCTCAACTAAATCTTAAACAAAACCCAACAAGTTCCAAGGGAGCCTTGCACTAGAAGAGTTTGGTAGGATGAAGTCAAATATTAGTGATATAAGCATTGTATGTCTAGCTATAATAAATCTAGTATCATATGCAACAATCAATATCATACTACCATTATCCACATCATATTCCACACATCTCCAATGCTCTCAGTACACTCATTGAAGCACTACCTCTTGCTGGCCAATTGAGGCAATAACAATAGGCTATCCCTACATATGGATATATAAAATATAATATAATTCCTTAGGGTGATTATCATATTTCTAGTGTATAGGTCAAAAATTTTCATCTTGCTATCTGATCTATCGATCAAAGTCATCAGGTATACCTAATACACATAAATCAACTCTATTCAAGTCATGTTATGAAGACCAAGGTCCTTTAGCCATGTTTTATCATCATCTAACAACACAACATGAGCCTCCTTGAATGTTTTTGTGAAATTATTTCAAGCTCTAATAATTTTCTATAAGTGGAAACACTTAATGAAAAACCCAAACAGTCCTAAGCATGACCATCTCAGGCTTAGACATCCTCCCATCACAACTGTCTCCACCCAATATGATCATAGCATGCAATTATCTCAAGTTGAGATGATACCCAAATATAACGATCTCAGGTGAGATGATCACAAAATGGGACTATCTCAACCAAATATGATCCCCAAACCATATAAATAAAAGCACAAAAAAAAACAAAAACATCACAAGCAAAAAATAAGAGAGAGGGGGGAAGTAAAATAAATCAAAGCTAACTACCTATCAACTACCCCATTTTCAATTCACCTAAGCTACCCATCCCACCCATTCATTTCCATTTCATTTTAATTTGGGTTCATTTTATTAATAATGAAAAAGTTAGGATTTTCATCCTTACTATCCTCACACTGACTCCTCTACTCATTGAGGCACCTGATGGGTCTATTGTATCAGTCATTTGAGTTTTTGGTAATGCTTCACTTCACAAATTTACCTCTCCTCCTCCCTATATCACTCATTTCTCATCTCAAATGGTGAAAATAACCCTAAAATCATGAAATTTTCTATTTATAGTTGTGTGCGGCTGCGACTGTCGAGCACAATCATGTGTCACAATGTGACCATCTAGGATGATCCTATTTTTGCAAAAAAATAAAAACCTTTAAACTGCAACCATATTGGGTCGACACGGTCTCAAAAACCATTTTTTCTTGGGGCACCTAAGTTTATCACCTCATTCTGGTCAAGTGAATCACCACTATTATCATTTCATATCTCCTCCATCGACTCGTTGCTTGAGTGGGTAGTCAATAAATGTAAAAGTAATGTTTCAAAATCAATTCAATAATCAAACATTCAAAAGTGCAAATTGCATTCGTTCAAGAATCATTTTCAAAAATGATCATACACCCTCCTTACTGAGTCAAAAGCAAAAATATTAATCAAACAAACACTTGGTATACCTAAAGCCTAGCCTATATACTAATAACATCTACCCATGGCTGAAAGGTTACCAAGATCATATCAATGGTAGATTGAAAGCGTGTGCCTTTAGACTAATAAAGTTTACTCATGACTAGAAAGGTACCAATATCAAACCTAAGTATATCAATGTATTGTAAGAAATGACTCAAATATGTACACCCTTTCCATGATTGGGGTATATTACAATGACTTGTTCAATAAAAATTATTCATAATCAATCCAACCATTTTATATCATTTATTTTTACTTTGTATTGTGCTTACACACAAAGCATAAAAAAAAAATGTATCTGTAGACACCTAAAATGCATCATATTGAGGATACTTCCATAAGATCTCCTTTCTAACCCCCATAGTCCACCTTGGGAAGCCTTAGGGACAATTTTAGTGGTTTTACCACCAATAGGAACTTTACCCCATGGGAAGCCTAACCGTATTGATATGAGATGGTCACAAGATCGTGACCATCACGACCCAATATAGTCATGAAAAATAAAAAATAAAAATAATAAAAATTATAATTGGTAGCTAAAACTACCTGTTACCTCCGTGCATGAGTTTTTTCTAACATCAAATACCCTACATGAGCTAATTTTATCAAATTACATGCAATCAATTATTTTGGGACATGCATCTACTTTTTCAATGCAAACTACCCCTTTTCTTTTTCATGTAGAATGCCATTGCCACATTTAGCCTCAGCTCAAGAGTCTATAAAATGACACTCATCCCTTAGTTTTAAATACCCTACTTCCAAGTTTTTGTGCCACAAAGTGCTACAAAAATATATCCCCAACCTTTGAATTCATGCAACAAAGTGCTACCAAAATCAATCCACCAGGTTTTACTACTGCCAATACTATGCTATTGGACTACCATATAGGAATGAACATTGTGCTTCCCTACCTTGCATAACTCATACCCAATTTTTGGTGATTTTTTTCACCCATTAACTCACCACTACGAGAATCCATTGACAACACACCCTAGGTCACCTCAAATGCCACTCAAACTTGGTTTCTCAAAAACACAGGTTCACAACAACGATAGTATTTCCCTGATATGGTCCATAGATGAACCTTTCTCGAGCCAATATGGTATTGGATATACCATTGGTTTTTCTATTTTCTATTAATTTTAGCTTAGATCTATGTTTTTTTGGTTTCTACAATAGCTTAGATTTCAATTTATACATACACACATTTGTAATTTTATTTATTTATAATTTTTATATTCAATATAGGTCCAACCTTGGCGGGCCCTTCATATTCTATTAATACACCTTTTGTTTTATTTTTGTGCAAGCAACAAGACCCACGGAAGGCAAAAAGACTTCAGATCCACATTAGATTCAATGCAACTATCCAAAAAATCCACTCCCTTGTGAACTACACTAGAAATGAGATACTGATATGGCACAAGGATACGTCACTTTGTGGAAGAGAGGGGAAACCTATTACCTACATTTTTTAAATACTTGTGTCATTATTAAAATAATCCCTTCAAGGGATTGAATAACACAAGCTTATACAAAGAGGGAGGGTGAACAATATAAGACCACTTTTTATTTTTATTTCCCAATCAATATTATGCAATGTATTAATAGCAATATCAACAACGGTAATCAAAGCAATGCAAAAATCACCACACACAATAGAGACACCAATTTGACATGGTTCACCCAATGTGGGCTACTCCATGGAGAAAATATTTCACTAATTTTTTTTCAATCAATCTCTTGGGAATCCTTTCCCTATTACAATTTTTATGGACCTATGTCCAAAGGAGACACCAATACCCTAATCAAGTTCATGGATATCTATCCATAGGAGAACTTATTTCTCCTTAGCTTTGGCTAGTGATCTTCTAGAAGAATTGCTACCTCCACTGCACTGGCTAATGGATATCTATCCACTAAATATTCGTATCCCCACTCAGAAGACCTGTCCTCACTACCCTAGCTAATGGATCTCTATCCACTGGAGACTATCATCCTCTATACTTTGTCACCTCCAAAACTTGCTCTTAGCTCTATCTCAAATCTATATGAAACATAGTCCTTTAGTCTAGCACAAATTTGCTCAATATCTATCTCTGATATGGCACAAATATATCCTCAAATCTGCACCAAACTCTATCCTCATATCTGCACTAAACACAGTCCTTCAGTCTAGCACAAATTTGCTCAATATCTATCCTTTGATCTACACTAAACACAGTACTTCAGTCTAGCATAAATATTTCCTCAATATTTTTCCTCAAGCCTTAACCCAAATCTTGAATTAATCACAAATCAAATCTACTAGATCTGCCCCAAACCTTAACTCAAGGTTTGAAAAAATTAATCAATCAACTCTAATCTCAAGTCTTCTCAAAGACTTGTCTCAAATCTGCCTTGTAAGCTTCCACAAAATCTCACTTAATCTATCCACAAGTCCTCTCTAGAACTTGTCCAATATGCTTAACAATCTATGTCCTTAGATCCATATTGTAAGCTTCCATAAAATCTCACATAAACTTGTCCACAAGTCTTCTCAAGAATTGCCTAAAATATGCTCAACAAGTCCTCACTAGAACTTATTCAATATACTCAACAATCTCTATCCTCAAATTTGTATTGTAATCTTCCACAAAAGCTCACATAAATCTGTCCACAAGTCTTCTCAAATACTTACCTCAAATTTGATCAACAAGTCCTCACTAGAACTTGTACAATCTCACAGAAACATATAGAGAATTTTTAGAGACTCAATATGCTTCACACTCACCACAATGCTCAATCACTTTCAATTTGATACAAGCCAAAAAGGCCTCGATGGGTTTCAAACATGAGACCACTCCTATAGAGTGCCTTATCAAGGTGCTAACCTACCATGTGGGCTAAGATCTCCCATGGGGAAGGGAAGGAGTAATCCTCCCTTTATCCCTTCATTCGGTGCTACTAAAAAACAAATGCCCTCTCACTGCCTTGCAAAATGAAATCAATGAGATTCGAACCCTGCACACCTTGCCTGCCACACGACTTAGCACATCCATCATTTCCACCTACATTACATAGCATTGTGTGTGGTATAATGAGCTTCACTCCTATTTGTTAACTCTCTACCACTGGAGACCTTTCAAAAAATGTGGAAACTCTTTAAAATCCTTGTGAATTACACTTTGGGCTTAGAAATTTTATCGATAGCATTTGGGATGTAAGGCAAAGGTTTTTGCCACCATTTATACACAATGCTTCATGTCATAAAATGTTGGTGCTATTTAATCGAATTTCAAATTTGATTTTTGACTTAGCCTTATAACCCTCTTTAGGGTTTATTAAATTAATAAAAATTAATTTATAATTAAATTAAAATTAAATTATAATTAATTTAAATAACTTTGAAAGTTAAATTAATTAATAAATTAATTTATAATAAAATTATATTAATTAATTTAAATTTCCCTTTATAATATTATAATAAAATATTATAATATTATTTGCTTGGGCCTCTTCTTTGCACTTTGGACCACATATGACTACCTAGAACCGGATATGACAAAATGGAAGTGAACTCTCCTTTTTGCACTAATTACGGAATTTCTTCTCCTTGCACTGCTCACTGAAACTGACTTTTGACATCAATGACCATTCGCTATTGAAATCAATGACAACTCATCTACTCAAAATGTCAAAAAATCTCCATCTTTGTCATTGATGGCAACCCAATTATCTTTTCAAATTTTATTAACCTTTATCGAGTGTGTTTGTTACCCATGCCTTACATGGAGTGCTAGTTCAAGAAATTTGGGAAGCATGGGAGGATGCTTCTTTAGATGACCTCCAATTTTTTTTACCATGGCTAGACCATTTTTTGGATGCAATATTTAACACTCTCCTCCTATGCTAGACTAACCTATCAAATTATTACTTGGAAAAAGGAAAATAAGAGAAAATTAGTAAAACTTAACTCATCTAACTAGCCCAAACTATGGGTGGTGATGCACCCGATATCATAATTTTCATATTTCATACTATTGGTATTATTGAACACATGAATCAAAACATGACAACTAAGATTGAACACAATCCCAACCACATATAACTACAAATTGAATAATACCAAGTCAAAGTCTAGATATATACTAGTCATAGACCCCTACAAAAAGATATATGAATATAGAGACCAAGACAAGATTTATAGTAGTCATAGCTCCTTGTATTTATATTAAAAATCACATTAGATTAATATACAATTGAAAGAGGATAAATTTCCTATACATGCAATGACTCAAGGCTCAAGTCTAGACTAAAGTACAAAATAGAAAGAGGAGAAAAAATTGCTCAAGGTTAGGTATTAGACTTGGAAACAATTCAACCCCACTATTTGGCCCCAAACTGGATATTTATAATATTTACATCAAAATTAAAAATTAAAAATTCCCTCCCAAAATGCTACGGGTGGGAGCACCTACATCATTCTAGGTTGATGAATCAAAGGAACTGAGTTGCATTTTTTCTAGGGATCCAGATCTAATAAGGGGTCTAATCACCTTAAATGCTTCTATAGGTGGTATAACCTCCTTGTAAAGGTGTCATTAATGAACTTATATTACCTTCATCAAAAATCAAGATCAGATGATGGATTTTACTAATGGATCTCTACCTTTGTGGTTTTGATTTCATCCTTTCTTGGTTTTTAGACCATCTCAATATGTTTCTTCTTCTTTTATGCTGGTCCACTAGGTTTTGGTAATTTCTTTATCATGAATTTTTTCTCTAATTATTTGATTGCTCCAATAGAATTTTTCTTAAATTTCTATTTGGCCTCCTAGCTTGACTGATTTTTCCTTTGATGTTGCTCTAATATTCCTAGTTGTTTATCATCTAAAAACTTATCTATATGAGGTTCCACTAGACCTAATTTCAAGGGTATAATTCTAGTCTAGTGTGGTTTTTGGATGCTCTTCTTTCCTATCTCACCATTGTTCATATTGGGAATTCATATGTGGGTTAACAAAATTTAGTGATCTTGCTAAATCCTTTCTTGATTCATTATGTTCTCCTTTCTTCTTCCTTCCAAGGTTATTAGGCCTTTCCTTATGGGTATGTTTCTCATGTCATTGAGTGATTGCACCTAGGTATATGAAGTGCTAAAACCCAATTACCAAAAGAGGGTGGCTTGGCTTAAAGGTCTATATGCTAGGTTGGTCAATAAACCTTAATTAACCAAGCTAAAAGAGGCCCTACCATCAAAGCATGATTATTTATGAATAAGATAAACTCTTTTGAAAACAAATAATACCTCCATTTCTTTAGATCTTGAAAAATAGGAATAAAATATTTGTTGTAGACCAAGTATTTTCTATTTGCCTCATTTAGCTTGTCACTAAAATAGGTAATGGGATATTCCTCTTGGCTCAAGAATCCTATAACCTTCCCACTTGCATCACAATCTACTTGGAATACCTTGTTGAAGTATAGAAAAGCTATAATGAGCTATTTCATTATTTTCTCCTTCAATATCCATAAACTCCTTTCTTCTATAGTTATCCATTTAAACTCATGCTTTCCTCCTTTCATTGATTCTATGATTGAAGTACATATTCCATTAGCTTTTTTGATAAAATTCCTATAAATATGTGTTATACAATGGAAAATATTGGCCTTAAACATATTTCTTTATGAAAATTATTTTACAATGGCATTTTCCTTCTTAGGGTCCATCTGTAACCCTTCTTGAGAAATCACAAAACCGAAGTATAACAAGTCCTTCATAAAACTACATTTTTTAAAGTTCACTAGAAATTTTATTCCTTTAGTCTTTGCAAGTCTAATCTCAAATGTGCCAAATGGTTTTCATTTCTATTATTAAATATCAAAATATTGTCCAAACAGACAACCATAAACTTTCCAAAAAATGGCTTTAACACTTCGTTCATCAATCACATATAATGAACTAGGTGTGTTTGTTAATCCAAATGGCATAACAAGCTATTCATACAATTTGTCCTTTATATTAAATGCAATTTTCTACTTGTCTCCTTCTCTAATTTGAATTTGATGATAACCACTCTTCAAATCTATTTTGTGAAGTAGCTTTCTCCATTCAAGCAATCCATTAAACTATACATATGTGACAATGGGAATTGATACTTTATAGTTATCTTATTGATAGCACTTGGGTCTATACACATGCACCATTCTCCACCCTTATTTGGTGCAAGTATAGTTGGTGTTACACATGGGATCAATATTTGACCAATAAAACTTTTATCCATTAGCTCTAGAACTTATCTATTCATATATTTATACTCCATTGGCATCAATCATTATGATACCTTATTGGGCAAACTCAATTTAGAAATGAAGTCGATGTGATGGATAATAATTATTACTAGTGGCAATCCATATGGTAATTCTTCTAACAAAATTTCTAACGTAGACACCAAAATCAAGCATATTAATGTTAATTAATTAATTACAATTAATTAGCATTTATCCATTTAATATTAATTAATTAATTAATATTAACCTACCTAAAGTATTAATTAATTATATTTGGCCTACCTATTGAGAAGCAACACACCCCCACTGATAATTAAATTATTGAAGCCTATGAAAATAATTAATTTTTATTTTCAAGGGGACCCTCTTGAAGTTTTCGGATTTTTTAATCCAAGTTTTGTTTGCATTAAGTCCTTCAATTTTTCCTGCATAAAGGTGTCAAAATGTTTGCCTAGCGCATTGATTTGAATTGATTTCTTCTAAACATTTATGCTTTAATGGTATTATTTTTTATTAAGTGTTTCAAAAAAAATTCTTTTCAATAGTTTTTCTATGGTTTGAAATATTAAAATTAATTTCTAAGGTTCTTTAAAAATCTTCATCTTGCCCTAATGTTTGCTTCAATATTGAAATTGCCATATCTTTTGACACAGGACTCCGTTTGAGATGATTCAAATTCTAGATGATAGATCTCAAGCTCACCTTTCCAATGATACCAGATTTTTAGATTTTTAGGCATGATTTACCTTCCAAAAATAGTATTTTCCAATGAAAAATGGTCATGATCTTACAACTTGCCATGATTTCATGATTGCCAAGAGAAGATAGAAAAAGAAAGTGATATAAAAATGTCAAACCTTAGATATTAAAATAATAATAATAAAATTAATTAAAATATCAGCCCTAGGGCTTAGCACCTCTCCCTATCTTAAGGTTTCAAAAATATTTTATGAAAAAATTTGAAAAAATAATTTAAAATTTAAAACAAAAAAAATTGAACCTTAGGGAAAATTAAATTAATTTAATTTAATTTTAAAGCTAATGTTCTAACATCTATCCCTTTTAATTTTTGCAGGATTTTGTCAGTGGATGCATTTAATGGCAAAATTAATGGTGAAAGCGATGGTGGGCAAATAATTTCAACACAAACCAAGCAAAAAGAAATTGTGTAAGGATAGGAGGTGGGGGAAGTCAATGATCCATCCATATTTTGTAGATGAAGAATTAATGAAATGCATATGCAAGTGGATAAAAATTAAAAACCTTTGCATGTAACTATCTTTTTATGAAGATGAAATCGGATTTTATCTTCTCCATTTATGGCAAGATACCCAGGTAAATTTTCGGAGTGATTGGGGTTGATCAGAGTTCTATTTAAAAATGCTTTTATATTGTAACACCTCAGTGGTGGGATTTTAAAAATTATTTTTAATTCATGGGGAGCTAGATATTTTGTGGAAAAATTAGGGCATATCCCAATTCTATAAAGACACCCATAAAATGTAATCTTAGGAGGTGAAAACTTGGAAATAAAGATATTTTAGCAATTTTTAGTAAATCTTGTTTTGATGTTTTATTTTGTACCTGATTCTGGTGTGACATTGTTTTTTGAAACATAATGAATAGGAACCTAATATTTTCCAGATTGTAATAAGTTAATTTTACTCTATTTCATCTTGATTAAGGATTTATTTAATTTAATTATAAGCTTGTGATTGCTAAGGTTATGTTATGTTGTTGAGCTTCATCCCGTTTTTTGTGTGCTTGAGGAAATTATAAGCTTAAGGTTCAGGTGTTCTAATTGCTCTATTCTCACTACACGAGCTAGAATACAAGTGAGAAACACCATTTATCATTAACCTCCCTTCCATTCATAATTTTATTTTATCATGTGTTGTTTTATCCCATGCTCAAGGTCGAAAGTGGTCTTAGAAAGCTGGATACTTTCTTATTTTTATGTTGTCCTATTGTGAAGATAGGAAATTTAATTAATTTCAATAGTTATAATTTTTAATTGGACTAGACACCCTCTCTTTCCTTTCCTACCTTGATCTCTCTATTTTATTTCTCAAAGGTTCCATTTTTATGTTCTTTAAAATTATTTATTTGTTTAATATGCTGATATTTGAAGAGGGAGATCAATTCAAAAAATATAAATCTAATTTATAAACCAAACAAAAATAGACAAAAGTTGAACCCCTTTGTAGGTACATAGGTAGTCCACTTGAAACTATTTTAGAAGTGGAAAAGAGCAAGGATGTTTGACCCAACCTTGTAACTCACACCTTGGATAGCTAGTAAGATCCTAAAGTGAGAGAGAATTTATTTCCATTTATGTGTTACTAGTGTTTCTTGTTTACTCTTCATAGGGTGTGCACAAAAGACCAATCAACACTGATTTAGTGCTACAAGAAGGGCCTAAGCCTCCATTTCATATTTTTTAAGATAATCTATTAGATTGGATTCTTCCTTTAGAGTAACAATATCCCATACAAGAGCTAGAGAGCTCATTGTGTCTAAGTTGGAATCCCCAAGGAGAAGTAATCTCAGGAAGAAGAAATCTAAATCTAGCATAGTTTTGTCTTTTTTAGTGCTTTCTCCAACTATGAATCAAAATCATACCATTAATTAGATAGTCATGGCCAACTAGTTGGGTTCCACTACTTTGAATATCCTTGGTGCAGCCCATGATTTACCAAGAAACCCTAAGAAGTATCTCCCCACCTACAGGCATGATGGAATTAGGACAGTAGAAGAGCACTTGGTAGCTTTTAAAAATGCTCTAAAATTACTAAATGTGTAGCATGAATATGTGGCCTATATATTATTCCCACTCACTCTCCAAGAGGTAGCATATGACTAGTTTTTTAATCTTACAAATGACTCTATTACCAGTTGGGATGATTTAGAAAAAAAATTTGTATCCCAATTTGGGTAGGTAATTGATCCCAGCATGTTGTACTAGTAATTTTCTAGCATTAAGAGAAATTCTAGTGAAACTATTAGGTCTTTCAATGTGATATTCAATAAGGCTTATGGTAGGATGATAGGCCATTACATTCCAAGTGTAAATTTGGCCCTAGATATTTTTAAGAATGCCTTAGATCTAGTGACCTATGTTTCCATCAAAAGAGACACCAATATCACAAACATGATAGGGGTCTACAAGGAAGAAATAACTCTTTAAAAGCATTTGGTAACTCATCCTATGAATAGTCCTTTGATACCATTTATTACAAAGAACACACTTGTGTTGAATCCCATTCTGCATCAAATGCTATTTCCAACATGCCAAGCTCCAGCTATAGAAAATCCATCAATTTTGCCACACCTTGGGCATGTGTAGACTATGGAAAAAGAATAAAATAAAATTGCAATGGAGGAAGTTAAAAATATAGTCCAAAAATTTGTAAACAACTTCTTGAGTTTCAAGAGGAAATTGTCTATGGGAGAAAATTCAAATCGATTTCCATACCAATAAAATAGATTCTCCAGACCTCCGTATGATGCCAACAAGGATTACAACAAAGGTAAGGGGACTAAAGTGAAAATATGTGACTTGGATTTACTTAATTGGTGTAGGATTAATGGGATATCCCAACATGAGGAATTAGATTTTTTGGAGTTTTATAATAATTTTGAGGCTTTATATGGTGAATTCAATTTTCCTATAAATCAGAGAAATGTTGATGATGCTAGTTCATTCAAACATAGTAATGTTATGATTTTTTATGAGAGAATATTTGGCATATATTTATGTAGTAAAATTTTTCATTATTATGTTTAAATTAATGATTATAATATGTTTCACATAAGTTATTGTTGTATATTTATGTAATTTATCAATAAAAAGATAAATGCAGTTAATTTGATAAATGTGTTTATTTTATGTAAAATACATCCGAGTTATGATTAATTATGCAAGCAAGGTGTTGAAGAATGTTCCACAGATGAATGATGCATCTAGAGAAATCTTTGGGATACACCTTGGATACAAGGATATGGACGTAAGAACAAAGGATGCAAGAAGCTTAAGGCACGGTGAAAGAGCAATAGCACATCACTATTATGGAATATGGTAACTGAAGCACGTTATAGATGATAGTAGTTGAAGCATGTTATGAAATATAGTTACTAAAGTACATTACAGAAGGTAGCTACTGAAGTATGTTACCAAAGGATTTTTACCAGTAGTTACTAAAGGATTTTTACCAGCAGTTACCAAAGGATGACTAAGTCCGTTGAATGACACTACATGCCACATTGTTTTCACACAATAGCCAAAAATTTCTAGTTAGCATAATATTTGATTTATCATGTATTATTCACATGGAATATTGTGATTGATAAAGTCATTATTACTTTATTCAATAAAGTTGTGTAATTCAACTACTGTTAGGTTTATTATATTTAGATGCAATATTATTGAACCTTTTCCTAGAATAAAGGATATTTGGTTATATTGTATATCTTGCAAAATATCAAAGTTATGTTTCTTTTTTAAGTTAGCATACATATTTCCACTTGGACCATTCAAGAGGTTTACCAAGTCCAAGAAGGAATAGGAATTGTATTAGTTTAGATTATTTTGTTTAGTACATAGTTGTCACATCATAAGTCCACAAGCTCTACATGGCAATATACGTGGAAGAGTTTATTTAGAATTGTATAAGTCATAATATATATTACATAGGTAGGCCTTTGAAAAGGTCTAATGGTCTAATGCTAAAATGGAAAAATAGCTAATGTTGAATTAATGTAACTTTCTGAAGAAACTGTGCCAGCATGTACATTTGAATCATCAACAATAAAAGTAGCACTTCATTCTTCGTATATGGTAACTATGTCATTTGCATTTACTATTTAATTTCATTTATGTAATTTTAATTATACTTCCCTACATTCATAGAATAAAATCATGTTAGGAATAGTTATGTATTTTAGTTATTGAGATAAAGTAAATTAGGGAGAAAGACTTATACTGCCTTGTATGAGGCAGGTCCCACTCCTACAGCCAGTCCCTAAGCTCTCACTCCTACAATCGATTAGAAATAGTTAATTAACCTTAGAATATTAGATAAAGTAAATTGTATTTTCATAAAATAAATTTAGAATAGATAAGTAAAACTAACTGCACTCAACAATAGTTAAACTCATCAATAGGCAATTACTGTTAAAAATAATTCATTAATAGGTAATTATCATATCTATTGCATAAATTAGAAATTGCATTATTTTTTCATACTTGCATAATTTAATTTTTGTTTATTTATTTCCTACAAACACCTAAAACTGAATAGAAAGTCGAAATAAGCTTAGCATTGATCTCCACGGTATAATCCATACTGGATTTCTATTCTTTAAATCTAACCTTGATTTACCCTCAGATTGATAAATTAAGCTATTACAGTTGATCAATTTTGGATTCATTCACTTTTATGGATGAGTTAGAGCATATTGTGAAAGTGTCTACTAATGAAGTGTAAGCTTTTTAGTAGTTCAGAAGAGATAATTATAATCTCAAGAATAGAAATATAGAGCCCAAAACTATGTCTACATCTCCCAAAAACTCTCATAGTATTCCTCTTGATCCTTTTCCAAATAATAATCCACATCCACCCAAGGAGGGAGATCCAAAAATGTAGGATGGATTTGTCTCCACTCAATAGAGGGTATAATATAGTGGAGGACATGAAGAAAATTAAATCCAACATTACCCTTCATGAGCTATCTCAGATCACTGAACAAAGGGATAACTTGATTAAAACTTACTCTGAGACCTCCACCAAACCTTCAAAAAAGAGGAATAAAATAGCAAATTCCAATATGGCCATCTACAAGGAAAATACTGAAGTTCCACCTTTCCTATTTATAGTCTGCATATTTGGAAAAACATTACTAATTATCTTGTGGAATTTGGTGCTTCAATCAATATCATGCCTTTAGCAATTTTCCAACAATTGGGATTAAATCTTATAAATTTTGACAGGAGATTCATTTAGCTGGATAAAACTGAGGTCTAGGTAATAGGTGAACTTTAAGGCATGCACATCCAATTAGCATCTAAGCTGAGAGCACAACACAAAATTGGTATTTAGGTGGTAGATATTCCTATGGGATATGGAATACTTCTAAGTAGAGATTGGTCAAAATCTCTGAATGGGTATTTGACCACATATTTTTCACACATGTGGTTACTTTGGAAAGGTGTAGAAAAATAGTTAAGAGTTGATAGGGAGTCTCGATATAAGCTCATGATAACTGAATACAATATCAAGAATGGGATTGCTAGTTTTATTGATGTAGATGTGGGGGTTTATAATTTGACAACTACATAAAAGGTAAAACTGATTAAATATTTGACTGATCATGATAATGGTGTTTGGTTGCTTCATGTTTATGGAGCTAAATTCAAGCAAGGCTCTAGTACAAGGTTTATTCTCAAAGGGCCTCACAATAAGACATATTTTATGTCTTACCACTTGCAGTTTCTATGTAAAAATAATTTGAATAAGTATGAGGCACCAATATTGGGGTTGAAATTCTCTTTAAATAAAAATTTGAAGAATATATAGGTTTTCATAGACTCTGAGTTGATAGCAAATCAAGTTAAAGGTAATTTTTAATGCAAGGTTTCTTACCTAAAAAGATACAAACATCGAGTTTGGGATCTCATGGAGGATTTTAATGCTTTCAATCTGATGCATATTCCCAGGGAGGAAAATTCACTTGCATATGTTTTGGCTTCATTAGTGGAAAATATAAAGCCCTTGGAGGAATTTAAATGGAAAAATTTTTTAGTGGAATTAATTCCTTGCCCTTCTATTCCAGATAACATAGATACATTTTAGGTATTTTTTGATGACCAACAAATTGTAGATTTCTTACAGAATACGAATGCATTTAAAAAAACTATAATTGATGATGGTCAGAGAGATATTGTGCATGAAATTTTTGACAATGAAGAGGGAATAATGAGACTGAAAAATAATAGGATTCCTAGGGGAATGGTATAACTTGAGAGGCTATTTGACAATGACTGAATTAAACAAAGGATAAATTCTAGAAATTATATGAACATGATAGAGAATGATATTGAAAAATTGAATGTAGGAACTGGAGGATTTCCCAAGCACGTTCAATTGGCTAAAAATTATGACCCTATAATCAAAAGGAATCTCAAAGACTTTCTGCATAGGTCCAAGGATATTATGGTATGGTTTTATAAAGACCAAAAAAAAATTGACCCAAAAGTACACACATACAATACCCCTGAAAGAGTTCTAGAAACCCTTTCGATAGAAATAGAGACATGTTAATGCCTTGTTGGAACCTCTAATTTTTGAGGTAGAAATTTTTTTGAGTGTTTTCATTATTTTTTCTATCATGTATTCTACCTAGGTAGCTAATTTAGTGCTGGTTAGAAAGAAGAATGGGGAAATCTACCTATGCATAGATATTAGAAACTTGAATAAAGCTTCTAAAAAGGATAATTATCCTTTGCTTTCTATGGATGATGTAATAAATATAGTGAATTTTTTAGACATAATGTACTTCTTGGATGAATTTTTTGGGTACAACCAGATATTTGTGGAAATAGAAGATTGAATGAAAATTGCCTTCACGACCAAGTGGAGGACCTTTGCCTACAAGAGAATGCCATTTGGATTGATAAATGTTGGAGCCACCTTACAATGAGCGATGGATCATGCCTTCAAATATCTCATGGGTAAGTGCATTGTTGTATACATGGATGACCTAATAATTTTTTCTAAGTCTAAGTTTGACCACATAAAGCATTTGGAGTCCATATTTGACAAATGCATAGAATTTGGTATTTCTTTAAATCCAAAGAAGTGCATCTTTGGTGTAACTGAAGGAAAAATATTTGGCCACTTTAACACCAAGGAAAGTACTTTTGTGTACCCTAAGAGATACAAGGCCATATCAAATATACCCTTTCCCAAATCTAAGAAAGAGTTAAAAAAACTTTTTGGAAAAATTAATTTTGTTTGAAAATTAATTTTTGGCTTTGCTGAAATAGTCAAACCACTAAATAACATGCTCAAGGAGACTACTCAGATTTTTTGGTCAATAGAATCCAAGGTGGCATTTCAAGAGATTAAATATGCTATCCAAAAAGGCCCAATTCTAGCAAGTCCAGATTCTAGTGCAAATTTTTACATGTACTCTTTTTCTTATGAACATACACTTGTTGCAGTTTTAACTCATTGAAAGAAAATAGGGAAACACCCCATTGCCTTCAAAAGTAACAATCTAAAGGGTGTTGAGTTGAAGTACTCTAGTTTGGATAAGTAAGCCTTTGTCATAATGAAAGCATTTAAATAATTCATGCATTATATTTTGAGGAGTAAAGTCCATACCATAGTTCCTGATCCAGTTGTAAATTATTTATTAAGTTAAAATGAATTGGAAAAAATAAGGGGCAATCAGGTTATGAAATTTTAGGGATTTAACTTGGATATATGGCCTACAAAATTGATTAGAGGGATTGGTTTATCACAACATATTGCTGATATACCAATAGAGGAAGAAACTAACCAGTTGGACTTCAATTTGGATGATTGGTATGAAGATATCATGCATTTATTGAGATCTAGGAATTGTTTACCCCACCTGAATAGAGCTCAGAGAAGAGCATTGAAGTTGAAATTTATCCATTTTTACTAAGAGAATGTAAGTTGTATAGAGAAAATTATGCTACCATATTCCTAAAATACATTTCCTAGGATGATATGAATGAAGTGATGTCTAATTTTTATGACAATTTAGGAGCAGGGCATCCTTCAGGTTCTGCTACTATACACATAATATTAAGAGCATGCTACTATTGGCCTACCTTGTTTAAAGATGCACATCAACATGTGAGGACTTATTATAAATATCAGATATTTATAGCCAAGCAAGCTAATTGAGCTCTACCATTGTAGTATGTTATAATAGAAAAACCTTTCATGTATTGGGGACTTGACTTTGTGGGAGTGATGAATCCAAGTTTATCATCAGGATACAAATATGTATTAACAACCACTAAAAACTATATACTATGGGCTGAAGTGGTAGCCACTGTGAGGAGTACAAACCATGAGGTAATATAATTTTTGGAGTCAAATATCATAATCGGGTTTGGAGTCCCTCTAAATTTAGTTTGTGATAATGGGCCAACTTTTCAGCCATTGGAATTTGTAGAGTGGCCATACCAAAAAGAGATAGTTTTCAAATTTTCATCTAACTATTATCCCCAAGAAAATGGACTAGTTGAGTCCACAAATAAAATTTTTATAAATAACATTAAGAAGTCTATTTTAGATAAACCCAAACAATAGCATACATTACTAAAATATGCACTTTGGGCTGACATGATAAGATACAAGGAAGCTATTAAAACTTCACCATTTACTTTATTGTATGGTGCTCAACCTATTGTTCATGTTTATATTACTAGATTGCCTTGGATTATTTTAATGATCATGTAGATGCAGAAGCCCATGTGCTAGAATTAATTAGTTTTTAGGATGAGTGACTTCAGGCTTTGGAGCATTTCAGTCGACATCAAGAGACAATCAAGTGTTGGTTTGATAAAAGAGCAAAAGTAAAATCCTTCAGACTTGTAGACCTAGTGCTCCTATGGGACAAATCCCATGAGAATAAAGGTAATAACACTAAGCTACAACCTCTATGGAAAGGGCCATACCAAATCATAGAAATTATGGACAATAATGTGTTTCATCTACAAGACCTTGAAGGTAATTTTTTGAACTTTCCTGTCAATGGTCAATATCTAAAGCATTACTTCTCAATTGTTCCATCTGCTACATTATTTGAGTAATTAAAGGTACCTTTGTATATATGTATATATTAAGGTAATAATAAAATAAAGTAAGTCAGTGGTTTTGTTTAATTTGTTTTTTCAGTATTGAGTTAGTTCTTCTAGTTTTCTTTGTTTTCCTTTTCTTTCTTCTTTCTGGTATTTCTCTTAGTTTTAGGAATCAAACAAGGTTGATTTGATAAATGGATGTTTTAAGTAAGGAGAGAGTGGTAATTTTTTCTATCTAGAATGATAGTAGAGAGATAGTTTAAATTTTGTACCTTGTTCGCCATAATTATTTTAATCATAAAAGAATTGTTATGTTATTAGGTTGGATAACTCCTAGGTTATCTAAAAAAAGTTGGTCATGAGAGTAAAACTTTGATCCAAAAAAATTATTTTAATTAATCTAAATATTTTGTTGATGCCCAGGATAAAATGGTTATTTTATCAGTTTTTTGGTTAATAAAACATTAGGGCAAATCCAACTTTTGAACCTTTAGTAAGGCTTCTTGGTTATCCAGTATTTATAAAAAAAAAAAGAGAAAGAGAGTTAAAAAAAAAATGGAGATAGCTAAGATTTTTGAAAGAGAAATTTGAGACATGTTAACTAGGGCTATAGATGCTCTGTGACCATGAATTGAGGTCTTAAAAAGAAATCTAAGAGTAACTTTGTCAGGGCTATAAAAGACTAAACTAACAATGGAGCTCTACTCAACTAAACCCTATGCAATCCAAATAGTATCATTAATTCTCATTTAGAATTATAAGCCATGGCCATCTTAAGAGAAGGAATTTATACACTTGCAATCACACACCAGAGTTTTTATTTAAGTGATTCAACCTAGTATATCCTTGATAAATTTTGATGAAATGGTAGATAGTAATTAAAATGTTTTAAAATCCTTGTGGTAGGATGTTGTGCACGATTTAAATTGTCTTAAAACTAAAGTTTTGGGTTTCAAATAGTGCTACTATTTCCTTTTATATATCATCATTTTTTAAGAAGCAACACACCCCACTATAAAAAAAAAAATTATTGGAGCCTGTGAGAATGATTAATTTTTATTTTTAGGGGGACCCTCTTGAAGTTTTTGGGTTTTTTAATTCATGTTTTGTTTGCATCAAGTCCTTAAATTTTGTTGCACAAAGGTGTCAAAATGCTTGCCTAGCACATCAATTTGAATTGATTTCTTCTGAACCTTTATGCTTCAATGGTATTATTTCTGGTTAAGTGTTTCAAAAATTTTGATTTTCAATAGTTTTCCTAAGGTTTGAAATATTAAAATTAATTTCTAAGGTTCTTTAAAAATATTCATCTTGCCCTAATGTTTGATTCAATCTTGAAATTGCCATATATTTTGACATAGGAATCCTTTTGAGATGATTCAAATTCTAGATGACAGATCTCGAGCTCAAGTTTCCAATGATACCAAATTTTTAGGGTTTCAAGTATGATTTACCTTCTAGAAATAGCAATTTCTATTTACATCCAACAAGATTATTAATGAAATATCTTTGGATCTACATATTTGGATACCCATTTGGCTCATTTAAACATATGAAAAGTTTCATTCAATTCTGAGTACTTTCAATTTTTGTTATATCTTTACACCATGTAAAATGGGCATCTTCTAGTTAATTTAATTTCATTTTATAGAATCTGTAAATTATTTTCGATCATGAAGAATCCTTCACAAACCTCTAAAGTACTAAAATACAAAGTTCAAGGTCATTGTAATCCATGTTTGAATTTTTAGAAATTTTACAAAGCGTTGGAAGAAAAAAGGGTTCAATGAAAAATAGTCACGATTTCGTGATGGCTAAGCCCAAGAAGATTGAAAAATAAAAAATGGGCATGATTTCATGACTTGCCATTATTTCATGATGGTCAAGATTAGGAATATTGAAAAATGAAAAATGGTCACGATTTTGTGACTTGGCATGATTTCGTGATAGCCAAGCCCAAGAAGATTGAAAAATGAAAAATGGTCATGATCTCGTGACTTGCCATGATTTCATTACTTGCCATGATTTCAAGATTGCCAAAGGAATATAGAAAAAAGAAATGATATAAAAATTTCAAACCATAGAGATTAAAATAATAATAAAAAAATTAATTAAAATCTCAGCCCTAGAAAATATTTTACAAGAAACTTTGGAAAAATAATTAAAAAATTTAAAACTAAAAAATTAAAGTTTGAACCTTAGGAAAATTAAATTAATTTAATTTAATTTTAAATATAATGGTATAAAATTTACCCCTTTTAAATTTTTAATGGCAAAATTAATGGCGAAAACGATGGTGGGTAGAGAATTTCAACATGAACCAAGCAAAAAGGGATTGCATGAGGATAGAAGATGGGGGAATTCAATGATCCATCCAGATTTTGTAGATGAAGAATTAATGAAATGCATCTGCAAGTGGCCAAAACTTGAAAACCTTTGCACATGATTATCTTTGATGAATATAAAATCAGATTTTAGCTTCTCCATTTATGTTAAGATAGCCAAGCAGATTTTTGAAGTGATTGGGGTTGATCATAGCTCTATTTAAAAATGCTTTTATATTGTAACACCTCGATGATAGGATTTTAAAAATTGTTTTTGATTCTCGGGGAGCTAAATATTTTGTGAAAAAATCATGGCATATATTGAGTCTATAAATAATCCCATAAAATGTAATCTCAGGAGGTGAAAACTTGGAAATAAAGATATTTTAGCATTTTTTCAACAAATCTTGTTTTGGTGCTTTATTTTGTACCTAAGGTTGGTGTGACATCATTTTTTGAAACAACGTGGCCAGGAGCCTAATATTTTCCAGACTATGATAAGTGCATTTTCTTCTATTTTCATCTCACTTAAGGATTTATTTAATTTAATTGTAAGCTTGTGATTGTTGAGGTTATGTTATGTTGTTGAGCTTCATATTATTTTCTATGTGCTTAAGGGAATTATAAGATTGAGGTTCAATCCGGTGTTCTAATTGATTAGTTCTCATTGCACAAGATATATTGCTGGTGGAAAACACCAATTGTCATTAACCTCCCTTTCGTTCATAATTTTCTTTTATCTTGTGTTGTTCTATCCCATGCTCAAGGTTGAAAGTGGTCTTAGAAAGTTGGATACTTTCTTCTTTTGATGTTGTCCTGTTGTGAAGCTAGGCAATTTAATCAATTTTAGTAGTTATAATTTGTAATTGGATTAGACATCCTCTCTTTCTTGCCCTACCCTACTCTCTCTATTTTATTTCTGAAAGGTTCTATTTTTATGTTCTTTAAAATTCTTTAATTGTTTAATCTATTGAGATTCAAAGAGTTAGATCAATTAAAAAAATTCAAATATTATTGATAAACCAAACAACAAAATATAGAACTTGAACCCCCTTGCAGGTACATAGGAAATCCACTTAAAACTGTTCTAGAAGTAGAAAAGAGCAAGGACGTTAGACCCAATCCTGTAACTCACACCTTGGATAGCTAGTAAGATTCTAAAGTGAGAGGGAATTTATTCCCATTTATGTGTTACTAGTGTTTCTTGTTTACTCTTCACAAGGCGTGCATTAAAGACCAATCAGCACTACCCATTTCCACCCCCCGTCCACTCACACCCTTTATGTCTAGCCACTAGATATTACAAGAATCCACCCCTTTCCTATCCCATTTCCACATTATCCTCAGGTCACTCTAGTTCCACCTCACATTCCCCATCTTGGTTACATATAGGAAAACATTACCCCTATCCAAAAAAGAACTCAAGTTTATTCTAGTTTTGATTTATCCTTATATGGATGGGTGAAGATTGTCCTTACCTAAATCCAATCTCCAATTAACTTCAATCACACGTCATGCAAGTTAACTGGCACTTAAAAGATAAGGTATTCAAAATAAATAAAAATAATTAAAAATTCAAAGTATAATGATATTAAGTTAACTGCACTTAATGGATAAATATTTATTTATTTAAAAATAAATAAATAATAAAATAATAAGCATGCCTTTGTTCAAACAAATTTAACTAATAATCAACATGCTTAAGATTGGTTGTTCACTAGAGTGGAGGAAATCCTTATCCTCACATGCATATCATGTGCATGATGCCACCCTCCATTCTAAAAATTATAAAGACACCCCCTTTACCCCAATTAATCATGAGGATGGTATACGCATCGAAATGGTGTTAAAAATTTGAACAAAATTTTCATCAAACACCCTAAGTAATCATTCACAACCATACCCATCTCATGCTAGGTACTTATCATGTGGTTTGCAAGTCTAGATACCAATTTTGGTAGTGGTAAGATATCACAAGTATCATCCATCCAACCTCAATTGCAATCATCCTAACCTAGATAGTTTGCAGATGTATTTATCACCCCCTATATGGTTGAAATTCAGAGGTGATCTATGCACAAATTTTTACATGCAATCCAACACATCACATAAACAACCAGGTAAGAAAGGTAAGATCTATCTATCTACAATCTAGCATTTTTATTTTACATTTTAGCATAAGTTTTATGCATTATAATTTATCTTTTTTATATTTGGGCCTCACTTTAGGAGGCCTGGCAAATACTATTAATGGTTTATAGTGAACTTGTGTGTAGGTGTCATATGAACTAGATTCCTATATCCAAATCCATTTGCAGATCAAATCTAGACCAAATCCATAGAACCAACACAAATCCAATCAATACAGATCCAATGAATAACCCATAAAATAAAGCGGTTGTTATGGAAAACCCACTCATTGAAGGCTATAGTAGAAGAAGGTAGTTACACCATTTAATTTATAAAGGGGATCCAATCCCCCCTATACATTTGTATAACCCCACAAGGGTTATAAAAAGCATAAAATCCATATTTTAGTTTTATTTTACTATAGTGAATCCTTTTTTCATCTACAAGATGATGATCACAATGGGATATCTCTCTTGATTTTTATTTTTGTGCAATAACTTAAGTTATTTGTTATTTTTATGCTTAGTATAAATTTACCTTTTGAATTTTGATATTTTTGATAATTCTATTGTTTCAGGTTTTTGGCATAGATTTCAGTCAATATGCACTAGCAAAACCATCTAACCCATGACGTCTTCAATGTGCAACCATTTGACACAAGATGACCTCAAAGTAAAAATAATTTGATCCAAGATGATTGTAGGACACAGTCACTACTAGCCTTCAAACTTTAATTTAGCATAAGACCATAGGTAGGGTTGTAAATATTTTATTTTCTCTTGCCATTTTAAGTTAAATTAGTACTGTTCCAATAGAAAGTACATCAAAATTTTAATTTTATTTAGTCATTGATTTTTTATTAGGAATATGTTAGATGTTAAAAATTCTTGAGAGAGGGTAGTTAATTATTTTTATTCTATTTCAAATTGTGAGTTTTCTCTTTCTAATTTAGAAGTAATCTTTTTATTTAGGGTAGCTATGTTTATCTATGCTAGTTCAGTTGTTTTTCCCTTTTTTCTAGTTCCTTCCATCAAGTAGGCCCTCCTTCTAGGCAATTATTTTCTATTTTAATCTATTAGAATAGTTTGTTGTCATTCATTGAATAATTCAACCATAAATATCTAGAAGCCATTACTCTCTAACTATTTTAATAAATTAGTTGATCTTCTAATTTCCATAGAATGGTTTACTCTTCCATAGCATAGATTTATTTTAGTAACTTGCTATTTTCTATTATTCTAATTATTTCTACCCATGGCTTACTAATTTAGAGTCATATATAGTTACAACTATGACCATACTACCCAAGATGGTTTCATACCTGTGGCCATATAGACCTAGATGATTGAGTTTAGGGCCTTTTATTCACCTAGCTTTTTATTCTAATTTTTTGTTCTTGTAGATTTTCTCTTACGTATATTTTTGTATCTGTTATTCCTTTTAGAATATATTTTTTTGCTTTACTCTCCTTTTATTTTCTATTTCAAATTCATTTCTATATCTTTAGGTTGTATAGCTTTTTGGAATCTCTTTTATTTTATATTTAGCATAGTTGCACTAGTATATAAAATCGTAAGAAGCATTCTTAGAGTTAGTAATTTTTTTCTTTGCATTTAGATTTATAAGAATTGCACTTAGATAAAGTTGCATTTCATATTTAAGCATTTTAAAACATAAAAAATTTAAAAAACCCACAAAAAAATAAAACCATAAGAATCATAAAAAAATCATTATCACACACTTGCACGACTTGCACACATTGACAAATTTGGATTTCATCACCAACTTTCGATTCAAACCAATGACATTAGAATTTATCTCCTTTCATTGGGTCACCCCATATAAATCATAGTAGCCCCCATACAAGATTTTTTATACTTCATCACTAAGAAATCCTATTCTTAATATTACCTCAGAGTGGGTTAGGTTAGATACCACTTTGTATATGGAGTTTAATAATTAGTGGACTCACAACTATTGTGAGTATTTGAGCCTTCCCGAGGGTGAATTTAAATCTTGATTAGGCCGGTAGTAGGAATTATACAACACGACCTATTTTAGGAGGATAATTTGTCCCCTTTAGGATAATCAAGCCACAACATCCATCCTAGGAGTCCATTTCAACCATTTTGTACCACTTTTCGTAAGAAAGGTGGGCATAAACATGAAAATTTATATTGCATTCCATCATACCATTTGTAACTATTAGATTTAATTTCATCAAACATACACATCTAAAAAAATTCAAAAAAATAAAATTAAAATAGTCCTAAAACATCTACACAAAAGCATCAACCAAACATTAGCACATAAAAACAAAAATATTATAACTACTATTGTTTGTTTGAATAGGTGTTTGTATAGATAGAAAAATTCACCCCCACACATGCCATCACCACCAACCCATCACTCCACATCCCATACCATTTCATACTAAGCTTATAGTTTTGAATCTAAGTCAAATGCAAGCTCAAGCCTAAGCCCAAGCCTGAGACTCAATGGACCAATCAAATCAAACTTCCCATCTATCAACTGCTCCCATGATTCATTAAGGGGAAGCATCACAACCACATCATGGTAACTTATTTGGTGAAACCCATCAGAACACCCCCAAATAATCTAACATACAACACCTCGAACATGATCTGGGTACTACACATCACCTCATCAATACCACCATTCTTGAAGCTTCTAGTTTAGGGAATCCCATATATTTAGACAATGTGAATATTGCATGTGTCTTGTACACTAGCCCTTTTCCTCCACTAGAGTCACCCTGATCATCCCTACAAACATTGAATATTCTAGCCCACATAGTCTTTCCCACTCTCCAAAAGCAAAATTATGCTCGAGTAAATCATCATCCTATTCCACCTTCTACATCTTTCATCGATCATAACCCACCTTTGAGGTATCGATTCTTGGAATAATAGTTGAATTATTTCTATTTGAGGAATCCAATTACCAAAAAAATGTGAGCAACATATCAATATCTAATAATCCACACTACCCATACTCTTCCCATCATCTATTTTCATCACAAACTCACCTTACATCAACCATGCCATCCTACACCATGATCGATCCAAACCAATAATACTTGGCTTATGTCAATATTGCATACCATCTCCCCACATATAATTTGTCCACTTTATTCCACTTATTTATTTTTCCCTAGCATACCAACATCATCCTTTCCTTCCAACAAAAAATCCCTTCATCGTACAACACACACATTTTCCAACCACCACCTTAGGTGCCAAACCTTTCACCTCCCACATCCACCCTAGACTTATAATTTGCAAAATATCCATCATGGGCTACCCATATAATGGTTATTTATATCCGGATACCTCCCCTTAAATTTTTTTATCATGTTTATCTAATATAACTACAAAACCCCTCCTCTAGCCACTACCAATACCAACCTAATAAGTACCAACTAGTCTATGACTATCATCAATCCTCAATTTATCTACAAACACAACCCACTAACCAATACTAGTATACTCATAAACAATACCAACCACAACCAAATCCACTCCAACAATCCAACATCCATTACCAAACCCATGCAACTTCCATGTATCCACCTCCAAATTCCAAGGCATATAACTAGACTCCACCATACTAGCAATACCAACAACCACCTCTACAACATCCATGACCATATCATTATTAGTACTAATAATTTCCTCCACAACAACCTCATCAATAGTATTAACAACTACCTCCACAACACTCACAACCATTGCTACAACACCCACAATAACCACCTCCATAGCATCCACAATAACCTCATCAGTAGTATCAAAAACTACCTCCACAATACCCATAGCCACCATTGCAACATCCAAAACAACCATGTCTTCAACATCCACAACAACCTCATCAATAATACCAACAACTAACTCCACAACATCCACAACAACCTCATTAGTAGTATCAATAACTACCTCCACAACACTTATAGCCACCATTGCAACACCCACAACAACCACCTCCACAACATCCACAACTACCTTCTTCACACTCTTAGCCACAACTGTAACATCCACAAAAACCACCTCCACAAAATCCATAATAATATCATTAGAAATACCAACAAGTACCTCCACAACACCCATAACCACCATCACATCATCCATAATAACCATATATACAACATCAATAACCAACACACAAATAGTAACAATCACCAACTTATCCATAATACCAATTGCAAACTCATCCACAATACCAACCATCAACTCATCAAAAATACCAACATCCATACCCTCACCTTCATCCATACCAATAATACCCCCCATTAAAACCATGACATTATGGTTCACCTTATTTAGCCTATTAGACCACTCTGAATGCATTTAAACTATTGGTTGACAAGATAAATAGTTTAGTGCTACAAGTTTCTAGCATTGGGTATCAAAATTGACATTTAACCAACTCCACAATTACCCCATCCATATGTCAGTACCAACACCACCATACCCTCCCTTATTTGAAATGCCAAAATTTAAAACATTTAAGGGAAATAAATATCCCAAATAGCATATGAGCACATTCATGAGCACCTCTTATATTATTAATAAGATAGACCCCCTCATGCTCTACACCTTTCTTCTATCTCTTAGGTGAGGCGCCCTAGATTGGTATAATTATTTGCCTAGGTACAACCTTTATAATTTTGAACAATTGGTCATTCTTTTTCTGGAACAATTTTTTCTCAATTTCAAGAAGAAAACCACATTGATTGATCTTTATAATATTTTAAAATTTGATGATGAAACTATCTTAGATTATGGTGCTTGGTGGAGAGTAGTGATAATAGACATACCCTCTTCTTTCCTCTCCACTGAGCTAAATCAATTATTCATAAGAAGTTGTTCAAAACCAATATATTTACTTTTATAACTCCAATAATATCACACACTTGAGGAAGCTTTAGTGCAAGCCAAGACTACCAAAGACATAAAAATACAATAGGGAGAAATGAAGCTTAAAAAGAAGTGGCCAAACAAGAATTTTAAGGGTACCTCTAACAATAAATCCAAGCCCAATCAATTCAACTAGGTGGTTCTAAGTAGCCCAACCATGTCCAATAAAAAACCTCAAAAACCATACCCTTGGAAAACCCCATCTCAACCATCTCCATACCCACTTCAACAAGCCACATATCATGCAAAATCACCTCCCATCCAACTTCAAAAACCCCTACAACAACTAGATAATCACCCTAGGTGACCTACTAGGCCCCTTCACAATTTCATGCCACTCTTCAAACCTTATTCAATTATTTTTCAAAAAATTATGAGGTGTGAGAAATTTCCTTGTTAAAAATAAGACAAGAAAACCCAATAGACCTAAACATAGATCATACAAAGAATATCACTACTGTGTTTATCATTGAAAAAGGGTCCATAACATTAATGATTGTATCAAATTTAAGAATTTGGTACAATATTTTATTAAAAAGGGGGTCATTATTGTTGAGAGTCCTCTTGATCCTCCTAATAGAAACTTGGGTATTTATCAAAACCCCCTACCATAGTACATGATAATAAAATCAACTCATGAGGGATTGACTTCCACCACCTCTCCCAATCAAGTTAACCATCTCAAAAACATCCAACATCACCAAAATTTGTAGGGATGATACATGTTGTTACTCAAACTCAATGATATCCTAATCAACTAATGCAATTGAGTGGTTCTCCCATCATATATTCATATTCTACTTTTCCACCTCCACCAATGCAAGCCATGCCCTTTTAACCATGACTCATCATATCTTTAACAAACTACCTCAAGCACAACCTCAAGAATCTTGGCAAACAAATCCCTTGAGTCAAGAATCTTTGATTCAAGATGGCATTAGACAAATTCCTAATTTATAAGCTCATTCAACAATCACCCCCACATTGAGAGATATTTATGGAAATTATAAAGTCCATTAACCTACAAAATAAAGATCCAAATGCCTATGAACATTTTGTTGGAAATATCAAAAATTGCATGGAACTCTCAATTACCTTATAGAATTATGAAATCAAAACTTTACCAGTAGAATTGCCTGATTATCCATTACATATTATAGATCATATATATCACAAGCCTTTCAAATGAGTTTTGGTCAATAATCCTTAATCAACATCATCACTTTTGTTTCCCTCCAACATCTCAACCCGTCACCTTCCCACATTATTGCCTCTACCTTCACTTCACAGGATTTCAATGATACCTTATGCTCAACACTTGGAATGGTTTTTCTACCTATTCAGGTAGGTGTGAAAACTATTCATAATCTATATCATATCCTTGAAGGATAAATGCAATACAATATTTTGCTTTGAAGACCATGGATTTAGGATATGCAATGTGTTCCCTCAATCTTGCATCATTGCCTCAAATATGTTCATGAGGGTTGCCTACAATGCATTCCCACTCATAATAAATATTTCAAGTATTATCACATGATTTCCAACCTATAAAAGCCTCCCCTACATTCCACACATTGATACCTTACCCCAACCTTACCTTAATCAATGCATTATATAATGTCCCCTCATATTACCCCATATTCTTTACTATCAATCTCCCATCCACCCACCTATGCTACCTTACCTAATCCATAATGACCACCCATTGCACCACCCTACCTCCCATTTTACTACCCCCAACTCATCACCCTACCCCTATCAGTTCATACCTTCCCCATATCTCATCATCAACTTCACCATATTACCATTCACCCCCTCAATCCATTCAACCTTCCCACACCTGGAAAAATAATTTCCACCTTAACCATTTATCATTCACACAAAGCACCCTTTTTCACCCTCACGTATCAATTACACCATCCATAAACATTTGAAATTTCTTGAACTTCACCTCTTTTTCCTACACCTCTATATAGCCCACTTTTTCCATCTACCATTTCTTTTATTCATTGCTCTTGACCACCTATTTCTGCTTTGACACTTCTTCCATCTAGTACTACAAAAAATACTACTTCATCCATACTATATAAAACCGCCTTAGTACCCACATTAAGGTACCCAACTACTCCCTCTCACATGCAACCTAAAAGTTTACCTCAAAATACCATCATATAATTTACCATAACTTCCATCTTGACTTCCACCAAAACCTACCCTATAACATAACCTCAAGCCACTTATTTCTCCATGCAACTAGAACCACCATCATCACCAAATTTATCCACTGTAGATTCATCCATTCTAAAAACCATGAATATCATGCACACTTCTTAATCTCTATCTATAGAATTTTTCCATTCAATAGAGGGTGTTCGAACACTTCCTACATCCACTTATCAACCTGTGTAAGCCATAATTCACATGAGAAATCCTAGTATAAGTGAATATTTGGTACATAACATCACATTCATGCCTTTAATTATGAAATATGTTTGATATTTTGGTCAGTTGTGCATAGGCACCATTATTTCTATGTGTCCCACCTCCAATTCTACCAATTTTGTACATGCTAGAGTTCATACGTCCTCTGATGCACCTCTTGATAAGGTGCCCAAACCACCATTTTATGGTAATATGAATTTCTTGTCAAATCCATCCTTTGCTATAAGATATTATCAATGCTTTGTTGAAGAGGATTTGGCTTGGGTTACTATGAGCAAGGAGATTGTATCATCATAGAAATTCATTATTAATCCCCTAAAAAGAAATTTGGACTAGGGTATGACAACCATTTTTCACTTGCTCTCCTCAAAGACAATTTTCAACACACCATATTTGATCCCAAAGAGGAGATATATGACGAGCACACTAATTCCTAGTATGCTCATCTACCACCTGAAGGCTCTTTCCAAGTTTCTATCATCCACACCATGTCTTTTTTGGTAGGTAAAATTGCTTAAGTACAAGGTAAATGGGCCCCAAACCTAGGTACATAAACAGATAGCTAAAACAATAGCATAAAATGAAACAAGCCTATACAATAGCCAATAAAAAATAGAGTGAAGAGGTCTAAATAGCAACTAATAGGGCTAAATGGTTGTCTAATGACATAAACACAAGGTTACAAGCCAAGCAATGCCCATGTAGGGGTTGATTAAAAAGATTACTACCTGAAAAAACTACAAAGGAGCTAGAACAAAATGCCCACGTAGGGGATGCTAGAAAAAGCCCACACAGGGGTATTATAGAACTCAGAACAAGTGATTAAAGTCCCACACAGGGGATCAAAAGACCAAAAGTATGAGAGAAACCTAACATGAAAAAAAACAATATACTCAACAGACCCAAGCCTAGACATCTGTAACATCTTCATTAGCAAGAGCATCTTTAGCGTGGTTCTTGAGTAGCAGCTTGAGAGTCTCACTGATCTTATCCATGACATTGATGAAGTTGATGATGATGGTATTATGGATTTTGTTGAGTAGTAATACAAGGATCATTGCTACCATTATCTAAAATGTGGTAAGGGGAGCTCTGACTGGTATCAACCTTAGGTTTCTTAAGATAGGTAGACCTCCTGAATTGGGGTGAACTCTCATCAACTTTGGCTTTGTTCTTTGAGGAAAAGTGGGTAAAGAGTTCATAGTCAGGGATCTATTTTGCCTTGGAACTAGGGGTCTCTTCATCACTATAAAAATTAGGAGGGGAAAAAGAAAAACTATAAGTAGGTGACTTCGGGGGTGGATTGGAATGAAGTGGAAAAGAAAGAATGATAGATGGGAGGGTGGCTTCAACATGGTGATAAATGACAATGAAGAGACCTTGGTGAGTAGGAGGGGTTTGGGATTTCCTTTTCCTAGCATTATGGATTGAATATCTAATAGAGCGATAAAGGAAATTAGGAATATTAATAGGATTAAAATCCTTAAGATGATTAACTAGAGCAACATGGAAAGTGTACAAAGGCTTAGCAGGATCATCAAAACTAAGATACTAAAGAACCGAGAAAATTACCATGGGCCAAGGAGTAGGTAGAGACTCATGTTCAATATTAATACCTTTCCACTTGAAATTTTTTGGATAATTTAGAAAGCCCATGAGTTTAGGTTCCTAGTCATAGCGATGTCTTCACACCACCCATCCTTGCATCGATAATTTTGTTACCTCGGCCATCAACTTAACAGTAACTCTAAAATGAAGGTTACGTACAACAACATAGCCATTATTCCATAAGTTGATAAAGGCCTCAGTGATATCTAGTTTTTCCCCTTTAAACTTTCTAAAAAAAGGAATGAGACCATGAGCTTCTAGAAAGTTCTGATACAGGGGATCAAACTAAAGGCTAGATGGCTCAAGCAGGGCCATGTTGGCAAGAATGAGGATAAAGGAAGACCACAAAAACTAGACACTATGCTCTTTATTGCCTAGGACACACAAAGACAAACAAGACCAAATGAAAATGGATTGAATCAAGCTAGGGTTATAATTATAGAAATTTTTGGTACAAGATACACCCTTTTCGAAAGCTATGATGGTGTGATTGGCAGACTACTTGGTAATTCTCCATAGGGAATAAACACTAGAAAAAGTAGATATGGCACATGAAAGACCATACAAAGGATAGGGTTGGTATAGTATTGTGTGTGCTAATTGACTAAATATACGCTTCTCTCTATTTTTTTGGATCTCTTCAATTGTAGTTGGCACTGATCATATGGGTGCATGTAAACCTTATCATAGGGATGATTTGATGTTACCAGTGAGCTCAGATGATTTAGAGGACCTAGTTGACACTTTTTGAGGTTATTTCTGACTTTTGGTGTGTTATCCAAGATTATTGGAGATAGCATATATTTATAGTAAGTGACCCAGTTAGGTCTGATTCTCTTTATTCATCATCAGTATTGCTCTAGTAAAGTCAGTTTATGATTTTGATTTTTTTTGACCATTTTTGCAACTTAGGTGTTATATTGAGCTATATTTAATTATTTTGATTAAGGTTTCTATTTTTAATTTAAATATTTTAATGGGAACCTTAGTGTTATAGCTCGTTGGAACCGGGATGGAAATTTTTAAATGGTGAGATGCTAAAGAAGTGACTTTGGTGTCGATAATAATTAAATAATGAAATAAATTATTTTTCAGGGGTATAAGGCTTATTTAATTAATAGAGTCTTGAAATATGAATTTGATGAATTATTCAAGGCACTTTTAGTTACCTCTAATAGTTATAATGAAGAATCTCCCCCCATAATTCCACTTACTAAGTTTATAGATGATGGTGATATTTATCTATGCTTGTTCCCCATTTCACTTCCCATATTTCCTATACTCCTAACATTGGAGCATTCAAACATACCCATGCATCCTCCACCTCCACCACTGCATACCCCACCTTAACCACCACATCCCCCACCTCCACCATTGCCACCCCAACCTACCCAATGTCCATCAATTATGGAGCAACTCCTTCCTCATAAGCATACCCTATAGAATACTACCTCTAATTTCCCAAACCCATTAATTCCATAAATCCACATGGTCTCCATTGACCTATTTATACCTCTCTACAATCCACAAGATCCATAAAATTCCATAAAAATCAACCCCAATATCATTAAATTCAAGAATATTTTCTCTCTACCTTACCCCATATATTTTCATCCTTCAAGCTAGATACTCCATCAATAAAATGTTTATCTTTCAGCAGCATCATCTCTTCCTACATATTTTGTCTATCAATTTGATGTAAGCAACACTGAACCACCCATTATTCAAAATTGTATTGATGACATACATATTATTCCCACGCCACGCTAATTAAAGGAGGGTTCCCACATTCTCATTGAGGACACCATCAAGGTAGACCTTAGCACCGATCCAGAACATCCCTAAATCGTCAAAATTGGAAATAACCTTTCCTTGAAAGAATGGAAATAGTTTTTACCCTTCTCATTGAGTAAAATTTTTTTTTTACATGGTATTATAAAATATGTTGGGCCTTGATACCAATTTAGTGGTTCACAATCTTATTCTTATCTCTCGACGCCAAACTAGTAAAGAAAAAACTACGAAAGCTTCATCTTACCATAGCCCTCATGGTTAAAGAGGAATTACAAAAATTGCTAGATGTGGTTTTTATTCAATCCATTGACTACCTAGAATGGATTTAAAATATGGTACCCATTGGTAAACCCAATGGGAGCATACACATTTGCATTTATTTTTGTGATCCAAATAAAGCATATCCCAAAGATGACTTCCCACTTCCAAACATTAACATGCTCATGGATTTTACCACTGGCCATGAAATGCTCTCCTTGATGGATGGTTTTTTAGAATATAATAAAGTATGAGTAAATGTCAATTACAAACATAAGATAAATTTTACAATACCTTGGGAATATTTTTCTACAAATTCATGCCATTTGGTCTTCAAAACATAGGTGCTATTTTATTTTTTTGGATGTGTGTGGGATGGTTGTTGGAACTGTCTAATAAAAAGACAATTGTTGTCAATGGCTATCTATTTATTGGACAGCGGTATGATGTGGATTTTCATATTTTTTGGAAGGTAAATAGTTTTTATAGCTATCAAATATTTTGATAGTGGTGACTCGTGGTCTTCTAGATATCAAACAATCTTTTGTTTCAATTGTCTCACTATTGGACAATGGTGCTAAATGACCATCGAGTGGCCAAATGGTCAAGGTTTATAGAAAATTTATTTTAGTTTTAATTTTATTTTTTATTTTTTGGAATGGATGATATGGTGTTGATATTTATGTTATTTTTTATTATGCAACAAAAAATACTGATACCAAGGCACCAGTTCAATAGTTTGTTCCACAAAGCTCGATGGTGACTATCAAAAGATGATTGGGAGTGTTTGGAGGTGATTGGGTTGGATGTGGTGGCCATTTTGGAGAACATACATGAAAATCATACATATTTGACAAAATTTATTGATAGGTGGTATTTGGATACATGCACATTCCATATGCCAACTAGAGAGATCACGATCATACACATTCCATATGATTGGGTTGGAGGTGGTGGCCATTTTGGAGAACATACATGAAAATCATACATATTTGAAAAAATTGATTGATAGGTGGTATTTGGATACATGCACATTCCATATGCCCACTAGAGAGATCACGATCATGCTAAAAGATGTGTATCATGTTTTTTGACTACCAATGGAGGGTGTGAGGATTAAAGCAGTACCTACTCATCAAAGGGATACCCTACTATAGCAATTATATGGTGGATGGTGGTAAGGGATTGATGTGGATAGTGGGGGTATGGAGTTTGATAGGCACTATCAGTTTTAGTGGCTAATGACAAGGCATGCTATTCTGATGATATTGATTTCCAATATCATATTTCTAGATTCATTAGGTGCCTGGTTCCCATGGAACCTACTAGGATTGGTTTATAATTTTATAGATTCCAAGGTGATGGTATGGGATCCAATGTTACTAGCATATAATTATAGATAGATGTATGAGATACGGTGTCAGAACATGTATGGTTTGGGGTGAAATTTACTATTGTAGGTGTGGATGTGGGAGTACTTTTGGGTTGGGCAACCAGAGAGGTTGTCCTAGATAGCTCATAAGGATATGGAATATGACATTCCTTATGCCATGATATGGTGTAAGGATCAAGAGGAGAGCAAGAGTTAATTTTTTCCTAGAATATTAGTTCATGTTGATGGGTTGTTATTGTAGTTACGGGTGAAGGATGTTATATGGAGGCCATGGAAGAGGGTTCATGCTAGGCAAAGTATGGGGAGCACTTTTCATGGGTATGATTATGTAGATGGATGGTGGGTCGACATGGGATAGAGTATAAGTTTTTTTAGTATGGTTTGACATGGGATAGAGTATGGGTGATGTGAGAGATATTATATAAAGTAATAGGGTATTCCTCTACCACATATAGTGTATATATGGTGATATAATGAGGTAGCCATGGATCCTCAATATGAGCTCGTAGGGATGGATGTATATATTTTTCCAATGGATGCGAATGTAGAGGATGCCAACATGAATCCTTAGTATGACCTATGGTTTTATGGCTATGATTTTCATCTAGGTAGAGGGTGTTGTAGTAAGGGGCAAGGAGGAGGGAGCTGGGGAGCCTTTAGGGTGATGGGTATGATGTCATATGGCTTGTGGGGTAGGACCATAATGATAGAATAGGAAGGAAGCCACAAAGGAGAGTGGTGGGTGATGGAGAGAGTAGTGACTCTTTAGTAGAGTATGTTTCTTTGATAGATCAGGTGTAGGTATTAGAGTGATAGAAGGGAGACTTGAAGACTACCATTACTAATAAGTATATTCAGTGAAATAACAAGCTTTAGAGGTGGTGGAGTTGGGAGGAGGAGTAGGATACACTATGGGATTAGGTACAAAAATCGAAGGAGAAGTGGTATAGGTTAGTCAATGAGCATGACCAACATATGACAAATAGGGCTAGGGGTGTGGAAGAGCAAGATACTCTATAGACTAAGTGGGATACATTGCAAATTTACTGATATGCTCTATGAATTGATCAAGATGCATTGATGGTATAACAACCATGGAGATCTACAAGGAGTTAGAGATCGAGTGTGATAATACTATGGTTGGAGAATGAGAGGGATAATATGAGGTTGTTAAAGAACACCTTATTACTTAATGATATAACAATATCATTTCTACCATCATCATCTCAATCCTCATTAAGCTATAGGAGTAGAGCATCATGGGATCCTTCAGTTTCCCCACCTATCCCTTGATTTGTAGGGGTATTGAGTTACCATGCATCAAGGGTAAGAAAAGCTTGTGGAGAGAATTTTCAACATGGGAGTAGTAGTGGGTAGGCCAAGGAGATTATACCAAGGGAAATAATTATAGTGGCAAGGGTGGATAGTGATATGTGTGCAACAAGTAGTGTTTGACTTTGTGTGTATTTATCTTGTACCTCTTTTTTATGATTATGACAAGCTCAATGTCTTAGACATATGTGGCCTATGGATGAGACTTGATATGTAATTTATTAATGATGATGATATATGTATGATGCATTTTATTGATGTTAGGTTTTTCTTATGTGCTTGTGATGTGATGAAATGATTTATTAAATGATTGAATGTTGATGGGTGAAATGGATGTATGCATATACTTTTACTTATCTTTTACTAAATACCTAATTCTATACCATTATTCATGACTTTGATCAATTATTCAAGGATGTGAGTGGATGTTATATAATGGATGCAAAAAATATATACTATGGAGGCAAGCATGACATAATTTATCCTTTCATGTGGCTTAGGAAAGAAGAATGTAAAAGTCCTTTCAGGAAGCTCAAACACCCTAGTGATACTGATCAAACTCGTCTAATAAAGTAGGCATTTGAAGATGCTAAGACCAACCAAATTATTCAAGTTTTTCCAAGACTAAAGTGTATGCAATGAATGTTCATTGCCAATTTTAAGTGATATTAGATGAATCATTTATGACTTACACCAATAAGCTAGCTCATATGGGAGCGTACATAGTTATATACAAAATAAGGTTACTAATATGACAAATGTGTCACCATGCAGGGTGTACTCCACTACCAATCAAGTATCTATAGCCCCAATGGAGATTAACCCAATGATCTAAGAACCTAAGAATTCTAGAGATTCAAGATTTGTACTTGCTCTTTTTTTTACAATTTGTGCTTTTACTTTTGTCAATTATCAAGGTTAAATAATATGTATGATAGGATGAGTAGGGGTGTAGAAACCTAAAACATATCATGTCAAGGTAACTACTCATATGGGACATTATAAAAGACCATATGAAAGATCTTGGAGATATTCCAAGGTGAAGTAGTGGTTCTAATCACTCATTTAGGAATTTTTGCCTAATTAGTGTTGGCTATGGCTGACACCCATGGTTAATAGAGCTAGACATGCCTCAAATCCATGGCTAGCCTTAAAAATTAGTTGGACCTTAGCCGACCCAAAATCGGTTATAAGAGCTAATTGGTTGAAAATCCAAGCGGTTAGAGGATGAAAGGTTCTAGAAGCTTCCATCCAACTTCCTATATTGTTACTTCTTGATCTTGGCTTCTCCATGAAGCTAAGACAAGGCCTTACCATGTTCTATAAAACCCCCCTTCAAATTGGGGAGAACCCTAGAAGAATTTTGAGTTGAAGTGCATCAAAGCCCTATCAAATTGCATACTCACTTGCATCCATTGAGAGGAATACTTTTGTTACCAAATTGGATATCAAATGGCATTTGGAACCAAGAAGGGTATGGAGGGCTAGGAGAAATCAAGAAACTCAATTGAGACCATTTCGTCACCAATCTAAAAAATTCAATAACCAAATCTATTAGAGTACATCGAGGTGACCCTTGATCATCAATTCATCAAGGGGAATAGAGATCTAAGACTATATTTTCATCTCATTCATTGTTGTCAACCATGTCTAACAGTTCTAGTCACATTGTAGACCCATGATCAGGTTTCATTTCCTTTTTTCCTTGGTTTTAGTATAAGTTTACTTTTTATTTGTAGTGGATTATATGCATTTAATCTATATTTGTTTTATTGGAGACAATTGTGTGATAGAAGTAGGAATTTAAGACTTGTTTCTTTCATTTATTGTCATTTGGTAGCTAGACTAGTTGTGGCTATTTCTTATGTTTTCTTTCTTCCAATTATTTAATTAGGACATTATATGGATTGATATCCCCCCTATATTTTTATTGATGGCCAATTATCATTTTTAGTGTAGATTACCATGCTTTCTATATTTTCTTGATTTCAATCTTTTATGGCATTCTTTTGTATAATTTCCTCTAAAAGCCTCATTAAGAGGGGTCTCATTTACTATTAATATGTTTCTTGTTGTTTCTTGGATGTAGGGTTAACATGGTCTTGTCATTCAAAGCAACAAATGCCTCTAATCGTGGATAAGAAGGCCACATTTTCCTTGGAGTAGTTCGAGTCAACGTAGGAAGCCTACAGATTACACCTAACTTTGCATGGGGATTTTATATGATTGTAATAATTGTATCACATTGGGTATCCCTAAGAGGGATGGATTTGTAATCAAATTTTAATGGAAAATTAATAAAATAAGCCCTTATTTGTGGTTATTTCCAAATTCATCCATTATTTTATGCTTTATGTGATTTTTAGTTATTATTAGCTTAGGTGTATGCATCCTAGATTGCTACAAATGTTGTCATAGTGGGAAACCACATTTTATATCACAAAATACTAACTTACTATGTTTTGTGATGATAGGTCCTAGCCGTGACTGGCAACCACAGTTAACAGTTGTCACCGTGCCACAGAGCCACGGGAAACAGTTGCATCAGGCTTAGATCTAAGGTAGGATTCCTATATTTGTGATTTCCATTAGACTTGGATCTGAGGTAGGAGCATTTCACTATCTCTGTGATTTACTGTCAATGTTTTTTCTAGCAGAATGCAAAAATATTAGATTAATTAGAAAATTTAATGAAAGGTAGAAATGGGAAAATCCTAGTTCATTTTTAGTTTTCTACTAGCTATTTCTAGGAATAGCAGATCTCTAATTGCATTCCACCCTAGTATCTAGTATTTTAGGACATTACATGTTTAGAGTTTGCATGTATGATGCCCAATCAATGGTCATTTTCCTCATAGATAGTTGCATTCTCTGAACATCATCTAGTGTAATCGTGCATTATCTTAAAGTGAAATGACATTTTTCAAAGCATGTAGGAAAATCATGTGAATTTTGGTTTATGCATTTTTTATTTCATGCAAAGTAAAAATAACCACACAAACCACGACACACTTTAAACACTAGTGATTTAGAAGTCATATCCAACCGATGGTAGGTTTCAATGACGATGGCAGTGATTTCCATATGTTGGCCCATCTCCCTCGATCCTTTTATTACTAGACCAATATCAGATCCAAGAACCATCATATCCCATGGAAAATTTACACGTATCTCTCTTTGGAGAGGTATATCACTGACTGCAGGTTAACAAGGTGACAACAAGGATAACCTACACTCCCTGACCATTTGTTGACTTCATTACCATACATTATAGGTGGGTTTACATGACTTGGATTTCATAGCCAGGTTGCAGAGCTGTGATTATATAGGTTAAAGACCTTAAAAAATTGAGTATATCATCAAAATTTTGAAAACACGATGAGAGTTACTTTTTGATACAAAAAATTTGAAAAATCATCAAACAGTTTAGGGCTAACAAACAAAAATTTAAAAGATATGATCATCATTGTATTCATTATGTGCTAATAAAATTTAAATTTGGACATAGGATACATATTATGGTGGTTACATAGAGAGGTCAATCCGGGTGTAGACTTGAGGTCGAGGCCAAAGCTCCACCCAATGCACATCAAGACACGTAGGACCCTCAACCATAAAATTTGTCCAAATGTCATTCAGTGAGTATTAGAGGAAAAAATTCTATGCATGGGGATCTTATTGAGAATACCCTAGTTAGAGGAGGCACTAGAAACTCCTCAAGACATAGATCAGAGCATGGGGCTTCCTAGCATGAGGGTTCTATATATGTTAACATTTATCAGGATCGCATTCTAAGTGCATCCATGGGATCTACTAAAGAGTATGTCATAGAAGAATATAGGTTGGTACCCTTTCGAATTGTACCTAAGTGAGGCTTAAGGACCCCAACATATGAGTATAGATAGGCTTAAGATCCACTCATAAGGGATAAGTAGATAGGGTTGCTTCTGAACATAAACCCATGTAAACTCCCAATAGAAGTGAACCTTGCAGGATCACCATAGACATGTCTAAAGTAGGAGCAAATGGTATGCCACCTTATGAACCATGGCATAGTAGATAGTTAGATGGTTTGAATAGATTCTTAGGATAGCTAGGTTATAAACCTACTCATGTACCTTCTCATTTAGTGAGCGTGCATAGTGGTAGCATAATTAGAACCATCAAAGAACCTAGAGAATGCTCCAAGCATTCTTGTGATGTGCATGCCCCTGCATCCCATGTAGGCATAGAGTATAGGCAATAGCTAGATGTGAATTTCATATTCACATATAAGGGCAAGAGCTTATCAAGTTAGTATATTGGGGGACACACCCATAAATTCACTCGAATAGAGTGCACACACCAGAGGCCTCATACAGCTAATCACATAGATAGATATCACAAGCTGGTGTCAGAGTAGAGATGTCAGATCCTCAAAGACTAGTTGAAAGATATTCGCACATAGCGGGAATGCCTAAAAAATGAGCACACTTAGAGGAAAAGGTTCATAAGACAACACTTATATGAATAGTGCATGCATGAGCAATGCATCCTTAATCAAAATGAGCATGTTAAGAGAGAGGATCAATTAGCCAGGTTTACCTCCTCACAGTGAGTACAGGGAGCACATTGATAGATGAGTTGCTTCATAGCTCAATTTGTACCCAAAGCATATAGACACCCATACTTGCCATGTGGCCCAACACAGAGATAAACATCTCACATTTGAACATCGTGGGCATAGGAAATATGAAGAAGAGGTGGAAGACAAAATAGATCAAGAGTATACTAAAATCTCCTAAGTCAAAGTGGATGATGAGCCTAGTATTCCATCTTGATCGAAGAGTAATGTGCCTTCAAAGGTACCTCAAAGGAAATCTAGAGAAGAGGAGTTCTTATCTTCGTAGGCCTATAAAGCCTTGGTAGAAAAGGTTAAAGATATCAAGAAGCAAGGAACAACTTATCAAAATACAACCTTAAACAAGATTTATAATTAACCTTTATACCCATTAGTGCCTATTTTGGACTATCATGAGCATTTTGAGATGCCTAGGCTAGAAATGTTTAAAGGAGAGGAGGATGCTTAGGAGCACATCGCAATTTTTTTGGACATGTGCTTTTAGATTAGAAGCAATGATGCCTTGATACTACAAATGTTCAGTACGACCCTCTCAAGCCCATCTCGAGAGTGGTTTAATCAGCTTAAAAGGTACAACATCACCAATTTTGAGCAACTAGCCAATGCATTTCTTGAATGCTTCTCCTTTGGCATCAAGAAAAAGGTAAACCTATCCGACTTGGCTTCTTTAATGCAATATGATGACAAGCCAGTTATGGATTATGAGAAATTATGGAGAAATATGATGGTAAAGCTACATTCTCCATCCCTACCTCTGAATTAACCCAAATATTTATGAAAAGTTACACCAAGCACATTTTATTATTGTTGCAGTTGTAGCAATATCAAACATTTGAAGAGGCTTTGGTGCAATCCAAAGTGATTGAAGATATCAAGTTCCAGGAGGGTAACTTGAAACTTAGAAACAATAAGGTAAGTAACAAGAAGACCACCGAGAAACAATAGGCCAAGTCAGCCCATGTTAATCAGGTAGTTTTAAATATTCAAAAAGTGGATAAGGGGTAGCAGCAAAAAAACTATCAATCCCAACCTCATCCTATGTAATATGAGTAGTGCAACAACAACTAGAATGGTAAGGACAATTAAATATGCTCTCCTCACATATTCACTCAATTATAGGAATATTTGACATTGATTTTACATCAATTGTGCAAGGTGAAAGCAATAAACTTATCAAAAATCAAATTAGTGGACCCTAATCAAACCAAGCCTAGGGAATATAAGGATGATCAATATTGTATGTTTCATCGAATGAAAGATCACGACATAGAGGTATGTTTTTATTTCAAACATTTAGTGCAAAATATGATCAAAAGATGTGAGCTTCTTGTGGACAACCCATAGGAACTAGATAATCAAAATATGAGGATTTACAAAAATCCTCTACCCAACCATGAGGCACCAAGGAACAATGTTGGCCAAGTCAGTCAAGTACACATCGAACCACCAACCCATGGGTTCATAAAAATGGTCAACATCATCAAAAGACATGTGAGGTATGAAAAACAAAATCAACCTCCAAATCCCATTAGATTCCAAGCTACACCTCCTCTAAGGCCAACCCAAAATGTACCAGGCCCACCAACTAGACTAGTGGTAACAATCAGGAATAGGTTAATTTAAAATCTATAGATGACTCCAGCAAAATTTTCAATTTATAAGCTAATTTAGTAGTCTCCCAAGCATAGGGAGATGCTTATGGATATTATAAGGTCCATAGAAGTGTAGTCCTAGGATATTGAAACATTCACACACTTTGTGGGACACGTGCAATAGTATCAGGAATCGATCATACAATTTTATGATCATGAAATCAAGACGGTTCCCACTGTCACAACAAACCCACTGCTTCACATTATTGCTTGTATAAACCACATACTTTTAAAGAAGGTTTTTATTGATACGAGATCATAAATCAATATAATTACAACTAAGGTACTAACATACCTAAATTTTCCAAAAATGTATATCATACCCACTACCTTCACGTTGAGAGCCTTTAATGATGCATTATGCTCAATTGTCAGCATGATATTCTTACTTGTAGACACCTAAAACATGTCATGTCTAATATAACTACTCATGTGGTCACATTCATAGATCATGTAAATAAACCTTTGGACCTTCCAAGTGCAAGCAGTGGTTTTCACCACTCAACTGGGGTAGTTTTAGCCCATTCAAGCTTGGCCACTATAAGCTAGAGTGGCTAGATCCTAATCGCTAAAGCTCAAAGTGGTCAGCCATAGCTGCTACAGAAGATAACGACTAGAACCTAAATAGAAAATTGTTGATAAAACAACCTAATATCGGGTGAAAGTGGTAGTTTACATGCAATAAAGCTGAGCGAGGATAACTTTGCACTCCTCCTCATGGCCAATCTACATGAAAGACTCAGTTCTAGATTTAGACATCAGTTTAACTAGTCCTTGAGCACAATAAAGACTAAAATTTTCATGCTATCATCCAATATACATGCAAAATTTAGTCCCAGATTTAGACATTAATTTGGTCCTTCATCCCATGATAAGGTGAAAACCTCAAAGCACCAAAGAGGTGACCTTGGGACCTTTCAAGCCTTTGAGATATTTTTTTGAGAGAGACTTTGAGCAACCTTTGGAGAGATTTTCTTGGAGAGCATACACAGTGAAGTCCTATCAGAGTGGAGAGTAGATCCGAGCACCCTTGAGGAGCGATGAAGTGCTAGCCGACTGAGAAGTGATCATCCATGCACATACACCAATCATTTAAAATCATTAGTGAATCTAGACCCATAGCCTTTGGATCAATAGAGACATGTTTCATATTAGCAGCCATTGTCCTGAATAGTGGCCCGTAGACCTAGTCCTGGGTTTAGGCATTAAAATATTTTATTCTATTTTCTTCATGTTTTCATATCATTAGCATAGATCTGCTTCATTTATTTGCATTAATAGCATTAGTTTCAATGTATTTATCTTAATTAAGCATATTTATTTTTATTATTAGATTTAATGCTAACAACCTCATCCAGGGAGGCAATCTTGGACATCTAAGCATGTGCTATTATTTCATTTCTTACAGGGCTACAGGTTCATTGGACAAATCCACAATGTTCAGAAGCATAAAGATCCCTCTAGGAACCAAATCTAGAGAAGGAGGTATCTATAACCCCTCATACAAGTTCGTGTACATCATCAAGAAGCCTACAAAAGTGTATCACCCATTGCATGGTTAGAAAATGCATTATGTAAATAATGAAAGCTATTAGAAGCTCTCAAGCATGACAAAAAAAGAGAGATGCTTTTGTTCCAACACGAGCAGTATTTAAGAGAACAAGCTGAGCATATAGCTCGTATCAATATACAAGCAAATGGTGAGGACCACCAAAGATATAAGTGTGCTGACTCACCAAAAGAAAAGCACACTAGGAAAGAAGATAGCCCACAAAAAAACCACCACTCAAACCATGAAAAAAATCAACCTAGTGGGGAAAGGGCAAACATGATATATCAGGATCAAACTCATCCTGAATCCCCTCTTAGGAGGGAGGAGAATAGAACAAGTCAAGTGGATAAAGGGTTACCTCCATTACCACTATGAGTGGATCTGTAAGAAGAAGAAATCCTTGCCTCAAAGGCATTCTAGGCACTCACTAAGAAGATAAAATCCTTTGAGAAGCAAGATACGGCTAGGAACCAATTGACAATGATTAAAATACACAACCAACATTTGTGCCTGTCAGTCCCTAGCCTCGCATATCCTAAGCACTTTGATATGCCTAGGTTAGAAAAATTTAAGGGTGAAGAGGATGCACAAGAGCATGTTATCAACTTCATCAATGCATGTTTTCATATTGAAGACATCAATGCTCTTATGCTAAGAATCTTCATTATGATATTTTTGGGTGCTACCACTCAATGGTTAGTGAATGCATTCTTAAAATGTTTCTCTTTTGGTGCTAAGAAGAAGGTGAACCTCTCATAACTGGTCAACCTAAAGCAATATGATGATGATCCAGTCATGGATTATGGGGATATATGGAGAAAAATCATGGCAAAGTTATCATTTTCCATCTTGATTGAAGAGCTAATTTGAATGTTCACAAAAAGTTGTTCCAAGGACATATCATCACTATTACAACTATAGTAGTATGATACATTCTAAGAAGCCTTGGATCAAGCCAATATTATTAAAGATATAAAGTTGGAAGTAGGAAACCTAAAGCTTCGTAGTGAGAAAGAAAGGAATGAGAGCATGCAACATCAACCACAACAGACTGAACCTGTGCATATCAACTAGATTGTGTTAAACATTCCAAAAGAAACATAGAGCCAATAACAAGATAACTATTAGGCTCAATCTCCTCCTATGCATTATGACCAATGCAATGTGAATAAAGGCAGGAGTAAATAGAAACATCTCCCTCGTAACTATATGCCATTGCCTGAATCCTTGGCATAAATTTTAGATCGTCTTCATGAGGCCAAGGTTTTAGACTTACCTAAGGAGTGTATCCTGGATCCTAATTGACCCAAACATAAGGGGTAAAGGGAAGATCTCTATTGTGTTTATCATAGGAAAAATGGCCATGATATCTAGGATTGTGTTGCATTCAAGAATGTAGTGCAGGATATGTTGGATAAGAATGAATTGCAGAGCATTGAGATATTCAAAAATTCTCTTCCAAATAATGTGGCCAACAACAATCAATTTGAGCACGTCAATGAGGTGCAGATAGACCCACATAAAGAGGTTTTTATCAGTATGATAAATACTACAATAAGAAGCAAAAGATACCTTGATCAGCCTAACATACTAAAAGAGTTAACTAAAGCTAATAATCTATCAATGTCCACACCAACAATTAGTTCAATGTACTTACAAAAGGATCTTGTGATTGCATTTTATAAGTAGGAGATTAAAAAAATCTCTTAAGATGAACTTGATCCTCCACTCCACATCATAGTACGGATCAATTGAATTCTATACAAGAGAGTCTTGATTAACACTGGGTCATCCATCAACATCATCACAAATGCAACTTTGAAGCATTTAAATTTTCCACCTTCATGCATTAAGGACACGGCATTTATATTGAGGGCCTTCAATGATGCTACTTCCTCAACATTTGGCACAATAATCCTACCTATATAGGTTGGGATAAGATGATACCTACATTTTTTTATATCTTGGAAGGTGAGAGGTAGTACAACTTATTGCTACGTAGACCATGGATGAGGGATATGGAATGTGTGCCTTCCATAAGACACCAAAATCTAAAATTCATACACCAAGGACAAGTGTATGTGGTCCGCCATGTTCTTGATCCATTCAAATATTACAAGAAGTTCAGTGAACCACAAGAAAGAGCACTTTCTCAAGAGTTCGTGGTAATGGTCAATAGTAATATGGAGGACCAAGTGACTCTAAGGTAGATAAACCAAAAATTGGAGTAATAAGATATTTCTTCCACTTTGAAAGGGGAAAAACAATTGGCAGTTGTCATCCCTAACTAACTTCTCATGGTGTCTCCTCAATAACAAGAACGAGTGTTCCCCCCACATTAGACTAGGGATACTCAAGCTCGAATAGTTCAAAACTACAAAGTGAAACAAAAATAGGAACTGAGTCACAGATGTGTGCATTTGAATGCCACTGATGAAGTGGATAATCAATAAGTGTCCACCTCCCATCACTTGAATGAAATTGATGATTTTCATATACTTGGGGGTTTTGTAGACCCCAAAAATTGCACATATTTCAAGTGATAACAATGGTATCTCGAACTAGTCACCAGATATACACATGATATACTTTTTGACTTGGCGATCCACTATAAGTTTTATAGATAGAATGGAGTACCAAATGGTTAAAAAAAATAAGGCACTACACTTTATCATGCAAAAACTTGTGAAACTAGAATTATAGAAGCAACCCTCATTTGAGGTCCAATTGTATTTTGTGAAGTCATAGGAAAAGCCTTAGCTAGAGAAAATGCCACTTCAACCACCTTAGACAATGAACAAGTATCCCCCATTGTTTGAGCCTACGGTGTCAATTTTCAATCGATTATATTCTGCAGTGGCTATTACCTTACTTGAGGTGCAACAGTTAGATCCAAATTATCCAAAACCTCGAGGGTATGATGAGAAGTCATACTGTTTATATCATAGATAAAATGGTCATGATATTCAATCATGTCAAGGTTTCAGAGCCATAGTATATAACATGCTTGAAAAGAAATATATTCGGATGGTCTACCAACATATGATCTTAGACAACCACCCATCACTTGTATTGAAAAAAGCAAGAAGAACCCCTTGATCTAGCAAGTGACATACCTAGGGCTCAACTTGGTCCTCATACCAGGCCAAAGCATGCTAAACATTCAAAGAAGTAGCAATGCATTTGGACACCTTTAAACGAGTCTATGTCTGATATTTTTCAAAAGTTGTAGGAAGCTAGGGTCATCAATTTACCTGACATAAAGCCTCTAGAACCAAACATAGCTAAACCCAAGAGTTATATGGAGGACCATTACTGCATCTACCACTGAATAGAGGGCCATGAAATTTGCAATTGCCATGGATTCAAGATTATAGTCCAAAACCTATTAGAATGAAATGAGCTCCATCTAGATGGTTCACTCATTCCTACCCACCTGGATAGGGGCACCTCACAAAGATCTGTGCCCCAATATAGAGAGTTGATTTATGTCACTCTTCCTAAGTAGGTTGATTACATTGCAATGGATAACATGTGCACTGGGGATATTAAAGGTAAAATACCTTCCCCATCATCCAAATCAAGTTCAATGAGATAAAGTGAGGGTTCTGAAGGTATCACACCTTCTTCACTTTCATTGAGTGGCATACACATTGGGGGTATTTAAGGTATCACACCTTCCTCCTCCATAATATATCAAAAATATAAAAACAATATAAAACATAAAAATACAAACAAATAAGAAAATAATAAAATAAAAAATGAAAGGCACCAAGAGCATCTCCAAGCTGCTTGATCAAATCTAATAAAAAATGCTCCAAGGGCATCTCTAAGCCACTTGGTCAAAAGTAATCAAGAATGCTCCAGGGGCATATTCACACCGCTTGGTCAAATTAATAAAAAATGATCCAAGGGCATCTTCATGCCACTAGGTCACCTTAACCAAAAATGCTCCAAAGGTATCTTTATGCCACTTGGCCAAATTCAAATTAATAAAAATGCTCTAAGGGTATCTTTATGCCACTTGGTCAAATTCACATTAATCAAAAATGTCCCTAGGGGCATCTTCATGCTGCTTGGTAAAATTAATCAAAATTCTCCAAGGACATCTTCATGTCGCTTGGTCAACCCACAAAAAGCCCCAAAGGCACAATAAGCCCTTTGTTCAAGACATCAAAACAAACTCAAAAACATTCAAAATAATCAAAATTCCAAAAAAAATATAAAATCTCAAAAAGCAATAAGCAATAAAGTTCCAAACACACCTGCATACATTTCATACATAACAATGCACTTCATTTACATGCCATACACCAAGCAATAATTGCATGATACATCTCATGTTGCATAAACATTGTATTTCACTTGCATCTACATTAAAAAACAATGTATGCACGTGCATTTCATGTTACATTTCACATTGCATGTCATACATCGTCCCCAAATTCTACTTTCCACATTTCATATAAATATAATTTATTAAGTTCAAGGTCCTAATTGGTCTATCAAAAATCATATTGCCTTAATTAGAGGCACCTTCACAATGGCATCCACATAATTCCACAAAGTCAAATTTTTACATGCACACTTTACATTATCATAATTCCTAGATGGTTTTGGTCACTCAACCACTTCTAGTGTTGTAAGAAACCTCTGAAAAACATGTTGAATTCTCTTGGGATCATTGCACAATATACACTAAGAAAATCTAGAGTTTGGAAAAGTCCATAAAATAGTGGTTATCACAACTATCACAAATGCTTCAAATTCAAAAGATAGAGTAGTAAGGATAGGGTCAAATTCTCATTGTACTTAAGTTAAGAATATGATTCCCAAAAGCTCTAAAACTTTAAATCACATACCACTGATTATTGAGTTGTAATGATCGTACTATCTTTCCAGTCAGACAGATCGATAGTCATCACCAATATTCAAGGAATCAGTTGATACCAAAAATTTCTTGAACCAAGCACAATTCTCACATCTTAAAAACATCTTGCATCAAAATGACCAAAACCATATTTTGGAGAAACCATGAGGCAAAAAGGGTCATCCTTGTGGGTCCCATCATGAAACATAGTCCATAAAATAGTGGTTTTCACCACTATCATAGTACTTCAGATTGAAAATTCAAAGTAGTAAGGATAGGGAAAAATTCTCATCACACTTAGGTTGAGAATTTGATTCCCCAAAGCTCTGAATCTTCTTGCACCACACACCATTGATTATTGGGTTGTAAGGATCGTACTACCTTTCCAATAATATATATCGATAGTCATACCCAAGATTCAAGAACTCAAAAGTAAAATCATGGAGTATGGGGCTAACCTCCATCAGGGCTATACACGCTTGATTGGCAATGGAGTATGCTCATGCATGGTGACATCTCATTTAAAAGTGAGACCTCTGACTGCTCAAATGGACAAGCTAGCATTGGGGTTTCATCCATAATAGGTTTAACTATTTTATTCAAGATGAGGTAATGAACTCACTTGCACACACATTAGTTCTAGATTTTTGCGGTTCACAATCGAGCTCCTGATTTTGTAAATGAATTTATTGCACACACATTTGATCCTAAGAAGGTTATAAAGTTTAAGGTGTTTTTTGATGACACTAGAATGTTTGAGTCTCTGCAAAACAGGATATTTTCCATATCAACATCCATATCCTCTCCCATATACGCATCCATCTCATTTCATCCGCCATAAACCACCAAGTTTGGTGCCCCTGATTAAACAACAATGATAAACATGGTCAAAACAAAGATCTAAACTATAAATGATCATTAGTACATTCCATCCTGCATTAATCATCCATATATTCCATCTTGCATACATCATCCATCACATATCATATGCATTAATCATAAACATAAATACTACATCTATATATGCATACATAACCATAGTGCATCTATACATCTAGATCATAACATTCAACAAACATCTATCATCTAGTTAGTGCATATCATCAATACATTGCATCCATATAGCATGACCAAATCATTATATAGGCATTGAATTTATCATTGCATCCATAACATAAAATCAAAACAAAAATATTTTCAAGCATCGATTGGTGCATGTTGGTATCATACCCCCCTAATCAACAAATCAAACAGTTAAGCAACAAACTCACATAAAGTCCCCAAAGGACATAAATCATTTGGTCAAACTCACAAAGGCCCCAAAGGGCATAATACTTTTGGTCAAATGAACAAAGTCCCCAAAGGACATAAACCCTTTGGTCAACTCACAAAGGCCCCAAAGAACATAAACCCTTTGGTCAACTCACAAAGGCCCCAAAGGACATAAACCCTTGGGTCAAACTCACAAAGGCCCCAAAGGGCATAAGCCTTTGGTCAAATGCATAAAGGTCCCAAAGGACGTAAAACCTTTGGTCAACTCACAAATGCCCCAAAGGACATAAACCCTTTGGTCAACTCATAAAGGACCCAAAGGGCATAAATCCTTTGGTCAAACTCACAAAGATCCCAAAGGGCATAAACCCTTTGGTGAAACTCACAAAGGTCCTAAAGGGCATAAACCATTTGGCCAAAATCACAAAGGTCCCAAGGGGCATAAGCCCTTTTTTCAAACTCACAAAGGCCCCAAAGGGCATAAGCTCTTTGGTCAAACTCACAAAGGTCCCAAATGGCATAAGAAATTTTGTCAACTTACACAAATACCCCAAAGGGCATAAGCCTTTTGGTTAACTCACAAAGGCCCCAAAGGGCATAAACCCTTTGGTCAACTCACACAAATACCCCAAAGGGCATAAGCCCTTTGGTCAACTCACAAAGGCCCTAAAGGACATAAACCCTTTGGTCAACTCATGAAAGGCCCCAAAGGGCATAAGCCCTTTGGTCAACTCACAATATAGCCATAGGGATTATACGTTTTTGCTTCGCACTGTGCTTTTCCCATACAATGCATCCCAAAAAGGGGCATTTGTAGAAACCTAAAATACAGCATATCTAAGAGAACTACTCATGTGGGTACATTCATAGATCATGTGAATAAACATTGAGACCTTCCAAGTGCAAATAGTGGTTTTCACCACTCAAATGGGGCAGTTTTAGCCCATTCAATCTTGGCCACTATAAGCCAGAGTGGCTAGATCCTGACCACTAAAGCTCAAAACGGCCAGCCATAACAACTACAGATGATAGCAGCTAGACCCCTAAATAGAAAATTGCTGATAAAATAGCCTAATATTAGGCGAAAGTGGAAGTTTCATGCAATAAAGCTGAGCGGAGATAACTTTGCACTCCTCCTCATGGCCAATCTACATGAAATAATCAGTTCTAGATTTAGACATCAGTTTAAACTGGCCCTCGAGCACAATAAATACTAATGCTAACATCCAGTCTACATGCAAAATTTAGTCCCATATTTAGACATTAATCTGGGCTTTCATCCCCTGATAAGGTGCAAAACTCAAAGCACCAAATAGGTGAACTTGGGAACTTTCGAGCCTTTGAGAGAATTTTTTGAGAAAGACTTTGAGCAACCTTTTGAGAGCCTTTCTTGGAGAGCATACACAATGAAGCCTTGTCATACTAGAGAGCAGATTCGAGCACCTTTGACAAAGTGCTAGTCGAATGAGAGGTGATCATCCATGCACATACATCAATCATTTAACATCAACAGTGAATATAGACCCATAGCCTTTGGATCAATAGATACAGGTTTCATCTTAGTGATCGTTGTCCTGGAAAGTGGCCCATAGACCTAGTCCTGGGTTTAGGCATTAGTTTCTTTTATTTTATTTTCTTCATATTTTCATATAATTAGCATAGATCGACTTCATTTATTTGCATTCATAGCACTAGTTTCATTGCATTTATTTTCATTAAGCATATTTATTTTTATTATAATATTTAATGCTAATAGCCTCATCTAGGGAGGCAATATCAGACATCTAAGCAGGTGTTGTTATTTCATTGCTTACAGGGCTACAGGTTCATCGGATAGATCCATAAAATTCGAAAGCACAAATATCCCTCTAGGAACCAGATCTAGATGAGGTGGCATTTATAAGCCCTCATACAAGTTTGTGTACGTCATCGAGAAGCCTATGAAAGCACATTACCCCTTTCACGGGGATATTTTATACATATGCTACCCTCTTTGTGTAAAATCATGTATCAAATGAAGGGTATCTTGTAGAGGGATCTATATGTAACCAGATCCTTGGAAATATCAATACAAAGCATTAATTTATTTATTTCTTTGTATTTTGGCTATGTCTCTCTTTTATGCCTTTCATTTAATGCATATTAAACATTAAAAGATCAAATAAAATTGCAAATAGCGTAGTGGATGGTGTTCAGCTCCCCGAGGTCAGTACATTACCTATTCAGGTGGGACTAAAGACCATTCTCAGTGATGTGTCATGTGATTGAAGGTGCTATGCAATATAATATAATTTTGGGTAGGCCTTGGATAAGAGAAATGTGTTGTATTCCTTCCATCCCCCATAAATGTATTAAATACATGCATGAGGGACACGTTCACATGGTATTTTCAGATGAAGAACCATTCAAATACATGAATTTAGAAGATTTTTAGAGGGACTTCATGCTCCCCTCAATGCACATGGACATATAGCCAGTATTTCTAATTAAAGATCTAGGAGGCATAGTGAAGAAAGTGTGTGCCAAACCTACAACATCTGCATCTCAATAATCGAATCACATGACAACTACTTCTACCAAACCATTGGTATCCATAATACATCGAGATGATAGGAATTTGAAGATAAATATGGGAAAAAATAGATAAAAATACTTCCTAAACTAGTTATTATCGATGTTCCTACTCTCATGGAAATAGAGGATGCTCAAGGAGAAGTCACCTCAGCCTACTTTGCCTATGTCTTCAACAGGGTCATCTGCATCACAGGTGCTCATTCATTTGGTTAATATCATATTAGGGGATTATATTATGCAGAATGTGATGTTCACACTAATCATCGAAATTGCATAGGATATTGGTCGACCACAAGCCCATCACCTTCCCGTAGGGATGGTGGTATTGTTGGGGATACCTCCTAACCAAACCAATTTCATATATGGAGGGCTTGACCATCTTGCATCTCGCACTCTCATGGATGAGGATGATGATGAACCATTTACCATAAATATTAATTATTTCTCTAACCTAGAATACACCTTATGATATTTTGAGCATTATCATTGGCATGTTTACGGTCTTAGATTATTTGATCAGGTGCATAGAAGACATTACAAACTATAATACCAGTTTCCAATTGATAGGTTTGAGTTAGGATATTATATTAGAGGATAGGATGAACTCCTCATGGCATCTTTAGACCACCTGTACCATAGTATAGGGGGTGAAGTAGAATTCAATTATTATCACCCCAATCCCTCTACCTTTCGAAGGGATAATCAATTAGTGTCTTATGTAACTATAGAACTACCAGATATATATCATTAGAACATCTTGGTGGATATCGGGCCAGAGCACATACCAAGAGACAACTTAAATAAATCTATGGGATAGTTAATAACATAGGCCTGTAGGATCAGAATGCTAACATAGTGGTAGATTACAAGTTAAAGGAACATCCTAAGGAGGATAAATCAGAGTCTATATTTGAGATAGGTTGATCGAGTTACGTGTATGAGAGTGATGACGATGGTGGGTTCTCAAACAATGAGAAATATGAGGATGAATATGAGTTGGCTTATATAGGCCCTCTAAATTTGCGGTACATGTTACCTATGGAAAAAATGGATGAGACTGAAGAATACTTCATGGTTGATAGAGAATATAAGGATGACATAGAATGGGCCTACCTTGGGCCCCACCTTGCTAATAACAAAATTCTAATAGATAGTAGCGATGAGGGTTTTTATTATGATAGTGATGATGAAAATGAAATAGAGAGGGCCTATTTGGGATATCCCTACTTGCATCATTGTAATGCGCCATACACTATAGAGGAGATGTATAGATATATCAATATCCACCCTTGCCTCAAGGTAAGAGCACCGAATATCTATGTGATTTATCATATGGTGTTCCTCGATATACCAACATACATGGAGCTTCTAGAGCCTAATGATCCCACCTTCTAGTCTATCCATAGGTTGAATCTAAAAATCCCCACTCCTCCAGAGTCTCATATCAAGAATGGAAGTTTAACAAATAGAGAGTCACACTCACATGGTATTGGAGACATAATCCATTCCATCAATATGATATTCATTTATTTTACCACCCCACTTCACAATCCAACCAATCCATATAGATTATTGTATCTTAATGTAGATGCTATTGATTGGGATCATGCTAAATCACCACTAGAGCCTGAATATTTCTTCCCTAATGAATAAATGCTATAATATTTTCATTTTACACCAGGATGTACACATGATGTTTATCATGCTGAGGATGCTTCCAACACAAAACCCATAAACCTAGTAGATGACATCCACTTGGTCCCTATGCCTCACCAGCTTGAGGAGGGATCCCACATGTCAGTAGAGGAAACCTTTGAATTGGATATCAGTAATGATCCTAAAAATACTAAGAATGTTAAATTTAGAGAAATGTTGTCTCTTGATGAGCGTACCAACCTCATCCCTCTACTGAAAAAGAAACATGATCTCTTTGCTTAGACTTATAAATATATGTTGGGTCTAGATCTGAAATTGGTTACTCATAACCTTTCTCTAGATCTCTAGAAAAATACAGTCAAGAAAAAACTTAGGAAAATGCATCCAACAATAGCCTTAATGGTTAAGGATGAATTGCAAAAACCACTAGATGTAGAATTTGTCATATCCATCGACTATCTAGAATGGGTATCAAATATAGTACCTATAGAAAAACTTGATGGAAGGATCCGTATCTATACAAATTTTAGAGACCTCAATAGGGGAACACCAAAGGATTCATTTTTGTTGTCAAACATAGATCCTCTTTTAGATACAACTATGGGTCATGAGATACTCTCATTAATGGACAACCTTTTTGGTTACAACCAAATTCGGATTAAGCCTAAATACCAGCATAATACCACATTCATAACACCATGGGGGAAATTTTGTTATAAGGTTATGCCATTTGGTCTTAAGAATGCTGGTGCTACATATCAGCGGGCTATGACATACATATTTCATGACTACATGCATAAGATATTGGAATATTATATTGATGACTTGTTGGCAAAGTCATTGCTACATTCAGAGCATGTAGAGGTCCTGAGAAAGGTCTTCGATCACTTGATTGAGCATAATATCAGGTTAAATCCTAAGAAGCACATATTTAGGGTGACTTTAAGAAAACTCTTGGGATTCATTGTGTCAAAATGATGAATCAAAGTTGACCCAAAAAAGGTCAAGGCCATTTTAGAAATGTTTTCTCCCATGAATATCAAGGAATTAAGAATCCTACAGGGCAAAGTAGTATTCATAAAGTGATTTATCACATAATTATCAAATAAATATTGACCCATGAATTGAATGATATACAAGGGGGTCCCATTCGATTGGGACAAGATTAAGCACTACCTGGTGATGCCACCAGTACTAGCTCCACCAAGACCAGATGTACCATTCTTGCTATATATATATCAACTACTAATTTTTCATTGGGAACCATGTTAGCTCAAAATAATGTGTAAGAAAAAGAGCAAGCCATATATTACATTAGCCGAACCTTGGTGAGTTACGATCTAGGATATGCCTACGTGGAAAATTTGTGTTCAACAGTGGTGTTTGCTACAAAGAAATTGCAGCATTATATGTTAAGTCATATGATGTATGTCATATCAAAACATAATAATTTGTAGTATATGATGAGCAAGATGTATCATAATACACATACTGCGAAGTGGATCATGTTATTGATAGAATTCAATTTGGAATTCATTTGAAAAATGTCCATAAAGAGACATGTCATAGCTGATCAACTTGAAATGGGTTGATATCAAAATTTGGTCCATTAAAACAAAATATAGATGCATTAAATGAAAAGGTTGTATTTCATTAATATTGAGAGATATGTGTTACAATAGGGACATGATGCCATTTATCCATTTATTCTTTTACTAATGATACAACAAGTTTGATGTCATCTTCAATCATCCCTCAATGTAGGTGGGCTTCTTTATATGTGGGTCAATGTCAGGTAGTTGTTTGATTATGTTCTTCCTCTTTAGATCTGCTCAGCAACTTGTGAAGAACCTACAAAAAGGGGGTTAATGTGTTGGGGGGCTTGCCTTAGTCAGACCCCATATTTAGGAATATGAAATGACTGTAAAAACATAATAAAAACTAAAATGGAGTATGTAGAAGCTGATAAAATAGAAAAAAATAGCTTACCTGCCAAATCTGAGGTTATTTGGGCTTTTTAGAACCAATTCACAACCCAGGGGTGAACTGATGCCAGATTCATGGGGCGGGAGGTGAATCAGGCCCTGAGAACTATTCTATAAAAACCCTTCGATGGGAAGTTTCCTTGATTGCTATAATGTTGCTATTCAGACTCGGGTTCACTATATCATATGTCGGTATGCATTTGGGTAGCATTTTTGTGCTTATGTCATAAAATGGAGAGAGATGGAATTAGGGGTTTAAGACCCACTATTTATAGAAAATGGCAAGGTGTAGGGGGGAGGGTTAAGGAAACTAACCCTAGGCTAAAGTCTAACCAAATTTAGGTTAGGGTTTGTGACATGGAAGTCTCCTATTCCTCATAGAAAATATCCTATCCTCACACATGTGTGAGGAAGGATTAAGGCTAATTAGGGTTAGAAGGTCTTAAGTCAAATTAGGGCTTGATTAGGATTTCTTAGGAAAATATATTAGCTAACCCTAATTACACACATGTGGGAGGATGCAATTAATGTTAATTAAGGATTAAGAGTTCTTTTAATCAATTTTACCATAAAAATGTGACTTAAGTGAAGTCAACATTAAATTAGATTTTTGGAATTGACTTGTTAATTATTTTTGTCAATTAATACCCCATGGGGACCTCAATTGAGTGGAAATAGGTTTTCAGAGGATATCCAAATGCATGGAATGTGATTTTGAATGCTTATTAGGGTTTTGGACCTAAAATCTAATGAAATAACATATGTAGAAGTCTACATGCTGCTATGGAAAAGTACGATAATCTATGCATGAATACACATGACTACGCCTGACTATGCATGGCTATGTATGACTACACATGACTACACATGACTATGTATGACTATGCATGACTACAATAGCCTATAAATTTTTTGGAATCACCTAGGGATACGTAGAAATAGCAATGTGCAAATTTTGGGTGTCTACATTTTGCCCCTTTTGTACTATATTGTGTGGAACACAATTTACTACAAAAATATGAAGGATTTGTGTATAAGGAAAAGGGATAGAATGGGAATGGAATCCAATAAAAGGTATGTAGCTGCTTGAAGAGTGATCATACAACATTAACAAAATGTCCAAGGGGAATAAGAGAAGAGAATGAAATTCAATCAAAGGTATGTAGTTGCTCGAAGCGTGACCACACAACATTAACTGGATGTCCAGGGGAAAGAAGAGAAGAGAATGGAATTCAATAAACGATATGTAGTTTCTTGAAGCATGACCATGCAACATTAACTAGATGTCCAGGGGAAAGAAAATAAGAGAATGAAATTCAATCAAATGTATGTAGCCACTCGAAGCATGACCATACAACATTAACTGGATGTCCAGGGGAAAGAAGAGAGAAAGGAAAGAATAAGAAGAGGAAATAAATAAAGACAATGCTGGTAAATGGAAATGGATGATTGTGGATGAAATGTTGTAATTTTTCTGATTTCGTATGACATTTTCAATGCCATACCAGTTTCTTGAGAATGAAAACTTTTAATTGCTTTGCTTTTGCGACCAGATCAACATGGTCCAAAAGTATAATTAGGACAAAATCCTAACTAAATATTTGCTATTGATTGATTTATGATACCATGGTGACAAGTTTCAAACCATTTGATTTAGTTAACATTTGGATTATTCAAACATGACCAGATCAGTGTGGTCATGAAATCCTTTTCCAAATGTTGTGCTAGGATTAGTCAACCGTGTCATTCATTGTGTACCATGAATGCCAAAGTGACCTTTCCATTGTTACACACAACTCTCTTGATTTAACCCATGTCTATTTGGGATTGAGATTATAATCGTATGATAATATTTAGAAAAAAAATTCATAGACAAATGTGCTAATCGCACTTTTGTATTTTTGATGTTGTGGTTGCATTCAAAGTTGACTTTGGATATGAATACCCCATCAAACAAGGAATCAACAATGAGGTGAATGGAATACGGTGATTTTATGATGCAATGATTGATAAGATACCAATGCATGATGAATATGATTGAAAATTAAGTTAGAAAACAAATTTGGGAAGTTTTTAGGATTTTGGAGGACATGTGCCTGCTTTCCTAGGGAAAGAAGAGAGGGAGGAAATAATAAGAAGATGAAAGAAATAAAAAAAATACTGATAAATGGAAATGGATTATTGTGGATGCAATGTTGTGATTTTTATGAGTTTGTATGACATTTTCAATGCCATATCAAATTCTTGAGAATGGCAACTTTTGACTGCTTTGCTTTTGTGACCAGATCAACGTGGTCCAAAAGTATAATTAGGACAAAAGACTAACTAAATATTTGTTGTTGATTGATTGATGAGACCATGGTGACAAGTGTCAAACCATTTGAGTTAGTTAGCATTTGGATTATTCAATCATGACCATATTAGTGTGGTTGTGAAATCCTTTTCCAAATGTTGTGCTAGGATTAGTCAACTGTGTCATTCATTGTGTACCATGAATGCCAAAGTGACCTTTCCATTGTTACGCACAACTCTCTTGATTTAACCCATGTCTGTTTGGGATTGATATTATAATCGTATGATAATATTTAGCAAAAAATTTTGTAGACAAATGTGCTAATCGCACTTTTGGATTTTTGATGTTGTGGTTGCATGCAAAGCTGGCTTTGGATATGAATACCCCCTCAAATGAGAAATTAGCAATGAGGTGAATGGAATGCGGTGATTTAATGATGCAACGATTGATAAGATACAAATGCATGATGAATATGATTGAAAATTAAGTTAGAAGATAAATTTAGAAATTTCCTAGGGTTTTAGAGAGCATGTGCCTACTTTCATAGGGTTTTGGGGGGAGTTTGGGTGATTTTGGGGTGTTTTAGCTGAGTTCACCACTCGGGGGATGATTTTGAACTAAATTACCACCCGAGGGGTAAAATGGGTTTGAGTTCGCTCCTCGAGGGGTGAATAAGGGATTAAGACCTATTTAAGCCCTAATTTACTTGTAATGGGTTCATTTTGATGGCACAAGACATTGGAAAACTACTTGTGGGAGCATTTGATAGCACGGGGTGAACGCGGTTGATGATTTCAAGGGCAACGATGATGAGGGGAGGTAGGACAATTGGTAGCAGGTGCGAAGACCCACCGATAAGTGTCCTTTGTCTTTGTTTGTGAATTTATTTTATTTTTCCTAGGAAATGTTAATAAGGGGAGGAGGTTTTCATCCCGTTTTAATTATTTTTACAATTTTTAACTAAAATTTGAACATGTAGTGATGAACAAGCCAAATGGGTACCCACAAATGTGATATGATTTTGAATCAGACTTGTTTTAGCACCAGTTTGTCCTGGTAATGGGTATAGTAGGTGCGAAGTTTGACTATCTATTTTTAAGTAATGGTGTGCTAACATTGACATGTTATTGCATTTTATTCGCTAAAGTGGGAAATGGGTATCCCGTTATGCATCTGTTATATTTTTTGGCCTTTGTTTTGCGTGATTTCAAAATATGTTGTTTTTGGATGTAAAATAATAAATTTTTATTGTTAGATCTATTATATTAGAGGTAGCATTTTTGGAAACTGATGAAACTTTCACCTTAGATGGGTAAAATGGATATCCAAAAATGTTGTTTGTTTTTGTAGATGACTGCATTTTTCCTGCCTTTGATTTACATACCAAGGTGTGGGTAATGTGAAACTAAAAATGAGTTTTAGGGAGCCTAATTTAGACTGTATGTCACATTTGTTTGAACTATCACTGCTAAGTGGGAAAATGGGTATCTAGAAATTGACTGCTATTTTTGGATTATGTGTTTTGATGTGTGTTTGGTTTTTGTGTATTTATGGTAAAGTTGACTTTAAGATTTGTGTATATTGGTATGTTGTTTTTGAATTTTGTCAACACATTTACCACTAAGTGGGCAAATCGGTATCCAAAAACGTATTTTTCTTTTGTATGTTGAATTAATTGGCCATGTTTTAAATTTCGTGTCATAGTGGATGTGTGGTTGATTTTATTTTTGGCTGTTGGGTGTCAAATATGTACTGCTTATCACATCTATTTGAATTTTTGCCATGAAATGACAAACTGGGTATCCAAATATGTGACTATTTTGTTGATGTGTTTTTCCATGTGATTTGTACACTGAAATGTCTCTAAGTGTGTGTCAAATTAAATATCTTTAATTTGTAAATTTTGATTGATGAAGTTTTGTTTAATTACATTATTATGTGGATGACTAATGTGTGTCTCATTGTGTTTTGTTATGGATGGATAGGTGAAGATGCTTGAGCCCCATCATCAAGTGAGAAAAATGAAGGAAGGTTTTGAGGAGTTGATGAACACGCAAGAGAAGCTATATTGGTTAGATGACATATTATTCCAAGGTGTGTGGGAATGTAATATTATCCACACCAATAGAGCATATGTATCTACATTATGTGAGTAGTGGGATGCAAATAGGAATACATTTCATTTTCCCACTAGATAAATGACCATTACTCTGGAAGATGTATATCGGATATACAAATTATCGATTGAGGGTGTTCCTGTGAGAGCAGTTGTTGATGAGAGTAAGGAGGTTGTGCTAGAGAGATTATTTGGGGTAGAGGGGAGAGACATTGATGTCTCAAATATTGATTATGAGTGGCTATGGTTGGAGGATAAGATATCTAATTGATAGTGTGTGGCCATGATGATGATATCTATGTATACATTGCCTAATACTTATGGGGTGTTGTTCACCTGGAACATGTTAGATGTGGTGAGTGATCTGGTGGAGCATGTAAGGAACCTTCCAAATGAAATGCAAGAAATAACAAGAATAATGAAAATAACACTAAAATAATACTAAAAATACAGAAATAGAAATGAATCATGAGCCTCTTCGAGGGGGCAACCTCCTTTGTGAGTAGAGCTCCAATATATTGATATTTTCAAAGATAACATCCTTTATTTTTATTTTTTTTAAACATGGTGGAATCGATAGCCGCCATGAATCTGGGTAGGCTATCTAGATTTTTATGGACACCATAGTATTCTGCATTATCTGCCCCAGAAGCCACCACACAAATATTTGCGCAATACACCCCTATAACCTCCATGTCATAATCATTTTAAACCTTTTACACCATTGAAAGCACCAGGAAAGGGACAAGCGTTCAGTATGGCAAGACCCAATATTTGAACCTTGGACCTCCGCCTCCTTATGGGGTTTGTATGAACCAATTGTTCTACACCTTGGACCTTGATAACATCCTTTGTTACATTCATACTTTTATAGATTCGAACTACCCTAACCCTAACCCCAATGAAGGGGTCCCATCCACATGCAAGTGGGGGTTCCCATTTAGGAAAATCAACTAACCCTAACCCTAATGCTCAAGGGGTCCCATCCACATGCAAGTGGGGGTTCCCATTTAGGAAAATCAACTAACCCTAACCCTAATGCTCAAGGGGTCCCATCCACATGCAAGTGGGGGTTCCCATTTAGGAAAGAAGGGGTTTATTACATAATAATGTTAGGATAGGTTCCTAACAAAGCATAGGATTATATTTGTGTGGGCACCTGCACTATTGAATGAGTGTATAGGGAGTTACATGATGTAGTTCATGGTAGGAGTATGGATTAAATGTTATTCCCTTGTTGCAGGTATGGGCATGGGAACATATAGCTATCGATAGGCCATATTTATTACCTCACCCTATACATGTGGATGGCAAGGAGTATTTGCCCTATGCTTTGAGGTGGAGCATGAAGGTGGATCAGGGTATTAAGAGGCCACACGAGGGTGACCTGCTATTGTGGATGGATAAGTTTGGAGACTTGATGCCTGGTGATATTAGATGGAGGCCCTAGTTGGGTGGGATAAGTTGGGATGAGGATTATGAGAAACTTTGAGCCATCCGATAGGGAAAATGGTTGGTGGGGTGCTATACTCGATAGACTAAGTAATTTTAGTTTGAAAAAGTGAGGTGATAGTTTGTCTTATATCAGGATGTTCCCAAGGCTCCTATCATTTACTTTAGGTGACAAGGGGATAGAGGGGAGTGTCTTGTTGTTTTACCTTTGCTTTAGGAGAGGGAACCTCCTATGGTTATCTCGGATGTATGGGATGCTAGGAAGACTTTGAAGTTTGATGCCTGGTGGGTACTATAGAGTTAGGAGCCTTGGAGGGGTGTGGTTTATCGATGGGTGGAAATTAATGTTGGGACACCTCCACCAAAGGGGAGAGTCAGTAGGGGAGTTCAATCTATGGTATAGAGTGTGTGTGGTGATGAGGAGGAGTTTCCTCTATGATGGTCGCAACATCACTTGGATGGTGTAGCAAGCACCCAAGGTGTGAGGGTGGAGGAGGTGCATGTAGATGTTAATGTGGGTATACGACAGGATGTTGGATCTAAGTAGAAGAGATGCAGGGTGACTAGTATGGGTGGTATCGATGATACCATTGATATTTGTGCATTTTATAGGATGGCACAACAAATTCTTGTTGATATCTTAGAGAGGCAAGATGCAGAGGAGGCACAAGGACTGTGGGATAGAGTTTGACATTTGGAAGCTGAGGTGGAGTAGCTAAGGGTTGAGATGGCTAGGCAGGAGCACACTATTGAGAGGTTGATTGGTCAGCTAGTTATGGAGACTACCAAGAAGATATTATGTGAGACTGCTTTTTTGGTGCATGGGATTCCTCTTCTTGATTATGATCGGGTGGTGTCGCAGTCTGAGTCATGGTCATGAGTATGAGCACCTTCCCATCATATTAAGTGTAGTGCTACTATAGTGGGCTAGATAGGTACTAGGGTTGAGGTGTAGGATCATCCTCCTATGGGTCCAATTTTGGAGTTTGGGGTAGAGTCGAGTAGGGCTATGTGTTAGCGTACTTTGGTTTATTGTTAGTTGTTAATTATTATTTAGCAACTGGTTATTATTGTTGCAGACTGTTGCAGCGGCATCCTGTTGAGATGCGCCCATTCCGGGCTAATCCAGGAATGCCTCCAGTGTATTTAATCTCCCCTTCAATAATGAAATCTTGTTCGCTGAATCTCACATGGCATCAGAGCCAGTGCTGTAGTTTTGCTGGGCAGAGGATTTATTTTTTTGCAGGGGCAAATTTTTTTTTATACGTCGTGCGCAATCGCGCGACGTACAGCGCAGAAAGAAGTGGAAATTAAAAAAAAAAAAAAAAAAACCTGCGTGCAGTCTAGAACGCAAGCTACGTCACGCGACGCAAATGCAGGGCGCGCATCTCAGAGGACACAACGCTGTCCCCGCGAGTGGACATAGTCTCCAGCCGGAGGACGCAGGGCAGAAAGGGCACAGAACGCCACAGTGCAAAGGGAGCCGTCGACCCCCCCAGCTGTCCCGCTCCATGTGGACCGCGCACGTCGGGACCCGCGTGCAGACGCACGGGCCCAGACGTGACGTCCCACGTCAAGGGAGCGAGGGACCCCATCCCCCCACCACCACATTAGAGGTCGTGCAATGCGCATTACATGCGCACGCATCCCAACGCCAGACAGACAATGACGTCCGTCTACGCAGGAGGCCGACGGGAGGGAATTTAAAATTCCCCCCGACCCCGACCCCCCCCTTTGCGTTGCACACGCGGGATTTTCAAATCCCGTGCCCACGCGGGGTATAAAACCCCCCCCAAAAAAAAAAATCTTTTGCGCCGCACAGTCGTGCGGGTTCCCCCCGACGACGGAATTTTTTTTGCACGCAATCGCACGGGCTCCCCCCGACGACGGAATTTAAAAAAAAAAAAAAAAAAAAAAAGACAGCGGGGAGGAAAACGAGCGTCGGGAAAGTAGGCAGTGGACTTGCGTGGACGGGGAAGGCAGACAGGCATGAACTGTGGACGCGACAGTAGCAGAGGATGATCGGAAGCGGGAAGCAGTGGAGGACGGGCAGATAAAGGAGAGGGGTTCAACTGATCCTCTCGGATCAGCCCGCTGGCTCACGTGGTCGTGAGCCGTGCGGTAAGGCTCAGGGAGCCTGCAGGTCGGGGGTTCGAATCCCGCCGACGCCCCCCAAGGTATTATTTTTTTTTGCAATGTCATTTTTTAATTATTATTATTTTTAATTAAAATTTTTAATTTTAATTTTTTTAATATAGTTTTTTAAACTTTATAAATTAAAATTAAAATTTTAATTTATTTTTTCTAAAGTTTTAAAACTATATAAATTAAAATTATTTATTTTAATTTTAAATTTATAATAATTATTAAAAATGCTTTGTTAAAGAAAGCCTTTTAAGGGGGGATATTTTTTCAAAAAAATCAAAGGGGGATAGTGAGTAATTTTTCGAAAAATAGCAATTTGGCAAATTGTAAAAGGTGCATTTTTGGCTGTGACCGACACCTTGTGGGTTATTCTTGTGGGCAATTTTTTTTTGTTGTATGTTGCATATTTCATTTTTGCACTATAACATTAAAAATTAAAATCAAACACTCCCTAAGTCCCCGGAATATAAAACCCATCTGTGCAATTTATTGCACCGCAGCGTTCGGTAAAAACGGTACCTCTGGCCCACACTTACAGGTAAAGCTGTCGTGCTTTGGGCTACTGTATCTATCGCCTAATATAGCTGCAAAAACGACGTCTGAGCTTGTTCTCTATAAATCATTGGGGAGGAATAAGTACGCCATTTTTGCATTTTTTTTACTCCATCCACTACCCTTTATCGCACTTGTGTTTAGGTGTAAATCCTGACAAAGTATTCTTCATAGTGTTTAGGGGAAGTTACGCCCCACGCATGAGAAGAATCTTCTATGGTAGGTGCCATCAACAAGGCGATTCCCTTTCGATACCGCTTATGTTCCACGTATCGTATGATCTCTAAAACTCACCTATAGTCTCCTTCACGTAAGGGCGGGTGATTTTTGTTGATCTTTCTAAATACCTATAGTTTCCCTCACGTAAGGGCGGGTATTTTTTACGGTATATTGGCCTAGCAAAAGGTATATCGAAAGGGGGACCAATTGGTGATATAAGGAACCTTCACTATGGCCACTGTTGCAAAATTGATGACTGATCCGCATTAGTTATTGAAAGGTCCAAATTATACACCATGGAAACATAAGATGAAGGCTATTCTCCAAATGGAATATTTGTGGGATATTGTTACTGGAGTAGCAACTAGGCCTTCACCAACAGCAAGATCCACGGGTCCTTCGACGGATCGAGATAGCTTTTGACAAGAAAGACAGTAGAGCAAAGGTGCTCATTTTGTTTGCTGTTTCAGATGAAGTGCAACCTCATATAGCTGATAAAGCAAGTGGTAAAGAGGCATGGGATGCACTTAGAACCATCTATGAGGGGAAGAATGAATCCACCATTTTTCATCTTCAACAACAACTTCATAACCTGAGTTTGAGACAAGGTGAAACAGTTGAACTCTTTCTGTGCAGAGTGTCTGAGTTGAAAGAAAAATTGAGTTCTCTCGGAGATACTGTGGACGAAAAGCTTCTCATTTCACTTGTGATGAGAGCTTTACCTTCTTCATTTGATATGTTGATAACCTCCATCCAGGTGTCTCAATGACAAATTACCTACATCGAGTTGGTCAATCTGCTTCAACAACAGGAGGCATGCCAACTTCACAAGGATGATTCTTCCAATACAGCCCTATACACCAACAGGCGGGGTTCTAGGAAGAAAGGTAATGGGGAAAAAGGAGGCAACTTTCAGAAAGGAGGAAATTCTCAACAAGATACGAAAGGAAAATGCAAACAACCTCAACAGAAGAAGAGGTGGTGCAAGATCTGTGAGAAAGACAACCATGACACCAACAGGTGTTGGCATAAGAACAAGCAAAAAGGCCAAAATAAACCACAAAATAAAAACAAGCAACCCTAGGTGAATGTTGTTGTTGAAGAATCTGACTCAGATTCTGAATGGGCACACAAGGTGCTCATGACTACCATAGATTCCACATAGAGGGATCCTATTTGGTATGTCGATTCTGGAGCTAGAAAACATATGACTGGCGATAGATCGTGGTTTGAATCATTTGTGGCCAAAGAGGGCAAACCTGTCACCATTTTTGATGATAAAACCTACAGGGTTCAGGGAGAGGGTATAGTTTCAGTCACTCTTCATGATGGCAAGTGTCAGATTGACAAAGTCCTCTATGTTCTGGGATTGGCTAACAATTTTTTGTCAGTGACACAAATCCTGGACAGAAATATGGTTGTCAACTTTCGTGTTGAGAATGGAAATAAGTGTTGTACCATTACCAGGAAGGGTAAGCAGATTGCAACAGCTTCATATAAGCATGGCTTATTTGCACTAGATGCTATCTCTACTCCACATGTTTCCATGACTATCTCTACCAAGGAGGCAACTTCCCTATGGCACAAGAGATATGGGCATCTTAGTTCTGGCTACTTATTTGAGCTCAGCAAGTATGAGATGGTAAAGGGTCTTCCTTCCCTTTCTGCCACATTGCCAGTGTGCTCTGACTGCTTGGCAGGAAAGCAGCATAGAGTACCATTTGAGAAGAGCTCTACAAGAGCACGAAAACCTCTGGAGTTAATTCACACCGATCTGTGCGGTCCTTTCACACCCAATAGTTGTGGAGGGAAGAGGTATTTTCAGTTATTCGTAGATGACTACTCACGAAAGATGTGGGTTTTCTTTCTCCAACTGAAATATGAAGCTTTCACATTCTTCTAGCAGTTCAAGAAATCCGTTGAGAAGGAGTCAGGAGCTTCTATTAAAACCCTCCGCTCAGATCGAGGGGGAGAGTTTACCTCTAATGAATTTTCTACATTCCTAGATAAGCATGGAATCAAGAGATAGTTAACAACTGCCTATACTCCTCAGAAAAATGGAGTTGCTGAGAGAAGGAACCGTTCTATCATGGAAATGGTTCGTTGTATGCTCACAGGAGCTACTCTTGGGCAACAATATTGGGCAGAAGCTGTCACCACTACAGTGTATCTGTTGAATAGGGCACCCACAAAGGCCCTAAAAGGAATGACTCCATAGGAAGCATGGAGTGGTCAAAAACCCTCCATATCTCATCTACGTATTTTCGGGTATCAATATTTCATGCACATATCGAAAGAGAAAAGGAAGAAGCTAGATGAGAAAACACTGAGATGTATTTTTCTTGGTTATTCTGAGCACTCTAAAGGATATCGGTTGATAGATCCTTTGACCAAGAAAATTCATATCAGCGAGAGATGTTGTCTTTGATGAAGCTTTCACATCACAGAGCACATCTACGAGTACACCAAGATATTGTGGAACCTAAGGAAGAGAAGATTCCTTTGTCAACACAGACAGGAGGTCCTTCTACATCTTCTTCACCACCACCGAAGAAGAATCCTAAATGGTGTACAAATACAATCAGAGACGCAAATTTATCCACTCCTCCCAATTTGAATTTGGATAGACCTCATACACGCAGTATGGATCAAAAGGAGAGAGAAGCCAGAGAAACTGGTGAGGTTGATGATCTTTGTCAATATTTTGAGGAACTTTATGTGACTCCAAGTACAGAAGTAGAGGATATGGATATTGATGATGACAGGGCATTCATGTCTACCATAGATAGTCTTGAACCTGCATCAGTGCAAGATGCTCTCAGTGAGCCTCAGTGGAAGGCCGCTATGGACACGAGTATGAGTCTCTGATGAAAAATAAAACTTGGAAGCTTGTTGATCTGTCGCATGGAAAGAAACCCATTGGCTGCAAATGGGTATATAAAGTCAAGTACAAGGCAGATGGAACAATTGATAAGCATAAGGCCCATCTTGTTGCAAAGGGCTATGCTCAGAAGGAAGGCATTGACTACGAGGAAACTTTTGCACCTACTGCTCGGATGACCACAATTCAGGTTATGTGTGCTATGGCAGCACAATATGGGTGGAAAGTTCACCAGATGGATGTCAAAAGTGCCTTTCTAAATGGTGATCTCCAAGAAGAAGTCTATATGACTCAGCCTGAAGGATTTGAAGTGGAAGGCCAATAGCAGAAGGTTTGCAAATTGGTCAAATCCTTATATGGTCTAAAACAAGCTCCTCGATCTTGGTATATAAAAATGGACAATCACCTCATGCAGCATGGATTTAAGAGATGTCCGTCAGATGCAAACCTCTATTTCAAGAAACAGGGTTCTAAGATAGTGTTGCTTGTACTCTATGTGGATGATCTGCTCATTACAGGGAGTTTAGAAACTATGATCTCTACTGTCAAAAGAAACTTGTGCAAATATTTTGAGATGACAGATCTTGGACTTCTCCATTACTGTTTTGGTCTGGAATTCAGCTAGAAGGAGCACTCCATCAAAGTGTCTCAAAAAAAATATGCCAAGACATTGCTAGATAAATATCGCATGACTGACTGCAAGCCAATGGCAACTCCAATGGAGAATGGACTTCAGTTATCGCGATATGATGACTCACCTCAGGTAGATGGTACTCTCTATTGACAATTGATTGGGAGTCTCATATATCTGACCAATACTAGGCCAGATCTCGTATTTGCTGTAAACTATCTTTCGAGGTTCATGCAGGAGCCAAAGACCACTCATTGGAAAGCAACAAAACGTGTTCTTCACTATGTCCGTGGTACTATGGAATATGGACTAGAATACAAGAGGAACAACAAATTCTTCTTGCAAGGATACACGGACTCCGACTATGCCGGATCATTTGATGATCACAAGTCAACTTTTGGATACATTTTTCATCTGGGATCCGGTCTTGTCTCTTGGCATAGCAAGAAGCAATAGGTGGTTGCTATTTCATCAACAGAGGTAGAATATCACGCCGCATGTGAAGCTGTGTGCGAAGTGATATGGTTACGTCGCATTTTGACAAGTATGGGCCATCCATCAAAATCTCCAATACACTTGTTTTGCGACAATCAGGGTGTTCTGAACCTCGTCAAGAATCAAGTCCATCATGAAAGAACAAAGCACATTGACACACAATGTCATTTCATTCGAGATGAAGTTCCAAAGCATCGAATTCAGCTTCAGAACATTCCCACCGATGCTCAAGTTGCAGACATTTTCACTAAGGCACTTGGACGTGTCAAATTTGAATTGTTTCGCAGCTCACTTTGTATTGCAAAATGATGTAAGGGGATGTTAGTATAGCTATTAGTTATTACATTACCCAAATAATGTAATAAATGGGGATGTTAGCATACTTTGGTTTATTGTTAGTTGTTAATTATTATTTAGCAACTGGTTATTATTGTTGCAGACTGTTGCAGCGACATCCTGTTGAGATGCACCCATTCCGGGCTAATCCAGGAATGCCTCCAGTGTATTTAATCTCCCCTTCAATAATGAAATCTTGTTCGCTGAATCTCACACTATGGAGATGTGAGTGAGCAATGAGGGATGCAAGGAGACTCCTGGTGGGAGTTAGGATTTCTTATGTATTGTAGCCTATGGGTATTTTTGATGCTAGATGATGATGGGCATGGTCCCAGATTGTAGCCTTTAGGAATTTTGTATTGACGATATATATATATATATATATATATATATATATATATACATTTTTATTTTGGCTATTATATATACATGTGTCATTTTGATGGTTTGAAATGTGTTCTTGTTTATGTTTGCATGGATTAGCGTAACATAGTTTGTAGGTATGTATGATAAATAGATATACATGTGTGACATGGTTTAGATCTATTATCGTTTTGTGGTATGAATGAATTGTAGAGTAGTATGATGATTGTATTTTGAATGCAATATGATGTAATATCAGATGTGATTTTTTAGTGAATGCATGTAGAGTAAATGCAATAATGTGATTCGATTTGGAAATGCATGTAGGATGAATGCAATAATGTGATTTGATTTTAAAATGCATGTAGGATGAAATGCATAACTATAATGTGTACTAAATGTATATGACATAGATGCATGGATGCATGTATGGACATACTGAAATGCACCAAGGAAGCACTTGTATCATGGCATTTACCTGTATGGATGCGATCCATTCCATGATTTCAGGGATGTTGGATAATGTAAGGCATGTGTAATGGTTTTGACCAACATAGTTGTGACAATCAAATCTCAGACCCTTAGCTATACAAGTGTTTGTGGAAACTTATAACATAATCGAGCTGGTTCAAAATCTATCTTGGACCTATGTGTGTGAATGTGTAAGGTTCATTTATCCATTTTGAGGGAGGTAGGATTAACCCATTGTAGACGTAACCAGACTAGCTAGCTCATCCATCCACAACAATGATCTATACAAAAGCAAGATGCTAATGTTACAGATATGTTGCCACTTGTAAGACTATTCCACTAGTAGGTAGGCTCTTGGAGCCTATTGCTAGTGATGGAAATCATCCCATGGTGTTATGTTGAACCTAAGGACCAAAGGCGATAAGCATAACATGGGTGATATCAAGAGGCATTTCCTTTTGTTTTCTGCCCCTCATCTAGTGTTGACCTATTTTTGTGGTACTCTTTTCTTTTCTTTTTCTATTTTTTTTGTTTGGTGCTCTTTTGTATTTTCATGGTGCTCTTTTTGTATGGGCGATGACTTTTTTTTTCTACCCAATCATTTATTTTTGCTTATGCTTGATCCCTTTGTTTATCCCTAGGTCGTATGTTGACCATGCAAGTGATAGGGTGAGCAGGGGATACCGTTCTCTAGATGGTGATATCTACTCAAGATGTCCTCTTTCCTAGACTCAAAATTGTTTAATGTGTAACCTGTTGTGAGTGGTCCATGAGAGAAGTTGAACCAGCCTAAAGGACCATAAGAAGAATGTACAAGACTCGGTAGCTATGGGTGACACTTGATTGACTGAACTATAGAGTAGTCAAAGTTGAACATGACACCTATGTATACCCTGATCCTGAAAAGGGGGAATGGACATCCAGGTGGTGATGCTAACAAGTGCATTTGTTACTCCTACTAAGGCACATTTTGGGAGAGAATGTACAAACATGAATTAAAATTTTAAATGAAAAACATATGGATATGTGCAATGGATGTAAATGTAAATGATGCAAGTGGGAGGAATGCAATATCTACAAGAGGAAGGTTACATTGTGTAGAAGGAGAAGTTTAGAAGAACTTATTTATAGATGAGTAAAGTGTATTGTGATGACAAAAAGCATGATGCTATGATCATGGTTGCCCCAGTGTGTGGGTGTGTGTGTATAGTAGGTGTATAAGTTGTGAGTTGTACAGATGTATGTAATAGTCACCAAGAGATGGAAGATGTAAGAGTAGAATGTACATATGGAAGAAGTGAGAAGAAATAGACTTTGGTAACCAATCAAGATAAGGGGATTACCAAAAGCCAACAAAGATAGAAGAGAAGAAGTGAGTCAGCATAGGTAAGAAGTAGAATAAATAAGACAGAAGAAGAAAAGTAATTAAAACTACTATCAGGCGAAGTGGCATGGGTCCGATCGGGAGTGGGATGGTGAAGTGATGATGTGGCTAGGATTGTGACTGCTATTGTAGTTGGATATGTTATGGATGTAATGGGATGGCACTGTCAGGGTGCTATGAGGTGGTAAGGTTCTAGTGGAAATGCGACATGGAGGACTTAGAAGTTGGCTAAATGGGAGGGAACACTCTGATGATGGGGTACACTTATCATGCAACATGTTGTGCACCATGTTCTCGAATGATCGACACTCTTTAATGTCATGACCTAGTTGGCGATGATAGATGCAGTACTGGCTCTCATTGTAATTTCATGGTTTGGCACATGAGGGATCAATGGGTTGTATCTCGGGTAGGTCAATAAGGCCCTGATGCATGAGATGGTAAAACATTTTGGATAGCGGTGTGAATGGAATTTGCATAGGATAAATGTATGGGTCTATTGGGGGTGAGCAAATCCTAGATGAAGAATGGTCTGGTAGTGGAGGCATGGGTTGGGGATCTAGCACGGGTCAATTATAGGGTTGAGGAATGGATCTATGTGGCGGTGAGGATGTACGGGTCATGGGAGACTAACATGGATGCACATGGCAATGGTAATGGCTCATCTACAACTCGAGAGCCTCGATACGGGAGAGGAGATGTTGTATCTCATGGTGTGGAGGTGATGGTATCGAGGATGGTGGCGATCAAGATTCCAGTGCATATGGAATGGCTTGATGCATGGTAGAAAATAGATGAGGCTGGGATGATGAGGCAACAGAGTGAAATGACTATGGTGATTGTAGAATTTTATGGGATGGTATGCCTCACAATGGTGAAGGTGGCATCTTGAGGATAGGTGGCATAGGGGATGGCTCTGGGAGATGACATGAATGGAAAGAGGGACTGTGTGCATGACCCTCTTGGGCAGCTTGAGCCGCATGAGCTTGCAAGGCTTGGGCGTAGGTGGACTCTCCACTAGGAAGTGGGGTTGGTAGGCATGACAAATGGGTCAGATGGGGGGTGTATCCTCTATTAGGAGGATGGTATGCTCCAATAGGGTGATGTGGGGAATCTATGGGGGAATAAGGATTCCTAATATCTTTAGATGGGTGAGATGGTGACCCCTGTTCTTGGGGATGAGATGTTTCCTCTTTTTCATCAAAATAGGATAGGGTGACTTGGTTGTCTCCTAAATGGGGTGAATAGGATGAACCTCGATGGTGAGGTGAAAGGCATCAGGGTGAGGTATGATGGCTTGAATGGGATGAATGAGAAGATCGCCTAGTGTGAAGGGTAGTTGGCGGTCGGGCTAAGTCAGCCAATGTGATCGGTACATGCTGTGGTTGTGGATGGTCCTGCATGGTGGTGCGTGAGGATGTTGTAGTACTCTCCTACTAATGATGTGAGTCTTACAAAAGGAAAAACAAATACCTATAGCATAAAAATGACATAAATATGAAAGTACATGTATAGTGAAATAATAAAGCAAAGTAATAGATCTACATGGTGATGTGCTTAGTGATTTAATACTAGTAATGTGTGTCACTCATGATGGTGAATGTGTTTGTGCATCATGCATTGAATGCATGAAGGTGCAATATGTTGATGGGTTCAGGATCGTTAAGGCCTTCAATATTGGCTAGATGATATGCTCCTGAACCGTATTTGTGTGTAATAATGAATGGGCCCAACCATTTTGGGGGTGAATTTATCACGTTGTTGGTGAGGTTGACTCATGATTTGCTAGTTTTCTTTGAGAACTAGGTCATCGATCTTGAAATCATGTTGATGTACCTTACTATTGTAGGCATGATGAAGGCGATCTTGATAGACTCATGTGTGCTCGATTGCATGGATGCGGTGTTCATCGAGAAGTGTTAATTGATCTAGACGAGCTTGGTGAGCAGTGTCATCATCAATGAAATCCTTCATAGATATCCTTAAGGAAGGTATCTCAAGCTCAAGGGGCATGATAGCTTCAGCCCCATATACAAGTGAAAAAGGTGTTGCTCTAGTAGGAGTACGAATGCTCGTACGATACGCCCACAAGGCTAGGGGTATTTGATTATGCTAGTCTCGATGAGATTCTGCTATGGTTTTATGAAGGATGGAATAGATGGTTTTGTTCATGGCTTCTGCCTAGCCATTACCTTGAGGGTAGTATGGGGTAGAAAAGCTATGATGTATGTGGAATTTGTCACATAGGGCTCGAACAGTTTTGTTTTTAAATGATTTCCCATTATCAAAAATGATTTGGGAGGGAATTCCAAAATGACATATGATGTGATCTGTGATGAATGCTGTAATTTTAGCTCCTGTAGTTTGGACCAGTGGGATGGCTTCAACCCACTTGGTAAAATATTCTGTTGCAGTGATGATAAATTTGTGGTTGCTTGAGGAAGTTGGTGTAATTTTTCCAATTAGATCGAGGCCCCATTGGGAAAAAGGCCACATGGACTGGATAGGTTGAAGTGCTTGGGATGGTAGATGTGTTAGGTTGGCATGTTGTTGGCATTTGATGCAACGCTTGACATACTCGCAGCAGTCATGCTCCATTTTGGGCTAGTAATAACCCATAAAAGTATGCATTTGGTGATTTCCATGCCACTAAAATGGCCACCACAAGTACCATCATGGGTTTCTTGTACAACCCATTGTGATTCTTGTGGTTCTAGGCAATGCAGGAGCATGTCATCATAGCTACGGTGGTAAAGGATGTCCCCCAGCAAGGTGTAGTGGATCACTCTTTGTTTGAAGGTTCAACATTGAGCGTGGGGTAAGTCACATGGTAGGAAACCTAGTTTGATGTAATATTTAATTTGTGAAAACCATGGGTCATGGGGTTCAATGTTTACCACATACACACCACCATCATCTGTAGGAGGTGTGGGTGATATAGCAGATCGAGTAAGCATATGGATGGATACGTATGTTGTGTCAGATGTTGGATTTTATAGAATGAGGGATCCTAAGGAGGCCATAGTGTCTACAAAATGGTTTGATGATCGTGGAGCGGCTTCGAGGTCATACCACTCAAATTGAGATAGGAGTTGTTGCATGATTTTCTTATATTGCTTGAGGATTGGGCAATTGCATAGCTAGAGTTCCTACACTTGATTGACTATCAGGAGTGAATCACCTATGATGTGGAGGCATTTGATGTGCATAGAGTGTGCTTGTTTTAGTCCTAGGATTAGGGCTTCATATTCTACATTGTTATTGGTACAAGGGAAATTGAGTTTGAATGAAAAGGGGAGCGGTTCTCCTTCAGGAGTGAAGAAGACAATGCCTACACCCCTAGCATGGAGACATCTAGAGCCATCGAAGAATAAGGTGAGGTCAGCTACGACTTTGGGTTCAACATATTCTTTAGCTTCGGTTATGTGGAAGATAGAATCATTGGGAAGTTGAATAAGGAGGGGTTGATTGTCAGTCAAAGGGGCTTCGGCTAGTTGGTCGGTGATGACCTACCCTTTGATGGATTTTTGGGATATGAATTCTAGGTCGAATTTAGTTAAGAGCATGATCCACTTTGATGTGCGTGAATTGTGATAACTCTTGTTCATCATGTATCGAAGGGGATTATCTCAGGCAATGACAAAAGTTGTGTGATTTAACATGTAGTGGCATAGTTTTTGAGTAGCGAATACTACTGCTAAACATAATTTTTCCATGTATCCATATCTTGTCTCATAACTGACTAGCGTACGACTGATGTAATAGATAGCTTGCTCTTTGTCGAGCGCATTATTTTGAGCTAGAAGTGTACCTAGCGCAATCTCTGTGGCTGAAATGTATAGAATCAATGGTAATTTTGGATGCGGTGGTGACATAACCGGTGGTGATGTAAGGTAGGTTTTGATAGCATCAAATGCTTCTTGATAGTTATTGTCCCATTTGAAGTTTACTCCTTTCTGTAGGAGATGGTTGAATGGTTGACACTTGTCGGATAATTACGCTATGAATCTATGGATAGAAGTGATCTTGCCCTGGAGGCTACGCAATTGCTTTAATGTGGTAGGAGGAGGCATCTCGATGATGGCTTTCACCTTACTAGGATCAACCTCAATGCCTCGTTGGGAGACAATGAATCCTAGTATCTTGCCCGAGGTAACACCAAACACACACTTCTTTGGGTTCAAGCGCACGTTGTGTTCTAATAATCGATCAAAAATCTGACGGAGATCTTCGAGATGGTCTACACATTTCTTGGATTTGGCGATGAGATCATCTACGTAATCTTCAATATTTTTGTGCATCAAGTCATGGAATATATAGGTCATGGCATGTTGGTAGGTTGCCCCAATATTTTTAAGGCCAAAAGGCATGACCTTATAGCAAAAGGTCCCCCAGGGTGTTGTAAAGGAGGTTTTGTGTTGATCGACTGGGTTGATTCTGATTTGATTGTATCTTGAGAATCCATCCATGAGGGAGATCATCTCATGACCTACGATGGAGTCGACAAGGGAATCAATGTTAGGTAGGGGAAAATTGTCTTTGGGACAAGCTTTGTTTAAATCATGAAAATATATGCAAACACGAACTTCATCGGATGGCTTAGGTACAAGGACCATGTTGGATACCCATTCAGGATAGTCAATGGGTACAATGAAATCAATGTCTAGGAGCTTTTGGAGCTCGAACTTCACTATTAGTGCATGATAGTTGGATGCATGCATCATAACTTTTGTCTCATCGGTTTGGTAGTAGGGTCGAGTATGAGATTATGAACCACTACGGTAGGGTCAAGTCCCGGCATGTCTTTGTATGACCATGCAAACACTCGGATATACTTGCGAAGGAAGTTTGTAAAGGCAATGCGCTCCTTGAGTGAGAGGCTAGCGGCTAGTTTAAGGATGTGGGGATTTTCAGGATCATCACCAATGTTGACATCGATAGTGTCTTCAATGAGCATACGAGATCCATCACATAATTGTTTAGGGATGGGGATGAGGTTAAGGTCATCGATGGCCTCGTTGAACTCATATTTGTCATCTACGTAGACGTCTGTGTGATGTACCTGAGGACCTTGGGGTGGCGTGGATGAAGAGGGAGCATTTGTTACCTACAAGACATGAGGTGAGAGTAGGAAATCTTGAGGCACTGGTATGGGTGATATATGCATGAGATCTATAAAATTTGGATTTGGGGTATCATCTTGAATCTGCTGGTGACTGTAATGGAGGGGAGAACGTAAGTCTACCTCAACCATGTTGATCGATGTTATGGGTGAAGTAGGTGGGGAGGAATCTGGTGAGGGAGGTTGGGTGGTTTGTGCATGCCCCAAGAGACTCAAGGGAGGTCATAGAATGACTAGAGGTGAGCGAGGACGAGTAGCTGCTCTCTGTAGTTGCCTATGTATAGGCGAGAATATGGCTAAGCATGTCTGTGATGGCTTAGGAGGGACTATGTCGAGCTCCATTGGTGCAGCTAGGGATAAAGTAGTGAAGTGTTCTACCAATCTATCAATATCATAGAATAAGGAGGTATCGATTGTAGGAGATTCTTGAAAGAAGTCGTAGGGGACTGTGATGGTGGAATTGGGTGAAGGAGCATCTTCTAGTATATCCATATCGATGTACTCTTCCAAGGTGTGTGTTGGACATGGAGGAGGATGTAGGGATAAATCTTGGATCTCATATTCTAATGTATAGATGGCGGTTGGGCGATAACCTAGGCTAGATTTGTTGGTGGGTGATCGAACACGAGGATTAATGGGTGTACGTAGCCCTTGCTCATAATGACCTAGCCCAAACCCATGCCAATGAAAGTGTTGTAGGTAGCACAAGGTAAAGTGAGGGTTGGCTAGGTGTGTAATTGTATCACAAGAGCTAGATTGTGGTGGTGGAGAAGTTGGTGGGGGGATCAAAGAGTTGACTCTTGCATACACAAAGTTGGTATGGTTTTTGGGACTTCCTAATTGTATGATGGTTCCAATGGTAAGGATTGAGGTTGAAGGGTGACCAAAATCATGGGTAGACTAGATAGGGGGATCACATACACGGGCATCACATACATTATAGTCTCTTAGACTAAATTTTGTCATGAATATGGATATGCATGGTGTGGCACGCTCTAGAAACTGAGGTGGAGTATCAAAATTAGATGAGGAAGGAGAAAGTTGAGATTCCCTGATGGTAGTGGTTGAAGGGTGTGGGAGTTGTTCATCTGAATTGGGTGTCGATTGTTCCTGTTCATGATATTTGGTTGTTGTAGCTTGAACATGATGTTTGGTCTATGTGGGGGAAGGTATCTACATAGGTGCTAGGATACGTGGAGACGTGAATGTCCTAGGCTTTGGTCAAAAGGGAAGAGGAGGTGTTTGTGGCATAGGAAGGATAGGGGCTTCCATATGCAAGGGTGGAGGAGGTAATGTAATAGGTTGTGTATGATGGTGGTTGTGGCACCATAGGTGGAAATTGGAATGGTAGAGGTTGGGATGATTATGGAGGCCATAAGGATGGTGATGAGAACAACATGCTAGAGGTTTTGGATTCTACCGAAGATGGTGCTAATGGTGTGGATGTCGAGGCTTGTGCTCTTGATGAACATTGGGATGTTGAGGTAGAAGTTGGGGAGGATATCGATGCTCCTATCGACTGATGAGAAGATATAAGGAAAAGTTGGGAGGATGAAAATGATGGTGTAGGAGGAAGGTCTATGACATTACAAAACTTAAAGGGGTCTCCATCGGTTGGGACACAGTGAACAAGTCTGTTGTGGACATATTTGAGGCAATGGTGTAATGTGGATGGGACACACTGCATGTCTCTAATCCAAGGGTGATCGAGGAGAATATTGTATTGCATTTCTCCTTGGATGATATGAAAGAGGATGGAGATTGTATGGATGCCTACATGAATAGGTAAAACTATGGATCCTATGGTAGGTCTCATGGAGCCATCAAAAGCACGCAGGTCTAGGGAAGGCATGGCAAAATGGGCTAGAGGGAGGTGTAGGTGATGTAGAGCTACTATGGATATAATGCTAATGGATGAGCCTATGTCAATGAGTACCCACTTGTAGGTGATATCATTGATCATGGATTGTATGTGGAGAGGGGGATCTGCTCCTTCTCCAATGAGTTATGTTATCTCATGGTCATGGAAGCTGATTGAGGGCTGGAGGCATCATGGGATGTTTCCTACAAAATTGACAAAGGTATTCGTGTCATGCATCTCTAAGTCAATGGAGTGTAGGATGTCATTCAATGCCTCATGATGGGGTTGATATTGCTATAGGAGATCAAATATGGATAGCCGCATGAGGGCGTTATGTAACTGATGGGTTAGGCTACCATGGATGGTAATCACATTTTGAGGTGGTGGTGGTACGATAGTAGGCATTTGAGGTACTTGTGGTGATGTGAACTAGGTTGGTGGGGAAATGATAGGTGTTGTCTAGCGAGATGGGTATCGTTGGTTCCTCGTAGTAAGGTTGATCATACCTACTACACCACGTGATGGAGGATCACGCTGGACATTGTTCACTTGGCGAGGTGGTGCTGGGGGATTGTTTAGAGGTCTAGGAGGATTGGGTCCTCTGTGATCCGGTAAAGGGTTTTGAAAAATCCCTAAGTTTTTATTTTGTGGGGCTAGAGGGTTTGCTACCTGAATGGTGCCCCTATCGATTAGGTCTTGAACTTGCCCATGGAAGGAGTGACACGAATCGATATCATGGCCACATTGTCTATGGAAAGGATAAAAGAGCTACTCATTATACCCATGAGGCTTGGGTATATTTGGATCCAATGGGTGGATCTCAGGTAGGATGAGATGGTTGCCCTCATATAATCTATGAAATAGAGTTGGTAATGGTTTGGATAATGGTGTGAGGTTGCACGGTGGAACCTGTGGGTGCATGCCTCGATATTGTTGTGGTCGAGGTGGGGCAGGAGCATTAGTCTAGGATGCTTGTGGTTGTGGTGTATAGGGTGGAGGAGTCGAGGTTGGCACTAAGGTAGCGGTTGCGACTTGGTTGGCTTGTGGTGGTCGAGGGTAAGGTTGATTTGGTGTGGTCCTATTGAAGTGGAAGTTGGGGTTATAGTTGGATTTGGCTCTCAACTTAATTTTCCCAGATTGAACCTTAATGTCTTCGATCACTTTTGCTTGTGAGATGGCATCTTCAAAAGTGTGGCTTTGGTGAAGCTGGAGGGATGTGGAAATATGTTTGTGGCAACTCTTGGAAAAGAGTGTCATGAGCTCCAAAGTGGGGAGGCTATGGGTGAGGTCATGGATAATCGCTCTCCATCGAGCAATGAACTTAGTAATGGGTTCGTCATCAACCTATCGTAAGGCGTATACATCAAAAAATATGGTCTTTTTCTTGATGTTGATGGAAAAGTGTTCTAGGAAGGAGTTGGCCAGCTGCTCAAAGGTATACAGGCTATGGCATGGGAGCATGTTGTACCAATCCAATACTGGCCCAACGAGGGAGAGGGAAAAGGTACGCAACATGAGGGGGTTACTACTATGAAGCTGATAGCAGGATGAGCGGTAATTGCTCACATGCTCTCTAGGGTCTTCCTTACCTCTATACTTGTCGAATTTTGGTATTTCAAAGCGATAGGGGTAGGGAGGAATGGGAACTAATGGGTGAAATGGCTCATTGCATAGTTCATCATAACAAGGATTTTGTGGCCCATAGCTAGAGGTGTGCAGGTTCAACATTTTGACTTCATCTCATAAGAGTTGAAGTTTGGGTGCCATAGGAGTTGAGGGTTGGGCTATGGTAGGCTGACCCTATGGATGTGGTGGATATTGGTATTGTTGTTCTTCATAATACTATGGAGAATACTGTTGTGCCTGATCGTGATAAGGTGGGTACTAGGTGACATGTGTTGTCATGTCTACTGGCACACTAGGTTGTGGGGTAGGTGTCTATTATGGGTAATAGTATTGTGATTGTGAGGCATATGGTTGTGGCATCGGTACTTTTTGGTTTGGAGCCTACTGTAATGGTTGGGTCATGTGTGACGATGACCAAGCTGGAGGAGGCGTAAAGAAGCTAGGTGCAGCTGGTAATGGTGTAGGTGTCGGAACTACCGGTACTAGGGGTGGTCGAGATGAGGTATCAAAGGATGGGATCTATCTCTATCCTGGAGGGTAGGAAGTGGGGAAGCTAAACTACGTGGAATAGCTTGGTGGGGTAGGTGGATAAGCTTTTGGTCTCGATCCATAGGTAGGAAAGGGATTGGTTGTAGGAGCTTGAAAAGGAGGAGGTGGTGGTATCCTAAAAGTTGCTGCAGACATAGGTGGCTCTAAAGGTTGGGTATCGTACACTCCGGATACCTAGGAGATTGGTGGAAAAGCTATCAAAAAGGTAGGATAAGCTACCAAAGTAGGAGCTTGGGTTGAGGGGAAGGTGTATGTGTACACCTCCGCTTGGGTTTGTGCATCTTGTGTCTGAAGGGGCTACTGAGAGGTGCCTTCAGATATAGTGAAAAATGGCTCTTGGGAAGATGATGGTTGGTACTCTTGTGAAGAGTATGGGTGTGAGGTTTGAGGAAATGCTTGTGGTTCTTGTTGGGGAGGAATCTATTGTGCAGTTTGGAAGGATGGTTTCTAGTTTTCTATAGCATAGGAAGAGAGGTCAGACACCATTCCTACGGTAGGGGTGAATGATGTGACCTCAGGATGGGTACGGTTTAGGAGGGAAGAATCATTCTCAAAAAGGGATTGAGATAGATTTTGGAAGAAGGGGTGCACAAAGGTGGGCGAAGTAGGCATGACCTCCTCATCTATGGTAAAGAATGGATGAGGTTGTCCTAGCATTGTGTAGATCACATGGTCGCAGAACATGGTCGGTGGATTAGGTGAGGATGGGGATGAAAGGAGTGGGTAATCCTCTACGAGTGAAGTAGTGAGGGCTTCACTCAAGGTTGACATCTCATCTTGAGGCATCATGTGTGTGAATTGTACATCGGATTCTATGCATGAATCAGATGTGTCTATGATCTTCCCCTTCATGATCGAAGGAGTAAGAGTGTGTTGACTAGAGGAAGTGTCAGGAAAATCCTCTATAAAGTGTGCTTGCTTGCATGCTTTACTGTGAGTGACCATAGGCATAGTAACATGTGTGAATGGGTTTTTAGAAATAAACCCTATGTGATACAGACTCAACTGTGTCTAATGTAAATGTGAAGCAAATGACATGTTGTGTGTAGTAAAATAATATATAGTGTAATGTGTTGAGACCGGTCTGTGATCATGCAAACAATGGTAGACTGGAATCAATTCTAAATGCTAAGAAAGTAAAAGTGTTTTGTTTATTTTGTGTGTTGTGATGTTGATACTCCCTATGTAGAATCACGGGTAATGGAGTGAATACTCTAGCAAATCAGGAATGTCATCGATATCAAACCTCCTACAACACCCAAAGATGCACATAATAGAATGGTATCACAATGTGCAAGTGGTGACCTGTATGGAAGGCGCAGTAAAATGATATCCTAAAGGGGTGGAACCCACTATGCTGAAGCGAGTTCATAAATTCCTCTCACGAAGAGAGGTGGCACTATCTAAGACCTGCTATTGACATACCCATGCTTTCGCTTCACCCTCGAATGGGCTTAGTCAAGAATGACAGTTACCAATTCCACTAATTATACTAGCCTTGTGGATGAAGGTGCTAAATCTTGTCCCACTCCATAGGTAACTAGTGGTGATGAAATCTAGGTGATTGTAGGTTCGAGTCCCACTGGGTGTGCTAGAATGAAATGGGTTGATATCGACATTTGATCCATTAATACAAAAAATCGATGCATTAAATGAAAAGGTTGTATTTCATTAATATTGAGAGATATGTGTTACAATAGGGACATGATGCCCTTTATCCATTTCTTCTTTTACTAATGATACAACAAGTTTGATGTTGTCTTCAATCGTCCCTTGATGTAGGTGGGCTTATTTGTATGTGGGCCACCATCGAGTTGTTGTTTGATGATGTTTTTCCTCTTTAGATATGATCAAAAACATGTTAAGAACCTATAAAATGGGGTTAATGCATTGGGGGGCTTGCCTTAGTTAGGTCCCATATTTAGGAAGACAAAATAACTGTAAAAACATAATAAAAACTAAAAGGAAGTATGTAGAAGCTGATAAAATAGCAAAATACATCTTACCTACCAAATTTGAGGTGATTTAGGATTTGTAGAACCAATTCGCCACTCGAGGGGTGAACTAATGCCATATTCATGGGGTAGGGAGTGAATCATACCCTGAGAACTATTCTACAAAAACCCTTTGATGGGAAGGTTCCTTGACTAATGTAATGTTGCTATTCAAACTTAGGTTCACTGTATTAGATGTCGATATGCATTTGGGCAACATTTCTATGCTTATGTCATAAAATTGAGAGAGAGGGAATTAGGGGTTTAAGACCAACTATTTATATAAAATGGTAAGGTTTAGGGGGGAGGGTTAAGGAAACTAACCCTAGGCTGAAGTCTAACCAAATTTAGGTTAGGGTTTATGACATGGAAGTATCCTATTCCTCATAGAAAATATCCTATCCTCACACATGTGTGAGGAAGGATTAAGGCTAATTAGGGTTAGGACGTCTTAAGTCAAATTAGGGATTGATTAGGGTTTCTTAGGAAAATATCTTAGCTAACCCTAATTACACACATGTGGGAGGATGTAATTAGTGTTAATTAAGGATTAAGAGTTATTTTAATCAATTTTTCCCTAAAAAGGTGACTTAAGTGAAGTCAACATTAAATTAGATTTTTGGAATTGACTTGTTAATTATTTTTGTCAATTAATACCTTGTGGGGGCCTCAATTGAGTGCAAATAGGCTGTTGGAGGATATCCCAATGCATGATATGTAATTTTGAAGGCTTATTAGGGTTTTGGACCTAAAATATAATGATGCGACATATGTAGAAGTCTACATGTTGCTATGGAAAAGTACGATAATATACCCATGACTACGCATGACTACGCATAGTTACGCATGACTACATATGACTAAAATATTCTACAATAGCATAGGGATGTCTGGAATCACCTATGAATGCACAAAAACATCAATGTGTGACTTTTGGGTGTATACACAACTGGCTGAGGTGCCTCTTGAGAATAGTAGGGCCCTCACCATAGAGCTTCCTGATGATGCAGTCTTTGCCTTATCAGAAGCACTCAAACTTGAAGAAAAAAATAATGCTAAATATGAAGTCCTAATATTGGGCCTCCAAATAGCTGTCACCATGAAGATTAAAAGATTAAATATCTTTGGCAATTCCCTTCTCATTGTCAACCAAGTGAAGGGACTTTTTCAATGTAGGTTTTTGGTCTTGAATGTCTACAAAGATCTTATTGACACTTATCTAGCTCTGTTGGAGTGGTATGACATCGAGGCAATCCCTCATTCATAAAAAAAAATTGTAGACACTATGGCATATTCGGGATATTTAATTCCTTAGAATCCATCTGCCGATTTTACTACCATCCACGTAAAAACTTTGTCACACTCTATTGTGCAACACAAGGTTTTGGTTAACAAAGAATCAATCAACATGATTCATATAGAACCAAACCATGAATGGTTTTATAGAGCCAGAGAATTTCTCAAGAGGGCAGCTCAGGGGTCATTGATCTTGTAGGGTCCTACGAGTAATGGTACTATCATTCACCATAAGGTTATTTTCTAGTCTGCATTTGCAAATATTAAACTATAGAGGGAACATGTTGTCTTGTCAGTTGATACTGAGGTCTATCAGAAGTGGATGTCACAAATACATGACTTCCTTATACTAAGTGTGATCCCTCAAGGATTTTTGCATGCTGAAAAGTGCACATTTAAAAAAAAAAGCGATAAAGTATGTCTTTTTTGGAGATATTTTGTATCATAAAAGCTAATATGGAGTTCTCCTTCGTTGTCTTAAACCCCAAGAATCAGCTTGGATAATTTTGCAAGCTCACGACGATACGTGTAGTGGCCATTTTAGAGGCTTGGCTATAATCAAGAACATCCTTCACATGGCTATTATTGGTCTACTATGGAGAAGTATTGTAATGTGTATGTCATGAAATGTTTTAAATTTCAATATCATGCTAATATTGCACACTTTCCATCACAGGACTTATAGCCCATTCAAGCAGCTTGGCCATTTACTCAGTGGGATTGGATCTAATTTATAAGATCTCTCCTCCATCATTGGGTTGACATACATTCATTATTATAGATACTAAGTACTTTACTAAGTGGGTGAAATCAATCCCATTAACAACAAAAAATGGAGTATGTATTACAGAGTTCATACTCATCAATATCATAAGTCATTTTGGGATTCCATCCAAAATAATTTTGGATAATGGAATGTCATTCAAAAACAAAATTGTAAGGGATTTGACGTCCAATTACAAGATCAAACATAGTTTTGCGACTCCATATTATCCATAGTAAAATGGGAAATTTGAGGCTTCAAATAATATAGTGGTATTCATATTGAAAAATATAGTACGGGAGCACCACAAATATTGGCACATCTAGCTGCCCCTTGCATTATGGGCTCATAGGACTAGTATTCGAACAACCAGTGGGGCAAATTCATTTTCACTAGTATATGGCATTGAGGCCATTATACCCTTAGAGTTAGATATTCCAACACTGCACAATGCATTGAAGGAGTTCATTTATGATTATACCATGTGGTAAGTTTACCTATATCAATTGATGCTACTTGATGAATATCGTGTGAATATCTTGGAGCATCTTTGCATTTACCAAGAGTGCTTAAAATGATCTTACAATAACAATTTCCATCTAAGAGACTTTAAAGTTGGTGATATTGTGTTGAAATAGAACCAACAAAACTCAAATATACCACCAAAAGTGTGAGACAAATTTGCAGCTAATTGGTTAGGTCCTTATATCATCTCTAAGAAAATTGGACCAGTGACATATCGCTTGACATCGCTTGAAGATTTTGAAGAGTTTGAACCTCCGAACATAATTCATATTAAAGTTTTTTATGCTTAAAAGAATAAAAAGGCTCCAAAGGTATATGTAAGCCCTTTGGCCACCCCATAAAAGGCTCCAAAGGCATCTGTAAGACCTTTGGTCAAATCAAAATTTTAAAAGTACATAAAAATTAAAAAGCAATAAAATCTAAAAAACATTGTAAAATTTTTAAAAAATTCAAAAAATATATATTGCATCTCATTTTGCATCATGCATTTCATTTTGTACACACATTCATTTAATTGCATTACATTTAGGCATCTCCATTTATCACACTTGCATTAGGATAGGTTGTTTTTGAAATCTTATAAATGACACCATGTTTGTATTTCAATCATGCATCTATGCATTATTATTATCATTCATCACCCTTGTGAGTAATTGTGTTTCTCAACACAAATCCTCCTATTGCTATGAAGAATATACTAGGGTTTTTTTGTCATTCAACCATACCTAGTGGTCTTCTCAAATTTAGTAGAAAGCTTACTTTGCTTTTGTATATGAGGTCTAGTTTTGATAGCACTTAGCATATCAGAATCCCATCACTAATCAAACACATTAACAATACTAATTAGGGTAATAAAGGATAAACACTATGAAGTGGTCCAAGTCACCATGAGTAAAAGGTTTTGTTACTTGCTCATTTTGTGAGGTGCAATGGTCTAGGTTAGTGGTCATTGGAAAAAGGACAATTTTATCCCCTAATCGAATAAATACCTTGCTTACAAATAAAGGAGCAAAAATCCCAAATCTAAATCAAATCAAGATAAAAAATAAATATCAAATCCAAATCATTTTCTCAAAATAAAAAACAAAAGAGAAAAGCAAAATACAAAATAAACAGTGGTTCTTATCACTTTACATGAGCAAGTATCCCAATAAATTGAAGAAAATAAGGGGACGATCTTGAATCCCTGGAATGATCACTACTTGAAAGTTGTAGGGTGATCCCCAATACAATAATGGGCTGAATTAATCCTACTTGGCATTGGGGTAGGTCTAAGCAATTTACAAGTGAGCTAGCTTTAGGTGGTCTAGATCGCCTAGTGGTTTAGTCTAACTGAGTTCAAACCTAGGATCATATATATTTGAGTATCCCCAATATAGCAATGGGTTGAATGAATCCCTCATGGCACTGGGGTATGCTTATGCCTTATCTAATATATTCATTGTCACACACAGGGGTAATGAATAGCTTGGTATTTTAGATTTTTTTTTTTGAGAAGTCTATTATAGTCATTATACAAATTTTGATAAGTCAATTAGGGTGTTTGAGTTTCATGGAATACCTCAAAAATTTCCAAATAGCAAAAACCAATTTTCAATGCAATCATCAAATATCAATTTCTTTTATGAGAATTTTTTTATTAGAAATGTTCATAATATAGGTTAGATACTGGATGGATGTCAAAGATGATATTTAAATATCCACTGACTATGTTATCCATGTTATTTTAATTTACAAAAGCTTATGAATAGAAAAAATACATCATTGCATCTCACAAATAGGTGTCAAATTGATTCATTATCATAATAAGATATAGCAATTACAGTTCATGATTGTTATACATTCGTGGTGTCATCCATTAGATTTTTAAACTCATATTGCATTCATACATTATGTTTTAAGTAATTAAAGCATACATGTCCATTTACAAAAAATCATGATTAAAATTATGTAGTACACACATGGCAAAAATCATATCATAGCATCATGAATTAAATGCATACAAGTACTATAAATTAAACATGCATTTAACATCAAACATTGTATTCATATTCTACACATATATATCACTGCATCTAATCATACATCACATAGCTATCTAGTGCATGTCATCCATACATCACATCACATAGCATAAAATAAACATAATACAAGCATTAAATCCATATGCATCTCATAAACATAAAACAAATAAAAAGTATACATATAATGAGTCTCAAATGTCAGATCATATATAATATGTGTCCAAAAAGAGTACATCGACACATGTAAAAAATGCCCGTAGGCTACAACTGTTTAGGTCCTTGACCTTACACTCAAAATGGTACAACATCTAGTATATATCTATACTAAGTAGTGCCTACATCCCTAGTCTATGAGGCTTCATCATCACCTCTACCCTCCCAGTGAGTCTGCCTAGAGTTGGTACCTAGGGTCCTCTCAGTCCTGTGTGACCTATTACTAAAGCAAGTTGACAACTACCCAGTCTCCCTAGTCTAAGTACTCTGATATCCAAGAGCTATGGTCTTCTCAAGAACCTCACCCTTGAGTATCTCAATCTCTCCCGCTAAGGTAGAAATATAGGTAGTATTGGATGATCACTCATTGATGTTCATTACACTAGATCCCATAGTATACTAATCTTTACCATTGGGTATATCTCTGCTAATCCCTATACTACTAGAACTCTTAGAGCAGTTGGAACCACTAGAATAACTTATGAATATGAGGGCTCTCTCCTCATAGACCTAAGTGAGTTATGGTCATAGCATACAACTAGTACTGTAGGAGGATGAACTACCTTGTGACCCTTTGGATCTTCATCTGTGCTATGGTAATTTGTGCTTAGAGATCTATCTTCTCCTCCTCATAATTGTGCTACTGATACTAATCTACTATGAGTTATAAATGCAGGTCATTAACCTGTGTCTGTAAGGTATATATGGAGGTGTCTCTCCCTATCATCTATATTTGGAGTGTGCCTACCTAAGTTTGTAGGCTAGTAACCTAATACCTGAGCTATCCAATATTGCTATTAGGAGATACGTCAATGTCTAATAGTGCCTCATACTCCTTATCCATTGTGGGGACCTCCTCTAAATCTAATACCTCAACCCATATACCCTTAGTCATCTAATGGACTCAATATCCATGAGGATAGACCTCTATTCCCTCTACACCCTATACTAAAATCTCATTTTTTGGTCTACCTAGTGGGCCCTCCAAGCCCTACCATAGCTTGGTCATCCACTAGACATCATAGTCAATCATAGTCCCTGCATCTGTCAGTCCTAACTCTTGAAAATCATCATCCACATCACCCAATAGAGTCAATTGAGACCATGTCAGGTCTCTCTCTAGAGTGATGTGGTGGTAGATGATGGGGATATCTGGGATGTCCTACTTGATACCAAACTATCTAGTGAAATGGGAGAAGTAGAAGAACTCTTGTGCCTCAAACTTGCATTCAAGAAGCCATGTATCTCTACATGCTTGATCCAGGTAGTCATCAACCTTTGTCCATGCAGGGCAATCTAGATAGGGGTACCACTCAACCTAGTCCACTTGTAGCTATGCAAACTACTCTATGTAGTAGTCCAGGTCCCTTGTGCGAGACCTAATCTAAAATCCCTCTTGCTCTTGGGTACAACATGTTGCATAACACTGGCATGCATACTTAATATATTTGATCTTGAGTGGCAAGCCATTAGGATGCTCAATATTGATATGATGCGACCCATAGATCTAAATAATTAAGCTACAAAAAATGCCCACTCTGCTCCTTTAGGTGATCTAATATAACTAATTATAGAGCTACGCTAACATGGCACTTCCCCAGGACAGGATCAGGGGCTACTAAATGGTGCTCACTAGGACATCTTGCATCCTAGCTAGGAGGTTCCAAGGGAACCTCACTCCATAAGTGTTAGGGAAAATTATCTACATAATCAAGTGCATAAAGATAGCTACTTGCTAAGAGAAGACCTGATCAGTATACCAATGCTCAATGTGGATCCCTCCATGGTCCAAATGTTGCTGCACCGCATCATTGTAGTGGCCAAAGATATAATCAAATATTATCTTCTTCACATATATCAATGAATATGTGATGGCCTCATCATATAGAGGGAGTCAAAAGATGCAATACACATCCTCTAGTATCATGGTAATTTCACCTATAGGTAGGTGAAATGTGTTGGTCCGTGCATCCTAGCATTGGGCCAAAGCTATCATGTAGGCCTGATCAGCCCTAATAATGGAAAGGCATAAAATATAGCTAAAGCCCATGGTCCCAAACAAATCCTACTCTACCTATGTTAGGGCTCTATGTAGGTTACAAAGGATCTTCGATTCCCTCACCCTCGCAATCAAAGTCTGGTCAAAAGCAAAATAATAAGGCAAAAATAATAAAAAATCAACCAAAAACATAAAAAAATGACTTAAAAACGTCAAACAAAATCACAAAATATTTAAAAATACATGAACATAAAAAAATGCACTCACAATTTAACAAAAAATGGACAAAGCACTTCAAATAGTCAAAAAAATTAATTAATTCCTTTCAAAAATTAAAAAAATTAAAAAAATTTCTAAACTTGTCTAACCGTGGTTCAGACCCGCAGTCGGGATGGCGGTAAAATTTTATGACCATTGGGAATTGAATCACACTGTAGTTGATAGTCACAACCCCCAATTTTCCAATTTGGAACCACACCTACCAGCCACGGCTAAGGAAGATTATCTTTTTGGGGTCATTCCCCATCCCGAGACCCCCAAAAAAATTAAACTCTCCCCATTTAATCTAACCTAGGATAAACCTATCCAAGGTGAGGTTCATTAATGATAGTTTAGTGATGTTAATTTAACCCATTAACTAGTGAGGTTAATTTTAAATTGGTAATTGCAAAAAAAGGGTTTGTGTGCTTCTACCTTAGTAGCATTAGTGCCTCCAATTTGGTCTACCATTAGTGTAGGTGGTAGTGAGGTCAATTTTGTAGCAGCATTCCATGTCAAATTTGATAACTCACCTCTTAGAGCACTTAGGTTTCAAAGCTGATAATTAGAAATAATGACATCAAAAATGAAATATTTTTCTTATATATTTTCTATTTTACCCCTGACCATGGCTGATGGTTTTGGCTAGGAAATTTTGAAAAATTGGTTGTGTTTGACAAGTGTGGATAGAAAAATACAATAAATGCTCCAAACCCCGCCATTAGGAGTTTCAAAATGCCAAATAAAAATATCTACCTGACCAAAATTTCTAAAAATATTAAAAATAACAAAAAAATCAGATAATTCAAAAGCCAAATACACCTTGTATCTAGTTATTTACACTATACCCTGGGCGGTTGCAGTGACTAGTGCTCCATGCAATCTATCAAGAGGAGTAAATTACCATAAGTACATTTGGGGAAAAATCATCATTGTCGAATTGATATGCTTCATTTTAATCCCTAAGAAGACCTTGGAAGCTGGATTGCTCCATGAGAACGAATCAATCATGTCAATTCTTCTATGATATTTTAAGAAGATCATTGACCAATATGATTCAACATATGCCTAATTAAAATTGTTATCATTTGGATTCCCTAAGAAGACCTTTGTGGCTAGACCGCTCGATGGGATAGAGATATATAATTACTATTAGTAGTTGTAATCATAGTTTATTAGGCCTAACAAAGTATCAAGTGCTAAACCTTAACTTGCTTAAGTCAATCATAGTGGTCAAGTGACTCGTCACTTTACTAATTTTCATTACCCTCATTGAATCATCACTTGAGGGGGTAGTAATAATATCATAATCATAATAAAATTTAATAGAATATCCCTTGATCGTAGATCCCTTGATCTTGTTAAAATTGCATTTGTCTTATGAATAATTACCAACGAATATCATAAGCTTACCCTTTGTTGGGGCAAAAAGAAAATAAGATAGTTGAGTTTGTGTTCTTCGTATTTTAGATCTATAGGTTTAGACAACCTATAGTAGTGAAAAAATCTACTTGATTGAGATAGGACGAGTACAAGTTATTTTAATTTAAGCCTTCCATACAGTTGGAAGCAATGATTCTAGGATGTGCATCCTTTTGTAGGATTTGAGCATCTAATGTTGATTAGACTAATGATCATAATCCAACCCATGGCATTATTTTAGGAGGTCTATTTTTGTTTAGTGTTGTTCAATCTCACAAAACATCTCAAAAGGGGTATCTGTAGACACCTAAAATGCATCATGTCAAGGCAACTACTCATATGGGACATGCTAGAAGACCATATGAAAGATCTTGGATAGATTCCAAGGTGAAGCAGTGGTTCTAACCACTCATTTTGGCATTTTGGTCTAATTAGTGTTGGCTACATTGACACCCATGGTTAACAGAGTTGGATGCGCCTTAGAGCTATGGCTAGCCTTCAAAAATAGTTGGACCTCAACCGATCCAATCAGTTACAATGGCCAATTTGTTGAATATTCAAGTAGTTAGAGAGTGAAAATTTCCAGAAGATTCCATCAAATTGCCCCAACTACCCCTTCTTTATCTTGGCTTCTCCATGAAGCTAATACAAGGTCTACCCATGTGTTATAAAATCCCCCTCCAAATTAGGGAGAACCGTAGAAGAATTTCAAGTTGAAGCATAGTGAAGCCCTGTCAAATTACATACTCACTTGCATCCATTGAGAGGAATACTTTTACTACCAAATTGGAGATCAAATGGCATTTGGAACCAAGAAGGCTATGGAGGGCTAGGAGAAATCAAGAAGCTCAATTGATCCCATTCCATCACCAATCTAAGCAATTCAACCACCAAATATATTAGAGAACATCGAGGTGGCCCTTGATAATCAATTCATCAAGGGGAATTGGAGATCTAAGACTGACATTAGAGAGAAACTGCATTTTCATCTCAATCATGGCTAACAGTGCTATCTACGCCGTAGACTTGCGGTCAAGTTTCATTTACTTTTTACCTTGGTTTTAGTAGCAGTTTACTTTTTATTTGTAGTAGATTATATGCATTTAATCTAGTTTTTTTATTAGAGACAATTGTGCAACAGAAGTAGGAATTTAAAATTTGTTTCCTTCATTTCTTGTCATTTGGTAGCTAGACTAGTTGTGGCTATTTATTATGTTTTCATGCTTCCAATTTTTTAATCAAGACATTATATGGATTGATCTATATTTCCTTTATATTTATTGATGGCCAATTATCATGTTTAGTATAGATTACCATGTTTTCTACATTTTATTAAGTTCAATCTTTTATGGTATTCTTTTGTATAATTTCCTCTAAAAGCCTCATTAAGAGAGGAATCATTTGTTATTAATATATTTCTTATTGTTTCTTGGATGCAAGGTTAATAGGGTATTGTAATTCAAAGCAACAAATGCCTCTAATCATGGAGAAGAAGGCCACATTTGCCTTTTAGGAGTTCATGTCAACCTAGGAAGCCTGCGAATTACACCTACCCTTGCATGGGAATTTTATATGTTTGTAATAATTGTATCGTATTGGGTATCCCTAAGAGGGATGGATTTGTAATCAAATTTTAATAGAAAATTAATAAAATAATATCTTCTTTGTGGTTATTTTCATATTCGTCCATTCTTTTATGCTTTATGTGATTTTCAATTACTATTAGCTTAGGTGTATGCATCCTAGATTACTACAAGGAGAAACCATTCACTTTATAGTAATAGATACATATGATTTTGTCTTTCCTATGTACCAAAATTTAATTAACGTGTGATACATGTGTGCGATCCTAGATAAAACTTGATGTAATCAAAAAGACTTGTCGCACTGAAGAGCTAATGACATTCAATGGAGTTCGACTAAGACACTAGGTATGGTTGAAAAACCAAAAGAACCAAAATATTTTTCAAACCAAAAATTCAAAAGAGACAAGGTGTCACATGGGTGGTGTGAATGGACACAAGGAAAAATGCATATGGGGAAAAATGATATAAAACAACACATATTACAAGGAAGACACCCTTGATTAATGCAACAAAAATAAATCCTAGAAAAATGGACAAATGCATGAGCCGAATGATAACCAAAGTATTATTGATTTAATAACAATGAAATTTTTTGGAGTTTTGATGATTTTGATTTTTTTTTGGATTGTGATGTTGATATTTTTTGGATTTTGATGATGTTTGATTTTTTTTAATTATTTTTTATTTTTTATTTTTTTTTGGATTTTGATGATGTTTGATTTTTTTGGAATTGTTATTGATAATTGGATTTTTTTTTGGATTGTGATGTTGATTTTTTTTTTTTTTTTTTTGATGATGTTTGAATTTTTTGGAATTGTTGTTGATTTTTTAATTTTTTTTTCATTTTGATGATGTTTGATTTTTTTGGAATTGTTGATTTTTTTTTACAATATGACTCTCAAATGTTTGTGGATTATGGTTATTCTATGGTAAAATGGTTGTTATTCATAGTTGGATCGAGGTGAGATAATAGGGATTAATGATAGTTTGGGTGTCTAATGGTCTTTTATTATTGTGTTTTGTTTTGTTTTTTTTGAAATTTTATTTGTGTATGTACATGGCTAGCTATGATCTAGGCGTAAAAGGTGCACAAATGAAGGATATTTATGGATTCAAATTCCTCAATTCCTTCAAGAGTAGAAACCTTGTAAGCTATAATTCCAAATACTTGCATGATAATGAATGGACCAAGACAATTTGCAATTAACTTTTCATGTAAATGAGGTGGAAGGTTTGAATTTTGTTGATTTTCTTTGAGGACTAGATCACCCACTCAAAATTCACAATGATGAACTTTGTTATTGTAAGCATGTTTAATCCTATATTGATAAACATGAAGATGTTCAAGCGTGTTGATGCAACATTCATCAAGAAGGTTTAATTGATCTAGTCATGCTTGTCAAGTTGTATCATCATCAATGAATTCTTGTAAGCATGTGCATAATGATGATATTTTGAGCTCAAGTGACATGATGGCTTTGACACCATAGAATAAAGAAAATGAAGTTACCCCATTTAGCATACTAATACTCATGCGATAATCCCATAATGCCAAGGGAATTTGAAGATTCCAATATTTATGATTTTATTTTATGGGTTTCTTTAGAATGGTAATGATAGTCTTATTGGTGGCCTTGGCTTATCCATTGCTTTGGGGATAGTAGGGTGTAAAAAAACTATGTTGAATATTATATTTATTGTAAAGTGCTTGAACATCCTTATTCTTGAAAGAGGTTCATTATCATATATGATAGTTTAGGATATACCAAAGTTAAAAATGATGTGATGGAGTACGAACTCTGTAATTTGAGGTTTGGTTGTGCTGATGAGAGGAATCATCTTAACCCAGTTGGTAAATATTAATTAATTGTGATGATAAATTTATGGTTCCCTAGGGAAGGAAGAGATTTTTTACTAAAATATTGATACCCCATTGCAAAAATGACAAAATGGCTTGGATTGGTTGCAGCACTTGTGATGGTACATGGGTTAAATTAACATGATATTGGCATTTGGAACACTTTTTGATATATGTACAACAGTAACTTTCCATGGTGGTTCAATAATAATCCATGTGAAAAATACACTTTGTTATGGCCATTCCACTAAAATAACCACCACAAGTTCCATAATGGTCTTGATATATTGCCCAATGTGCCTCTTAAGGTTTGAGACAATGAAGAAGAAAACCATCATAGCTACAATATTAGAGAATATCCCCTAAGAGAGTGTATTAAGCTACTTTTTTTTTAAAGTGTATTTAGTAGCTAAGAATAAGTATATATAAAGAGTATCCAAATTTATGAAATCCTTTATTTGTAAGAAGTCATCATGGTATGGCTCTGATTCAACAATTAACATCCCTTCAATTTGGGAATATTCATGTTTGATAGCTAGTTGAGAAAATGTGAGGACCTTGACATTTTTGGTTGTATCAAATAGATTTTGTGGAATGAATGATCTAAGAGATGCCATATTTTATATGAAATTATTGGTTAACCTAGGTGTGTTATCAATATCATACTATTCAAAGTGCATCAACAACTTGTTGAAAATTTTCTTATTTAACTTCAAAATTGAGCATTTACATTGATAAATCCCCTTAAATCATAAAATATTTTAATCAATTTTATGCACAATAAAATATCCCTATGAACTATCCAAGACAACCCCTCTAGTTTTCCAACTCGAAAGTGCTCCCATGCCCACACCTGTAGCAATAAATTTCATCCCAAACCAGACTTGATTTGGCATTGTATCTCATACAACTCCTTGTAAGTATGTTCTAGAAACACACTAGATCCCATACCATCACCTTGGACTCCTTTATAAAATCTTAAACCATTCCTACCAAGTTCCATGGGAATCATACACTTGATGAATTTGGCAACATGATGTTGGAAATCAACACCATCAGAATAGCATGCCTCATAATAAACCATTGTAGCTGATAATGCCTATTAAACTCAATGCACCCACTATTCACACTAATACACTACCACCGTCCACCATTTACCATATATATTAGAGCATCCCTCTAATGAGTAGGTACCGCCTAAATCCTTGCATCCTCCACTAGTATTCAAAAAATATGATACACATCCTCTAGCTGATCATGATCTCTCTAGTGAGCATATGGAACATGCATGTATCTAGATCCCACCTATTAGCCAATGCTATCATATATGTATGATCTACATGCACATTCTCCAATCTATCTACTATTTTCAATCCAATCACATCCAACTACACCCAATCCTCCTTTGATAGTCACCACCAAGCTTTGTAGAACGCACCCTTGAACCGATGCCTTGGTCTCAATAATTTTTGTTGCATAATAAATAATAACACAATAATAAACACCATGTCATCCATTCCAAAAATAATAAATAAATAAATAAAATATTTTTAATAAACCATGACTATATGACCACCTGGCGATCATTTATCATCATCGTCCAATAATCATAAAACTGCAAAAAATACCTTCTAAGAGCTAAATGACCATATGTCACCACCTTCGATCTGTATAATGACCACAAAAATTATTTATCATCCAAAAAAAATAAGAAAATAAAAATCCACATCACACCACCATCCAAGAAATGAATGGCCACAAATGACAACCATATTTTTGTTAGACGGTTACAACAACCACCCCACACACCACCAAAAAAAATAAACAAACAAACTACCTATATTTTTCATCACAATAATAAACATCTCCACCATAAAAGAACAAAAGAAAATAAAAGAAAAATAAATAATCATCACCACATTTACATTAATCACACCATGCCATCAATTCATCATTAAAAAAAATGAAAACACAAATCGCAAAAAAATAATAGACATGCAACAACCAATCATAAGCACAAATAGAAAATATTTTAAAAAATGAATAAATAAAGGGTGCATTGCATTACTTACCGGTCCTGTACTCCCTCAAACTCTAGCTGCTCTACCTATCGATGCCATTCTATCACCTTCACTCATAAATTGATAAGATATCTATGTCAAATTTACCCACACACATCTCACTCTCCACCCTTTCATTGTCTTCTCTAGCAAAAAAGACTCCCTGCATGCTCCATATTCCCATTTATACCTTTCGATGAGAAACTATTTTAGATGGTCACATTGATGAAGTGGAAAAGAGTGAGGATGTTAGACCCAACCCTGTAACTAGAGTGGATAACTACACTAATGGAACAAATTTATGCTTAAGTTATCCATTAGTTGGTAACTACACTAATGAATAAAGATTTATTATTTAAAAATAAATAAATAATAAAATATTAAGCATGTATTTGTTCAAACAAATTTAATTGATAATCAACATGGTTAAGATTGGATGTTCACTAGAGTGGAGAAAATTTTTATCCTCATGTGCATATCACATGCATGATGCCACCCTCCTCCATTTTGAAAATTATGAATACACCACCTTTTATACCATTAATCATGAGGATGGTATATGCATTGAAATACTATTAAAACATTGAATAAAATTTTCATAAAACATCCCAAGTAATCATTTGTAGCCATCCTCATCTCATGTAAGATGTTGATCATGCGGTTTGCAAGTCAATATCCTAGTTTTGGTAGTGGTAGAATATTACAAGTCTTGGTCATCTGACCTCAAATAGTCATCAATCATAGTCATCCTTACTAGAAGGTTTGTAGATGTAGTTATAACACCCCTAGATGGTCAACATCCAGATGAGACCTATACATATTTTCAAACATGGCCCAATACATCACATCAGTGATCAGGTAAGAAAGGTAATATCTATCTATCTGTAATCTCATATTTTCCTTTTGTATTTTAGCATAAGTCTTTTGAATTATAATTTATCTCTTTTAAATATAGACCTAACTTTGGGAGGTTCGACATATACTATTGATGATTTTCAGTGAACTTGTATGCATGTATCTTATTGTGTAGATTTCCAAATCTATATCCATTCATAGATCCATGTCCATTCATAGATCTAGATCCAACCTAGATCCATAGAACCAACATATATCCAAAAAATAACCAGCAAAACAAAGTTGTGGTCATGGAAAACCCACTCGTTGAAGGTTGTAGTTGAAGAAGGTAACTGCACCATTTTAATTTGTAAAGCATAACCATTCCCCCCATACATTTGTATAAGCCTGTGAGGTTTTTATTGTAATGAAAAAGGATAAAAACATAAAATCTATATTTCAATTTTATTTTCCTATGGTCTATCTTTTTATCATCTACATCTACATACTAATCCAATAAACTCTTCACTTTTCTTAAAATATCATTTTTCTTGTTTTCCATTCCACCCTTTATGGGTTTAGCAATCAAGGAAAAGCATACATTCTTCTTCTTCATATCTTTCAAAAATTATTTTCCTAAACTCAAATATAATTTAGGACCATGATCTTCTCTTCCATAATTTTATTTTAATGGATTTAATATATATCTAATTACCATATTTCATAATGGTGTAGGTGTTCTCATTACCATCATGTACTACCCTCTTGTCAAATTATCAAGGTCTTCCTAATGACACATGGCGAGCATCCATAGGTATAATATCACATAGGACCTCAAACTTGTATGATCATATTTGAAAATACATTATTCACTAATTAATATTTGGTGTCCCTTTTGCAACCAAGATATATTGTATGGATTAGGGTGTTCTACCCTCTTCAATACCAATTTCTTTACCATCTTGGTAGGTACTATATTATCCAAACTTTTATTGCCTATACCTTGCAAAATTTACCTCTAAATTTGCATACAATTTAGAATAGATTCCTTGTTTGAACATGTTCACATTTCTCATTTTTTGGCTTTAGTAGTACTCTCTTCATCATGAGAGATACTCATTCTTCTAGAGCCTTCGTATGTCTTGGGGAAGCAACACTTTCTCCTTTTGCTTAAGCAATATGGTTCTAGATATCTTTTCCATTATTGCTACAATATTACACTATCATACATTCACATGACTATTGATAATATTTTACACACCTATAACACCTTCTATAGAATCCTCTACCATTTCCTTGACCAAAACCATCTCTTCCTTGTCAGAAGTCTCCACCTTCTTTGGTATTGTAGTTGAAATCACTACAAGAAGTACTAGCTTCTCCTTCCTATTTTTATTTTCCTCTTCCATCATTTGTTTGTCCTCATACTCATGAGAACCTTCCTTTTCCTCTATGATTATTTTATTTTCTTCATGATAACTTCTCCTTTGCCTTTAATTCATACTACTAGGCTTCCTCTACCATTCTTATCCTTATCATACTAACTTCATCTTGTATAGATAACCAAATTCTATTGATGTACTTTGACTCTTTCTCTTCATCATCTTCCACATGACCGATCCAAATGGTTAGCCTACAAAATTTCTTTTTGTAATCCTTCACACTCATATATTTTTTCTTAATATCCATAATTTTCTAAAAGCACCTAATTGGTAGTCCAACAGAAGGACTTTGACCTTCAATTTAATGAATATTTTGTCTACTTTCTTGATCCTTTCTTTATTTTTCTTTGTATTTTAGTTTGAACATGGTCCCACCACAAGGACACATGCCCTTTTAACTTCATGCAAATAAATTTCACCATTTTGAGGTCTTCTATTGATTCAAAATCAAAATACATATTCATTTTAGTACTCTAGTCTATGAGTTCCTCTAGATTCAAGTTTCCATTTTATGATAGGGTTTCTATATTTTGCTTCTATCCCATATTAAAAATCACATAGGTCAATCACTCGTTAGGTTCTTCCTCTCCCTCCTCATATTGAGCTTCCACGTGACTAGCCTTATCTTCTTCATCGTAACTAATCTCCTTAGGATGAATGACTCTTATTTGGGTGGTTTTGATCACATAAAGTCAAAAAATAATTCCCCTCAACATATTGGATATGTTTACAAGTATCAGTCCTCATGATCTCCCTCATCCATATTATGCCATCATATATTTGACTCACTTTATAACTACAAGTATAAAAGTTGGATCTAATACCAAATGATGCAGTAAGAAATATGGCGGCAATGTGTTTCAACAACAAAATACTTAACAAAATTCGTATATGACAAGCTTTCTATTTTGATGATAGTCTCTTAGTCTCCTCTTCAGTTGACACTCAGATGCAATATTATTGGAGAATAGCACTCTCGTTGGTGGCTTTATGATGACATGTTCTTGTAGGCCTAAAAAGTCCACATACTCAACAAATATTTGAAAATTTTTGCTAAGTGGTGAAAGACCGTCAAAGGCATATAGAATTCCACTAAGGTTCAAAATTTTGTGGTCAAACTAGTCAAGCAGTGCCCAACAGAATTTGGAGAAGAGGAGTGGAATGTAGAAGGGTAAATTGGTGTGAATTTCCACCCAAAAAATTTACTATACGAAAAATTTCCAAAAGAAAAATTCATGATAAAATTAGTCAAATCTAATCCAACAAAGTTTAGAGTAGCAGAGTTATGGAAAGGAAAACATCCCAACAAGAAGTTGAAAATATATCTATGTTGTTTTTCACCTACCCATAATACAATGTAAAATTCCATGATCAAAGCAATCAAATTAGGCCTAGCAAAATTGAAACAACATATTTTGAAGAAAGAGTTGAGCCGCTTCTAGGCTCTCATTATGTGATCAACATAGTCAAATTGTGCCTAGTAGAATTGAGACAAAGCACTACAGAAGACAAGACATGTTTTGGCATAGGTTGTGAAGCCCATTTAAGTAAAACATAATTTTGAAATCTATAGTTAAACTGGTCAAAACTAACACAGTGGAGATTAGAATAGTGGATTTTAATAAGAAAATAATTTTTAACAAATATTTTTCCAAGACAAAAGACATAATTATAATTAAAAATGTGCAAAGTATTCCCAGGCTCTCATTCCACAGTCAAAATGGTCAAACCCAATCTAGTAGAATTCAAAGCAGTGAATTTTGTAGCAAGATATCGATTGCTATAGAGCTCTTATTATGTGGTCAAATTGGTCAAACTCAATCTAGTGGAATTCGAAGTAGCGGATTCTATAGTAAGACACTGATTTCTATAGAGCTCTCATTCTATAGTAAAATTGGTCAACCTAACCTAGTAGAATTTAAAGTAGCAGATTTTAAAGTTTATGAAAAGGCAACTAGTTGAAGCGGATTCTAAAGAGTTCAAGTAGAAGGAAATAAGGAAGATCAAGCATCATAAAAATACATATTGCTTGAGTTTCTTGTTATATATATGTGAATGAAAAGCCCGATGAAGAATAGGGGATGATCTAGATCAACTTGCAACTAGTCCAACCACTAGATTTTGTTGAAGGTTGAGCAACTTGTAGAGCTCAGAGTTGTAGATTTCATGGAGTGTAGCTCCTTTATTTTATTTTAAACTAATAAGAGGCTACCACCTCAATACCCTGCTGATTTTGCATATAAATCCTTGTAATGTTCCCATTATTTCTACTATTTTTGTAAAAATATATATATAAAGAGGTTGAGCCCTCATTTTTAAGGGTCCGTTCTGGAGTGTTTTCCTGATATATTACTATAATTTTTCTGAGAAATCAATAGAAGGATATTTACTTGGATGTTTGCCTCAGGATTGTATCTTCATCTTTGTGAGTTTATTCTATGAATTTATTTCTACTACTACTATTATGATTAGTCAAATCTATTGATATTGAATTGCTAATTTAAAGCAAATTGGAATGGTTCGTGCCTAAACAAATGTTGTAGAGAGTTTTTTTTTTGTTAGTATTAAGGTTGATATAATTTGTCTATTTGGTTTATTAACATTTTAGATGTTTGTAATAATTATCTGAGTATTTTATTATTATTTAATGAAGATGATAAGTTTTGAATGTTGTTAGTCTTAAGTGTGGCATACTAGAAAATATGATTGATCAAAATATTCTTGATATTTTTCAATTTTGTTAGCTTTATCTAGCCATTATTCACTCAATTGTTTTCTAACCTTTATACCATTTCTATCTCTAAATTTACACTTTTGATTGATCTTAATTGAGTCAACACCAATTAGTTGACAAGGTATACCAACCTACTCTAGATGTTGGACTGAAGCAATCCTTGATCCATCCAATGTCAGGTTTTGAGCTATTAGTAGTGGGTGTGTGCCTCCTATAAATTCATACATTCATAGTCACAGTTCAAGTTTTCCTTGATGTAAATTCAGGCCCTAACAGTTCCTAACATCCAAATTTGACTATGATGACAATTTCTATGATAATTATCTCTAATTGTGACAAGCTAGAATTTGACATTCCCCTAAAATATTAGTGGGTGGCACAAGTGGAAAACCTTCAGTAAATAACTCCTTTGTTGAAATCGTCAAACTCCAATATTCATCAATAGTATTCCATTAAACAAATCCTCTTTCCTTTATCTTTGACCATACAATCTAGGATGATGGTGTACTCATTGGTAGGATCTTAGAAAACAAGTTTCATAAATATTCTAGATGATAAAAAAACATTGATCGATGTGTTCTAACTATGAAAACCTGTATTTATTCATCTAAAACCTACAACACATTTTATATAGAACACATACAATATTTAAACATGACAATTCAAATATGCTAAGGAAAATAAATAACTTTATTAATCATTGGTACATATGATATTGTGTCTATATATAATTTTTGTGAAGCATGCAAAGTATTTTCAGTTAAATTTTCCTTTCTCTCTATCATGTGCTCTCTGTTCGCCTTATCACTCTCACCATCCCACTCTTAGATTTGTCTCCTCTATATTTATAAGCATGAGAACAATGACTCTCTACCTAATCCTAATGGTTAAAATTCTTGTTTTCTATCAAAAAAATGATTATCCAACTACTCCCAATGGTTGAATTACCAATTCCCATGTTAAGAACTCTTTTTTTATCTTTCAAATGGAATTTTTGGTCATTGCATTAGTTGTTTAGTTTCCACATGGATGCTCCTACATTAGAAATTTTTAATGCAATTATGTTAATTATATAACCAAAAAATTTTAAATTTATTAAACTTATATCCATATAAAATAATCCTAAAAGTTGTGCTTACTTGATTTTTGAAGAATTACTATTCTTAATCTCCACTATTTAAAAACCAATGGCATGTACCTAAAATATATCATTACTAGGTTTGACCAATTCATTTTTTTGGTGCAAAAAATAGCATCGGGTGAGAGGGGGGTGTGCGTGGTGGTTCCTAACCAGAATTGAATGGTCACCCAACCCTATAGGGGCAGATGTGGTTGATCTCCAGATAAGGATGGCCCCTAAAGTTCTAGCTAACTATACCACACAGGAAAAGGGGGGATAAGGGAATGAGAGAGAAATCAAATGAGACCACAACCAGAAAAAACAAGGATGGAATACAACTGCATCAAGACACACTCCTCCATTGTCTCCAGCACAAACAACAATGAACCACCTAACAGATCAGCCCACCCCACCTATCACTCCTCCTTTGGCTCGAAACACAAGGGTGAATTCTAGAACCTACAAAAAAGGCACACAAAATCTAGATAGAATAATTAAACATCCCCACCTGACTAGATTTAATATAAATAAACTCCAATGTCTAATGTTTGAACACAAATTCTATAATCACCCATTTAAACCCATGAAATCTAGATAGCAGAATTAAGTGGACCAACTTAGATAGCCATAATAGAAATAAACACTCACAAAAAAATAGAAAGAGAAAGAGACAAATAGATTGAGAGACCAAACAATGATTGTTATTATTTAAAAGTGGCTATGGATCACATATGAATTATAAAGGCCATAGATCCACCCTTTAGAATGGAAATAATTCCACTATTTATAGAATAATTTATAATGTAATTCAAATTACAACATTAATGGCTTCAAACAAGAAAATCACACTGAAGCGGTTTAAAAACTTGTTGATGCTATATATAGAGGGGAATGATGATCATCCAGAAGGAGATTGGGTACTTCTTTAGAGATATAAGCCTTAGATAATCCTGATAGCCTCTTAAATTTTGATCAAATTTACCCCTTCATATTATGGATGAGCCAAGAATTAATTACCTCTGAAACTATGCACTTTCAAATATTTTCTTCTCGCTCATCGGTAACCTTCATTGGGTAGATGAAGTCATTAATGCTCACTCTTGGGGCTTATAGAAGCTTATACTCTTCTGTGTGATGATCCTAGATTTGAATGGAACTTTGGGCATACTTCTCTTACTTAAGCCTTCCCATTATTTAGTTTACGATATACTAATATAGATGGAGGATCAGGCTTCGAACCTTCATGTTGTTCTCCCAAATTTCCATTTGGTTGGGCGGATGATAACTTGGGACTTGTAGCCTCCTTTGACTTGGTATAATTATTTTTTTTGGGAGCTTGAAATTCCCAATACTCCATCCAAGTGAGGTAGAGTCTCTCCTACTCATTTCTCTATCCTTACTTTCTTTACCATTAATACTCCAAAATCGGTCGACTCTCTTATTACTTTTAGCTTTTAAAGTGGCTGAAGGGGCACAAAATTTCACTCACAATTTCATCTTAGAACAAAGAAGAAAATTGATTATGCGATTTAGGAAAAATTTTAATTGATATTTTATTTATAGAATGTTCATATCCTTTGTAGATTGAATTGCCTGATGTCACACAAGAAGTCTTAGGAGAAGAAACTTCTTTCACTATAATGCTATTATTTTTTTGAATAATAATTTGAATTTTTTTATTATAATAAGATTACTTATAATTTGGGATCAGACTTCTCCCAAAATTAGCCAAAGAGAACTCATATGTACAACAATAAAAGAGAATTTGTATTGGATCCAAATATCTTAAACCATATTTCTACAATGGTTGTTCACCTATTTACAACTATAAAAGAAGATATACATTGGAGCCAAATCTCCTAAACCATATTTCTACAATGGTTGTCCAAATTAGCTAAATACTAGATTTGCTCACCAAATTACATAATCTCATCCTCAATAGCCATCTCATTGTGCAACTAAACCCCTACCTCATTCTTCGTACCCATATTAGCCAAGAATTATACCACTTTATTTAGATCTCTACTCATATAAAATGGAATCACATCATCTAATTCCTTTCACAATTCCTGAATTTGAGTGACAAAAATCCTCAACCTCCATGTCTTCAAAGCAAAGTTTCTGATTAAATCCGAAGGTCCTACCATTATTTTAGAATATGATTCTAGGATTATCATCTTACTTCCAAAATAGAAGTATATTTTATAGATATGGCTTCCACTTCATTTTTTGTGGTCCTTCCTAGGCCTTGAAGTTTCCAATAGAGCACTATCCCAACATGATTCCTGCAAACCACTCTAATTCCATCTCTACCTAGATTACATTTTATATCTCCATCATTATTAATTTTAATCCAACATTATGGTATGGTTTCCAACTAGCTCTATCCTAATCCTCCTGAATTTCAACTTCCTTCTCCATTTTCCCTATAACATATTGGGTTTCTTCTTTAGCAAACATTGTCACAGTTTCTATGAATTTTCTCCAAATGACTTGCAAAACTCCTCTAAATATGAAAAGTTTTCTCTAAAAATTAGGCCATTTCTCTGCAACCACACTTGCCACCAAATGAATTTTAATACAAGATTCCAACTGATACAAAGAGATTTATATTTAAATATACATCTATTCCATATTTTCTAAATATTAATCCAATTCAAATCACCATTAATTCAAATTTTATAAGATAAAAACCATCTCTCCTAGATCTAGCGCATGAATGAGCACTCAAACATCAAGTGGTTAGATGTTTCCTCACTCTTTTAGTATAAAACACATTGATATGGACCAATTATTCCCCTACATCTGATATTATCAAAAGTAAGAATTTCATTATGCATGAAGTGCCAAGCAAAAAAGTCTATTTTTGGCTAACCCTTGGACAACCAAATCTTTCTCCAATCCTCAACCTGATATGCATGAGGAGGAGGCTCTGGAAAGATATTATCATATCTATCCTTCATTGTGTAGATACAAAAGGTTCCATATCCACAAGATAGTTCATCCTCCTAATCTATACCTACAATAAATATTTTTGCTAATATTTTATTCATGATGGTTGTTAATTCCAGAGGGATTGTAATTGGCCACTCATCCAACTTCTTAAACTGCTTAAAATTATAATCCCCCAATTGACTAGTGTTGAAATAACTTTCAATTTGGACCCAAACCTTAGTTCCATGGTTTTTTTTATTGATTGCAATTCTAGGAATTCAACAATGATAGGTGGATATTGATCCCATGAATCTATCCAAAATCATGCCTTCTCCCCTCTTCCCACTTTCCAAAATAATCCATATTTCACTACTTGAGATCCTAACTTTAGAGCCTACCAAAATAAGGACTCATTACCATCCAAAGGGAAATGAACCAGCTCATTTGGGTTTACTTGTTCCAAATATTTACTAGTTAAAACTCTACTGAATAAAGAAGTTGGTTGGGAAATGCACCTTTAGTAAAGATTTCCACCCAAATATTTATTATTTAAATTTCATATCCTTAGTCCCAAACCTCCTTTTACCTTGTGTTTGTTTAATTTATCCCAACCTACTAAGGCCCATTTCCTCTCTCATTTTACTTCTCCTCATAAAAATTATCTAGCCATATTGTCTAAATCTTTCCATATGGTATGTGGGGCAACAAGGATAGAAAATTTATAAATTGGCATCACCTAAATGACTTACTATAAAAAGGTTAATCTACCCCTATTTATTAACCATTTGTGAGACTAATGATTAATTATTTCTTTGATACAATCCAAAATATTCCTTTAGATATCTATTTTTAGTTTTTAAAATGCAATGGGACCTACAAGTATTCTATTGGGAGAGAAGTCCTTGTGAATCCTAATATCTCTAAAATTCTACAAGTGTATCTCTAATCATTATTTCTTCCTTGAATTTTACCACTCCCACCAATCCTATGTCATCCATAAAATGTAGGTGAGTCAAAAATTCGTCCCCCACCTTGATACCTATTAGCAAACCTTATTGTCTTCTCCTCAGTCTACCCAAAAATTTAGTAAATATGAGAAAAATATGGGGGGAGCAAGGATATCATTAAAAAAGGTCTCTAATAGCTCCAAACGGTTGCAAGGGAAGGCCCTTGATTAACAATGAGTATGTCAAAGTAGAAACACTTCTCATGACCCATTCTATCCAATCTTGAGAGAAACCAAAAGCTATCATCATATTTGACAAGAATATGCACTCCACCCTATCATAAGCCTTTGATATATCCAATTTTATGAATATTCCCCTATTACAAGATTTTTGCATTGAATGGATTGCCTCCTAATCTAGAACCACACCATCCAAGATATGCCTACCCTTGAAAAATTTCCTTTCTTTGAGGAGATAATGCTATGTAGAAGAGGTTTTAGCCACTTAGCCATTATCTTTATGATTATTTTATATATGACATTGCATAAGGCAATAGGTCTATAATCTAAAGTATGCACCCCCTCCTCCCCTTGAGGAATTAAGGCAATGAAATTATGATTTAATGCTTTAAGCATTTTTTACTACCTTTGGAATCCTCTATAATAGTCATTACATCCTCCTCCAAGTTGTCCTAGAAGGCCTGAAAACACTCAATTGAAAATCAATATGGACCTGGTGTCTTTTTGGGGCTCATTTCAAAGACTACTTTATTTAGTTCCTCTCTATAAATGGGTTTAATTCAAGCCTAAATTTATTCTTCAAAGATAATAGAGGGTATGATAGAAAAAACTTTTTGAGCCTCTTCATATTGGACCATACTTAAATAGTTTAGGAAAATAATCCATTGAATGGAAATGCATACCTAGAATTGTATCAAAGGAGTATCTATTCTCATTTTGAATAGCTTACATGTTGTTTTTCTATCTCCTAGCATAGGCAACTTTATGGAAAATTTTGGTATTTTTATCACCTTCCAATAACCAAGCAGTTCTTGCTCTCTATTTTTAGTAGATCTCCTCTGGTTTGTCAATGTCCTCAACCACTTTATGCAATGCATCATCCTCTTATTTGAGCTCCTCTAAAATTGTTCCTTAAAGTGTTTTTGAACCACATACCATCTAGCCACCAATGGAGATATTTGGACCTAGAAGTTTGTCTTGCTATCTAGATTCCATTGTTTCAGTTGATCCTTGACATAATGAAGCTACTTGTAGAATCTAAACATTGTTTTCCCATATGCTAGGCAGTCCTCTTCCCACTAGTTTAGAATTTTCTTTCGAAGTTCCTCTTTTTGTAACCAAAAGTTTTCAAATTTGAATGGTTTGTGATGTTGCACTATATTGATCCCCCTTCTAATAAAATGGAAAATTGATCTACATTTGGATGTTAATATCTCATCCTAACGTTATTTTTTAATTTGCGTTACCTTATGTAATGACCCACTTCCAACATGGGGATGCTATTAAAATGTTATTTTGTAATAATTTGTAATGTATGTGGAAAGTAAGGCACGTAGCAAAGTGGTGCTATATCATGTAGCCATTATCAATATTATAACCAATATTTGGTAGAATATTATAGCTCGAATAGTATTTTGCATGTAATCCAACTCTTGATCCTTTAGGTAGGGTTGCATGTACCTTTCTCTTTAAAAGACATAAAGTCATGTATGAATGTATCTTTTTGCAAGTTAATGAAATATTGAAGGAGTTTTCCACCTCGAAGAGGCCTATGATTCTGATTTATTTGAAATATTGTTTCAATTATGCAATTACTTTCTACATAATGTTATTTTTTCATTTGATGTATTGCAGTTATTTCTAAGTATTTTATGTGAGTGAGATTTATTTTAATAGTAGATTCCTAACAAGTGGGATTAGAGTGCTTTCTAGGATTGAGTTTTGCTATGACTGTGAAAATTCTTGCTCAGTTATTTTTGCCTATTAGGTATAATTTTCCTACATTTTTCATTATGTTTTCCTTTATTTAAAAAATCAAAAAAATCCACAAAAAGTCAAAAAATTCAAAAACAAATACAATCTTGTTTTAGTTTAGTAGGCTAGAAACCTTGTGTTGGGGGTTTTCAGATATCATGAAGGAGTTCTCATTATTGGCTAAGCTATATAGCCCATAAAACATCTAGTAAAGTGAGGGGTTATTAGGCTCCAATACCAAGGACTTAGACAACACTCACACATGTAATCGAGCTCCCATGCATGTTTGGATGTATCGAGAGATCATTCTAGGTTTAAACAAAATTTTATCTAGTAGGAAAGCCTTGTATCATCCATAGTCCATGGGACACAACATCCTAGATGATTACCCTCCCATACTATCAGATAGGTACATAGTGTACTCAAGGGTATGTTTGGAATCCTCCTTTAGTAGTGGCCTAAAATATTGGTCCAAGCACTAGTGTTCATCATTGTAGTACAATAAAGGGCCTACGGGTGTTACATACTCCTCTACCTAGTACACCCTATTTATATCAAACACTTAAACCTAAAAATAAGTAACATCTCCTTGTTCTTCTAAATATGAATTCATGAACCCAAAATGTGAGCATACATAGAAGGACTTCCCTATCATAGAAGAACAAACTTACATGTACCATACATTGAGGACATAGTCTGCAAGTGTCTATCATAGTATGAAATATTCCAGTAATAGTTAGGTTAGTGATATTAATAGTTGGGACAATGATAGTAATAGTTAGGTCAATGGTAGTACCAGTTAGGTTGATAGTGACAGTAATAGTCATCCATAACTATCCAACATCACATGTGATTAGGGTAAAAAACATAACCATTATTGTCAATAACTACACAATATAGAGGATCCTAGTGTTAGTGATATGAATAGTGTCAGTAACTATAATACAGGTGATAGAGGCATAGAAATGGTGGTAAATCAAAAAAATGCATAGGTCAGAGATAGTTGATCCAATACCCAACTTTTGAACCGTATCTCCAAATAAAAAACCAACCACACTAGTAGACTCATAAAAATAGAGGATTAAAAAAGTCTTGGGTGCCCAAAATTTGTATTGAGGAATATAACTCATCATGATTGTATTTTCAAGCTGATCATTTTGATATATAACACCAAGAAATTTTTTAAACCCCTCACTAAAAGTGGTAACTCCTAAAACCACACTTTTATTTTTAGTAATTCAGTAAAAGAGGTTCAAGACTATCCAAAATGGTTGGTGGTACTCGTGGATATCAAAAAGAGGTATATCAAACCACCTAATTATTAGAATCCTTAATAAGCATAATTAATAGTTTACAAAGCACAAATGAAAGCCTCATGGAAAAATTTCAAAATTTTAGAACTGATTATGATACCTCCAGAATTTGCATGGAAGAACAACTCATAGAGGTTGAGTCCAAATTGCAATGTGGCCAATGCCAGTTTGAGTATCGTATTGAACACTCAAATTTTGACAAAGGTAAAGGAAGGGAAACAACTAAATTTTACCTTCGCTATGATCATGATCCTACCTTTAATATGCCCAAGTTAGACTTTACTATGAAGCTTTATAGTGGTACCAATGGTTGCAAAAAACTAACCCTAATAATTCTGTTGGCAATTTTGGGTACCTTGGGTATATTGCCTTTGCTCAAGTGTATAATTTGTCATTGATGTCAACAAGATTTTAAAGGAATTTGATTTGATGTAAAAGAATTCGTTTTGATGAAGGTTTCGGTATGAAAGGTTTGAAAGAAAGTAAGTTTGAAAAATGTCGTGATATCGTGACATGTCGCAGTTTCGTGACTTAAACAAGAGAGAGAGATTTTTGAAAAAGTGTCACGATATCGTGACATGTCACATTTTTGCGACTTGATCAGGTGAGAGAAATATTTTTAGAAAAGTGTCATGATATCATGACATGTCGCAGTTTCGTGACTCAAAGAGGAGAGAGAATGTTCAAGTCAAAAATGTCGCGATTTCACGACATATTGCAAGGAAGGTTGGTCAGACGAAAAAGTCTCATGATTTCACATGTTGCAGGAGAGAGAGTCCAAAAGAAAAAGTGTTGCAATTTCGTGACATAATGCAGGAGAGAGATTTTGGGAGAAAAAGTGTCGCGATATCGCGACATGTCGAGTTTTCACAACCCGAAGAAAAGAAAAGCGCTAAGGAGAAAAACTATCACGATTTCGTGACATGCTGCAGAACTCAAAGTGAGAACTGTCACGATTTTGTGACATGCAACAAAGGGAAGAGTCTAGAATGATAACTGTCACGATTTTGAGACAGGTTGCAAAGAAGTCGTACGGATGCAGGAAGTGTCATGATTTCACGACAGGTTGAAGAGAAAGCTTATGGATGCAAAAAGTGTAATGATTTCGTGACAGATATAGTAAGCAAGTCTTCAATAGAAGAAGCATTGTGATTTCATGACGAATTCAAGAAGGAAGAGCTTGAAGGTGAAAGCATCACAATTTTGTGACATGTTCTAGTTTTGCGAGCGTAAGGCAGAGAAAAGCATAAGGCAACGAAAGTGTTGCGATTTTGTGACATGTTCCGTTTTTGCTAGTGCAAGCCGAGAAGAGTGCAAGGAAGCAAAAGTGTCATGATTTCATGATATATTCTGCTTTTGCGGGTGCAAGCCGAGAAGAGGTTGAGAAAGCGAGAAATGTCACGATTTTGCGACAGAAGTGAAGATGACGTCAGCAGAGGTAGAAGTTTCACGATTTCATGACAAAATCCAAAAGAAAGTGTTTGGGAGCAAAGGTGTCACGATATCGTGACATGTAGTTTCGCGGTAGAAGCTACAGAAGAGTTGCAGAGGCAGTGAGGCCGAAAAAGTTAAATTTGGGCCGATGAAGATTAGGGTTTGCAACTGACATAGCTTAGGGTTGTGCAGCTAACTAAGATCAATGTTTTGATCTTGAAAGTATTAGTATAAAAGGAGGGTTGTTCAAAGAGTTAAAGAATCAATTTTAGTGTGCATTCGAAGTGCGACATTTGTAGATAGAGTGTGGGGGAGAAGTCCAATCGCTAAGAGCAGAGTGCAAAATTTGATAATAGTGTACAGAGTGCATTTTGTCGAATCGTCTAAGTGAGAGAAATCACAAGGAATAAAAGTGTGCGAAGACGGTGCTACTGTGTTTGTGCACAAAGAGCAAAAAAGCACAAATATGTGGGGAGCATCATTTTTGTGATGTTCGATGATAGTGCATAGGCTTTGATGGTTTTGGACAAGTCTTTGAGAGGGATTGTTGCATAGATTCAAGCAAGATTTTCTTGAGCTTGTGAAGCAGCTGGGGTAGGTTCTAGTGAGAACTTGCAAAGCAGAACTGAGACAAGTCTTGGTGAAGACTTGGGTGAAGATCAAGCAAGCTTTAGTGAAAGCTTGTGAACTACTTTTGTGAACCATATTTGAGGACAAAATATTGGTGCAGATTCGAGGACATTTGTGCCAGACCGAAGGACTGTGTTTGGTGTAGATCAGAGAAAGAGAACAAGGAAATTTGTGCTAGACCGAAGGACTATGTTTAGTGCAAATTTGAGGACCAGCTTTGAGGTGATAGATTTGAGGATAGAGGCCTCTAGCCAGAGTAGGGAGGACAGGTGTCTTCTATGGATAGAGTTCCATTTGCTAAGGGTAGCGAAGGCAGAGGTCTTATAGAGGATCACCAGTCAGAGCAGAGTTAGGGGATTGGTGTCTCCTTTGGGTTGGTGCCCATAAACATTGTAATCGGGAAAGGTATTGCCAAAATTTTATTTGATAAAATTTAGTGAAATATTTTATCCATGGAGTAGCCCACATTGGGTGAACCACATAAATTGTTGTGTCTCTTTGTGGATGGTGTTTTGTGCATTGCTTTTATTATGGCTATTGATACTACTATCTATACACTACATAATTTTGAATTGAAGTATAAAGGAAAAAGTAAAAAGAGGTCTTATACTTTTCACCCCCCTCTTAGTATAAGCTTGTGTTCTTCAATTGGTATCAGAGCGGGTGCCTTCGAAAAGTTTAATAGCTTGAAGGAAAATCTAGTAAAGAACACAATGGATTATTCAAGTGGCAATGCAACACCTATTATTGATGGATCAGATTTTGGTCTTTGGAGTGCAAGGATGAAGGTTCATCTAATGGCACTTGGGAATGAGGTTTGGGAAGTAATTGAATATAGGTACACTATTCTTGAACATGGTCCTTATACTAAAGAAGACAAACTCCTACATCATAGCAATTCAAAAGTAATGAATGCAATCCTGAAAGGTTTACAGAAGGCAGATCTTACCAAGGTGATTCATTGCAAGATAGCTTGTGAAATGTGGAAACAGTTGCAGGTGGTTCACACAGGTGATGTAAATGTCCAAAAGGCTAAGTTGAGACACTTCAAAGGTATGTTTGAACAACTCAAGATGAATTATGATGAAAATATTAGTGACTACATGTTTCGTATGGATGAGGTTGTTACCTCCATGAAAGACTTAGGTCTTGAGCTTACTGAAAATGATGTTTGTGATAAGATTTTAAGATCTCTTCCTAATAAATTTAGTGAAAAGATTTCTGCTATTAAGGAAGCTAAAGATTTGGATAAGTTGAAAAAGGATAAGCTCCATAGTATACTTGTAGAATTTAAGTTGAGAACTCAAGTGAAGGTTGATGTCAAGAAAGAGGCAGCTTTCAAGGCTACCAAGAAATCCAAGGGTAAACAACTTCAAGAGAGTGATGAGTCTTCCAGTGATGAAGAGGCATATTACAGCAAGAAATGCAAGTTCTCTAGAAAGCACAAAAGCGTGAAAAATATAAGATGCTTCAATTATGGAAAGTTTGGTCATTATGCTATTGACTGTACTATTCCCAAGAATGAAAGTGATGAAGATATATAGGATTCTAAAAGCAAGGATTCTGAAAAGCACAAGCATAACAGGAAAAACAAAGATGAGCGCAACAATCAAGGAAAGAGGTATTCTCATAAGCACAAGAAGATTTTATACCTAGATAAAGCAAGTTAGTGTTCTAGTAGTGATAGTGAAAGTTCTTCAAGTGATACTAAAAATGAGATGTTGTTCATATCAGAAAAAGAGGAGGAACCGAAACATAGATTCATTATCATGAAATGTCTTAGATGTGGAAATTTGGTCACCTTGAGGATGATTGCTCAAATAATGATTTGGTTTCTAGTATGTATGAGGATGCTTCAGAAAACTATAAGGAAGATGCATGTATGGTTTTTGAAAAAGGTAGCACCTCTAGTGATAGGAAATGTGAAAAAGGGTTGGATGATTCAGAAAGCAAACAAATAAAGGATCTAGAAAATGAACTTACTAATGCTCTTAGTGTTTTGAAAAAGGAAAGAAAGAAGAATGCTAGACTCAAGGATAAGTTAGATGAATGTTGTATGGAGAGAGATGATCTTATAGAAAGTCTCAACGTCTCTATGGCTAAGACACAAGAACTCAAGGATGAGTTAGAGTCTAAGGTTCTTGAGTATAGTGAGTTAGAACAGAAAATGGCTTCTTTGAAAGAGGAAACTAAAGAGTACAAGGATAAGCTTTACAGGTTTCAAGATAGCTCCAAAAAGTTTAAGTCACTCATCAAAGGTCAAAGAAAGACAACGGATAAAACAGGCCTTGGTTTTGTCAAGGAACAAGCTGGAGAGTCTAGTAAGAGACTCCAAAAGGAAGAGAGTTCTGATGAGGAAAGTATTTCAAATTATGAGTCCTTGGATGATAGATGCGTAGAAACAAAAAACAAAATTTAGAATGCAAAGAAGAAGTTTTTAGGACCCAAGAGGTTGAATAAAGGTAAATTTCACGGTAGATGTTTTGCGTGTCACAGGTCTGGTCACATGGCTGCACATTGCATGGTTCAAGTGAAGAAGGTAAATGGCAATTTTAGAAGTGCTAGTTTATTTCAAAGCTATTGCTACTCTTGTCAACAGTTTGGGCACAAGGCAGTCTATTGCAAGGTTAATTATAGGAACATGTTTGATCAAAATAGTTTTGGCCAGAACAGGTTTAGTCAGAACATGCGGATTCAAAGAACAGCTATGCCTATAAGAAATAACAGTGTTACTTGTTATAAGTGTAACAATGAAGGTCACAGAGCTAGACAGTGTAGAGCTAAACTTCCAAGGTACAGGAACAGAAATAGTGGTATGAACAGGTCCAAGGATCAAGGCATGGATAAGAATAGGAATGATAATAGGAACAAGAACAGTGACAAGAACAGGAATACGGGCAAAGAGTTCAAGAGAAGGCCCGACAAGGAAGTGATAGACACTGATGATGATCAGTGCCTAATGGAAGTTTTACTCCCACCCCAGAATTAATCACCTCATCAGGAAGTGGGGGAGGGACTAAGCTAAGAGGCTCATTCTTAGTCCCAAGCCCCAAAGGTGACCCTTTGCCATTGATGACAAAGGGGGAGAAATATGAGTAAGGGGGAGAGATTCATGTGAAGAGGAAAGCTTCAAGTCAGGGGGAGCAAAACCTCAAAGGCAGTTTCTCAGTTTTTAGCACAGTTGGTTTCAATTTTGGCTCCTAAGACGTGTTTTCAATAAAGGTTTGCCATCAATGACAAAGGGGGAGATTGTTGGCAATTTTGGGTACCTTGGGTATATTGCCTTTGCTCAAGTGTATAAGTTGTCATTGATGTCAAGAAGCTTTTAAAGGAATTTGATTTGATGTAAAAGAATTCATTTTGATGAAGGTTTCGGCATGAAAGGTTTGAAAGAAAGTAAGTTTGAAAAATGTCGCGATATCGCGACATGTCGTAGTTTTGCGACTTAAACAGGAGAGAAATCTTTTTGAAAAAGTGTCGTGATATCACGACATGTTGCATTTTCGTGACTTGAGTAGGTGAGAGAAATATTTTTAGAAAAGTTTCGCGATATTGTGACATGTCATAGTTTTGCGACTCAAAGAGGAGAGAGAATGTTCGAGTCAGAAATGTCGTAATTTCGTGACATATTGCAAGGAAGGTTGGTCGGACGAAAAAGTGTTATGATTTCATGACATGTTGCAAGAGAGAGAGTCCGAAAGAAAAAGTGTCATGATTTCATGACATAATGTAGGAGAGAGATTTCGGGAGAAAAAGTGTTGCGATATCGCGACATGTCGGGTTTTCGCGACCCAAAGAAAAGAAAATCTCTAAGGAGAAAAACTATCACGATTTTGCAACATGTTGCAAAACTCAAAGTGAGAACTGTTGCGATTTCACAACATCCAGCAAAGGGAAGAGTTTGGAATGAAAACTATCATGATTTTGTGATAGGTTGCAAAGAAGTCGTACGGATGCAGGAAGTGTCACGATTTCGCGACAGGTTGAAGAGAAAGCTTATGGATGCAGAAAGTCTCACGATTTCGTGGCAGAGATAGTGAGAAAGTCTTCAACAGAAGAAACATCGCTATTTTGCTATGAATTCAAGAAGGAAGAGCTTGAAGGTGAAAGTGTTATGATTTCATGACATGTTCCAATTTTGTGGGTGTAAGGCAGAGAAAAGCATAAGGCAACGAAAGTGTCACGATTTTGTGACATGTTTCGTTTTCGCTAGTGCAAGTCGAGAAGAGTGCAAGGAAGCAAAAGTGTCATGATTTCATGACATGTTCTGCTTTTGTGGGTGCAAGCCGAGAAGAGGTTGAGAAAGTGAGAAATGTCACAATTTCACGACAGAAGTGAAGATGATGTCAGCAGAGGCAGAAGTGTCACGATTTCATGACAAAAGCCAAAAGAAAATGTTCGGAGGCAAAGGTGTCGCAATATCGCGACATGTTGTAGTTTCACGATAGAAGCTACAAAAGAGTTGTAGAGGCAGTGAGGTCGACAAAGTTAAATTTGGGCCAACAAATATTAGGGTTTGCAGCCAACGTAGTTTTAGGGTTGTGCAGTCGACTAAGATCAAGGTTTTGATCTTGAAAGTATTAGTATAAAATGAGGGCTATTCGAAGAGTTAAAGAATCGATTTTAGTGTGCATTCGAAGTGTGACATTCTTAGATAGAGTGTGGGGGAGAAGTCTGATTGTTGAGAGCAGAGTGCAAAATTTGATAATAGTGTATAGAGTGCATTTTATCGAATCAACTAAGTGAGAGAAATCATAAGGAATTAGTGTGCGAATACGGTGCTGCTGTGTTTGCGCACAGAGAGAAGAAAAGCGCAAAGCTATGGGGAGCATTGTTTTTGTGACGTTTGGTGATAGTGCACAGGCTTTGATGGTTTTGGACAAGTCTTTGAGAGGGATTGTTGCATAGATTTGAGCAAGCTTTTCTTGAGCTTGTGAAGCAGATGAGGCAGGTTCTAGTGAGAACTTGCAAAGCAAAACTGAGACAAGTCTTGGTGAAGACTTTGTTACACACCAAACCTAGCCGTCGGCTAGGTATTCCAAGAGTATAATATTTCATATATATAGTAGTTAGATTATTCCAAATTATATCATCGTTTTTATTATATAATCTCTGCATTTCGGCATTGCCTTCATGGTGGGATCTGCCCTCCTAGTGGCAATAGAAATTTTATTGTTATCCGCTTCTTCGCATTTTCGTATTCGATCGATTTATTGTTCTATTGCATGGTTGAATATTAATAATTAATTCATTTATAGAAATCCCGAAGGCGTAGCCTTCCAAGTGGTATCAGGTTGGGTCGATTGCACACTTAAGAGGAGTGACGGTTCGCTGTCGCGACGCCAAGGAATTCATCACTATCACCAGGTGCAGCCACGCAATTCCCTTATCCATCAGTAAATTTGAAGAAAGCCACTGCCTAATTCGTGCACACAGACGAGGCAATAAACACTGAAGAAAAAGTGCTACCGAAATCATGCTAAAGATGTTTTTAATCATCGGGGAAGCCACTGTAACTCTACAAACTGTTTCACATAAAAAACTAGCAACGTCCCTCATTTCGAGCAATCCATTCATCTGCCAGCTGAAGAAATTCACCACTCCCACCGAATCGTGCACTAGACGATCGGATTCCACGCAAAATATCTGAAACAAACACGTCGGGCATCCCTGCATAGTCGCGAAGGTGCGGACCAATCAGAAGGCGAAAATAAAATTAATAATTGGCAAACACCTAAGGTACAATTTTTTTTTTTAATTATCGCTTCGGGATATATATCCCACATCTGCTGTGGGAAAGCAAGTCAAGTTTTTATATAGGGTTCGTCGCACCTTCAAGGTTGTGACTTCGGTCACACACTCATTTATCGTCCCACGCGCGTAAAATCGATCGCTTGCATTGGTATTATCGTCGCCACCTGTTGGTTGTCCAGTCGTTTCCTCTGTCGTGTCGTTAATCTGTCCAGTCGTCGTGTCATCTATCGGGTCTTCCGCTCTGTCGCGTGTCGTTTGGTCTTTCGCTCGTGTCTCGCATGTCATTTGGTCTTAGCTCACGTGTCATGTCTTCCAGTTTTCGTGTCTTCCAGCTGTCGTGTCCTCGCGTCCGTGTCTCATGTTCGTGTCCTCGCGTCCGTGTCCGCTTTGTGTCTTGCGTTTCGTGTCCTCGTTGTCCGTCACCTTCGGGCAGTCCGTGGTTAGTGGTTAGTCCGGTGTCGTGTCTTAAATTTGTAGTCAAGAAAAGTTGTCAAAAATTGCAGTCAAGAAAAGTTGTCAAAAATTGTCAAAAGCTGTCAAAAATTGCAGTCAAGAAGGAGCCCAAATCCAAATTCAAATCCGCATCACAGTTGGAGTGACAGTTGAAGCGGATCCAAATTTTTGCTAAAATCAACCAATTTTGCTATAGTCCAAGCTCACAAGCTTCTAAACAGGTTATGCTAACTAATGCATGAGCAAAAGGTGGACCAAAGGATCTGACGATCGATTATCAAGCTCGAAGACGACCAATAACAACGCAAGAAGACCTCATCGAAGCCTAGGTACAAAAAATTCTCCTTCTCCTTTCAAAATTGGCAGTTATAATCCACATCATCCACTGGTAGACCCTATGGCTACTAATCCTCCCCCAACTCACGAAAACATCACACAAGGAAACTCAAGTAACTCAGCCGTTTCTAACGATGAATCTCTTTGACTCTTACTAGAGGGTATGAACGAAATTAGTCTCAACCTAAAATCCCTAGTGCGAGCACAAAACCAGCTTAATCCCAATACTAATCCCGAAAATCACTCCCATGCCCAAAGGAATGAAGAAAATGTCGATCATGATGATGATTGGGAACAGCAAAGAGGTGATTCGGATAATTACAGGGATCGCTATCATAGATAGCGGTATAACCAAAATCAAGAAAGGGATACGGGTTATCACCAACCGAGAGGCCCTAATAATTTTCCATGCATTGATATGCCCACTTTTGAGGGTCATGATCCTCGTGGTTGGATAGCCAAAATGGAAGGCATTCTTGACTTATATCAAATTAAGGAAATTGATAAAGTCCCTTTCGCTGCATCAAAATTAGGCACTGAGGCCTACCAATGGTTCGTATGGCTTAAACGAGAGAAAGGAGCTACTATTAACTGGAGAAAATTCACTACCTCTTTTTTAGAAAGATTTGATGAAGGAGCTACATCATCATACACAGTAAGACTTGTTATCTCTTAAACAAGAAGGATCGGTTAGCGAATTCGTTTCGGAGTTTACCAGTTTACTACCATACACTTTAGACCTCAGTCCCGAAATAGTGGTAGGAGCTTTTCGCAATGGATTGAAAGAAAATATTCGAGTGGAGGTAGACATGCACAATCCCACCTTGCTGAACGATTGTATAAGAATAGCTAAGCTGGTCGAGAAGAGAAATCAGTTGTCTACACGGCGTGACACTTATAGTCGTCCTTCGTATCGCAACAATTCCTTTCGTAGAAATGATCAACCATCAAGATACTTTTGCTATAAATGTCGCACTCATCACCCCAAGGAACAAGCATGTGCCCAAAAACAAAACTTTCATATTGAAGGCGATCAATATGAAGGAGAAGAGGAAGAACCTATGCCAGAAGACCTACCAAGTACTCTAGAAGAAAAAGAAGAGGATACAATGGCGATCTCCATGCATGCCCTCATGGGTTTAACCGCCCACCATACCATCAAGGTACCAGGATTTCTTCGCCAGAAAAAGGTGAATGTGCTAATTGATTCTGGTAGTACCCACAATTTTATCGACATCAAAACCGCAAAAGCTTTGAATTTATTCATTAACTCTTCCAACAAAGACAAATTCCAAGTTCTAGTGGCCAACGGGGTGAACGCACAATGTGTTGGTTGCACATCTCAAGTTTCCATAAAAATGGGAACTTATACCTGGTTTGGATCCCTTTTCATCATGAATTTGGGGAACTCTGATGTCATTTTGGGAGTTGAATGGTTGGAAACATTAGACACGGTTAGCTTCAACTTCAAAAAATTATTTGTGGAATGGAAGGAAAACGGACGAGTCATTCGCTTACAAGGCATTACTACTCCTCCATCACAAATGGTGAGCTCTCATAGTATGGAGAAGATGTTAAAAAAGGGTGGATATGGGTTTATAGCTCAAATTAATTGTTTGGAAAAACAATCTCCAGCAACTTTGGATATTCTTGCTCCAGAGTTACAAGACATCATAACACATTACGAAGAGGGGTTTTCCAAGAACCTCAAGGATTACCACCTAAACGATCTCATGACCATGCCATCCATTTGATTCCAGGGAGTGTCCCACCTAACAATCGTCCTTACCGCTATCCTCAACCACAAAAGACAGAAATCGAACGGATCGTTCAGGATTTGTTGGATCATGGAGTCATTCGTCACAACACTAGTCCTTATTCCTCACCTGTAGTTCTGGCTAGATGAAAAGATAACTCTTGGCGTATGTGTCCTGACTTTTGTTCTCTCAATAAACTCACTATCAAGGACAAATTTCCTATCCCTGTCATAGATGACCTACTAGATGAGTTGCATGGTGCAAAATTTTTTACAAAATTAGACCTTCGCTCCGGATTTCACCAAATCCGTGTTAGAGAAGAAGATATTCCCAAAATTGCTTTTCATACTCATGAAGGTCATTACGAATTTTTGGTCATGCCTTTTGGTCTCACCAATGCACCATCCACATTCCAAAGTCTCATGAACCAAGTGTTTCGTCCACTCCTCCGTAAGTTTGTGTTAGTTTTTTTTTATGATATTCTCATATACAGCAAAACATGGACGGACCATTTACATCATGTGGATAAAGCCCTTCACATTTTACACAGAGAAAAGCTATTTGTCAAACGTTCCAAATGTTCCTTTGGTGTCCAAGAAGTCGAGTATCTTGGTCATATAGTTTCACACGAGGGTGTCAAAGTCGACCCCAATAAGATTAAGGCAATTCAAGAGTGGCCCTTACCTAAAACCATCAAGAAACTTCATGGTTTTTTGGGTCTCACGGGCTACTATCGCAAGTTTGTATGAAATTATGGTAAGATTGCAGCACCTCTCACTGCACTCACAAAGAAGGATGCTTTTCGTTGGTCGAAAGAGGCCACTCAAGCCTTCGAAGCTCTTAAGAAAGCCATGTGTACAACTCCAGTATTAGCAACTCCCAATTTTCACAAACCATTTATTATCGAATGTGATGCATCAGGAACAGGAATTGGGGCTATATTAATGCAAGAAGGTCATCCATTGGCATTTGAAAGTAAACAAATTTTCGAGAAAAATTTGGGAAGATCAACATACAAAAAAGAAATGTTGGCTATTCTTCACGCAGTAGAAAAATGGAGACACTACCTAATCAGTAGTCGCTTCATTATAAAAACAGATCATAGTAGCCTCAAACATTTTCTTGAGCAAAGGTTTTCATATCCGAACAAAATAAGTGGTTAACCAAAGCTGTTGGGCTATGATTTTGTTATCGAATACAAGAAAGGGAAGGAAAATATAGCCGTCGATGCGCTATCCAGGAAATATGAAGATGAAGTAGTCATTAACGCTATTTTAGGTCCTTGCTCCCAATGGGTGAATCAATTACAAGATGAATGGTTGTCCAATAGCAAAACTGCTCAGATACTTCAAGAATTATCTATAGGGTCCTCTAAACACCCTTTGTTCTCTTATGAAGATAAAATCCTCCGGAAGAAGAACCGCATTTACATTCCACACAATTCAGAACTCAAATCGAAGATCCTCGATGAATCACACGCTTCTCCATCAATAGGACATTCAGGATTTTTGAAAACATATTTAAGGGTCAAACAATCATTTTGTTGGAAAGGATTAAAAGTAGAAGTCAAACAATGGGTAGCAGAATGTGAAGTTTGCCAGCGCAATAAAGGAGAAACAGTCAAATCACCAGGATTGTTACAACCATTACCCATCCCTGAACGACAGTGGGAACATATATCCATGGATTTTATTGAAGGTCTTCCAAAGTCAGAAGGCAGGACAGTAATCTTCGTTGTCATAGACCGGTTATCCAAATACGCTCACTTTCAGGCTTTACAACATCCATTTTCCGCAAGCAAGGTGGCAAAGGTATTTATGGATTCAATTTTCAAATTACATGGTATGCCAAAAAATATTGTAAGTGATAGAGACCCCATCTTCACTAGTAACTTTTGGTGAGAATTATTTCGACTTAGTGGTACCAAATTGAACATGTCTTCAGCCTACCATCCACAGACAGATGGTCAAATAGAAGTAGTTAACAAATGTTTGGGTACGTACTTAAGATGTTTCGCTCAAGATAAACAATACCAATGGAGCCATTGGTTAGCATTGGTAGAATGGTGGTACAACACTTCTTACCATTACTCAATTAAGATGTCTCCATTTGAAGCATTGTATGGCACCAAACCTCCAACAGTCGTAGATTACGTACATGGATCATCCAAAGTAGCCAAAGTGGATGATTGGTTCCAACAAAGGCAGTCTACACTCACCATCCTCAAAGAGAATTTAGTCCAAGCACAAAATCGTATGAAACAACAACAAGACTTGCACCGATCAGAGAGAACTTTTAATATAGGTGATTGGGTTTTCCTAAAGTTGCAACCTTACAAACAATCATCGTTAAGGATAAAGTCCAGCCAAAAGTTGGCTCCATGATTCTATGGTCCCTACAAAATTGTGCACTGCATTGGAGAAGTAGCCTATCAATTAGAGCTACCTACATCATCACGAATACACCCGGTATTTCATGTTTCATGTCTCAAAAAAGTAATTGGTCAGAAAGTACAAAGTCAATCAGAATTACCAGTGCTCGATGAGGAAGGACGCATACATCTCCAACCTAAAGATATACTACAACATAGAATCCGAAGACTGAGATCACGTCAGATTCAAGAATTTCTCATTAAATGGCAAGATTTACTAGAGGAGGATGCCACATGGGAACCTGAAAGTATCTTCCAGACATTTCCAGCTTTGAGGACAAAGCTTTTCGAGGAGGGGAGTCATGTTACACACCAAACCTAGCCGTCGGCTAGGTATTCCAAGAGTATAATATTTCATATATATAGTAGTTAGATTATTCCAAATTATATCATCGTTTTTATTATATAATCTCTGCATTTCGGCATTGCCTTCACGGCGGGATCTGCCCTCCTAGTGGCAATAGAAATTTTATTGTTATCCGCTTCTTTGCATTTTCGTATTCGATCGATTTATTGTTCTGTTGCATGGTTGAATATTAATAATTAATTCATTTATAGAAATCCCGAAGGCGTAGCCTTTTAGACTTGGGTGAAGATCAAGCAAGCTTTAGTGAAAGCTTGTGAACTACTTTTGTGAACCAAATTTGAGGACCAGTTGAGGACAAAATATTGGTGTAGATTCGAGGACATTTGTGCCAGACCAAAGGACTATGTTTGGTGTAGATCAGAGAAAGAGAACGAGGACATTTGTGCTAGACCGAAGGACTGTGTTTAGTGCAAATTTGAGGACTAGCTTTGAGGTGATAGATTTGAGGATAGAGGTCTCCAGCCAGAGTAGGGAGGATAGGTGTCTTCTATGGATAGAGTTCCATTTGCTAATGGCAGTGGAGGTAGAGGTCTTCTAGAGGATCACCAGTTAGAGCAGAGTTAGGGGATTGGTGTTTCCTTTGGGTTGGTGCCCATAAACATTGTAATTGGGAAAGGTATTCCCAGAATTTGATTTGATAAAATTTAGTGAAAGATTTTATCCGTGGAGTAGCCCACATTGGGTGAACCACGTAAATTGTTGTGTCTCTTTGTGGATGGTGTTTTGTGCATTTCTTTGATTACGGATATTGATACTGTTATCTATACACTGCATAATTTTGAATTGAAGTATAAAGGAAAAAGTAAAAAGAGGTCTTATACTATTCACTCCCCCCCCTCAGTATAAGCTTGTGTTCTTGAAATTCTTGGAAATATTTTGAGTCTCAATTACTCACTCACTTTGGCCCTAGTGAGCATGATGATATTATAGGATAATTGACAAAGTTATGACAAAATTCAATAGTTCAAGATTACCAAATATAATTTGAGAAATTGACCCAAAAAAATATGGAAATGAATGAAGGATTATTTACGAGTTGTTTTGTTAGCGATTTGAGGGAAGATATCCAAGATGAGGTCATGATGTTTAAACCATAATCCATGATGTAGGCTATCAAGTTGGCTCATTTGGTTGAATCCAAATTTTTAGCTCAATAGAGGATATCTAAATTTCCATAGGCTATACCCTCTTTTCCTCCTAGATTCTAAAATCAGAATGAAAAAAAACTTATTGCACCTACTGTTGCACCCAAACGTCTAACCACTACCAAAATGGATGTGCGATGCACCCAAGGGTTGTGCTACAATTGTTATGAAAATTTTTCTCATGGGCATAGGTGCACTCAAAAGAAGTTGTTCCTCATAGATGTTTATGAGCCTGATATCAGTGACCACAATGATGATAACATAGAATAAATTTATGAACCACCCAAATTGGAGGAAGAAACCCAAGATGAACTACAGGCTAAAATTTTTTTCATGTTCTTGCTACCATTACTACTCCCCAAACCATGAGATTTGTGGATTTTTTCAAAGGCCTACACCTTACAATCCTAATTGATTCTGGTAGTATGCACAACTTTATTGATCCCCACATTACCAAGTAGGCAAATTTTTACGTACACACATGTAATTCCTTTGAGGTTATGGTAGCCAATGGTGGGACCTTACCTTGCAAAGGTAAATATCATAATATTAAGGTCAATATTGGGGGCTATGAGCTTAAAATAAGATATTTTACACTTCAAATTGGGGGATGTGATATCATGTTAGGATATCCATGGTTGGGCACATTGGGAACCGGCTCATGGAACTTTTTTGAGATTTGGATGTGATTTTCTTAGGATAGACAGTCCTACACTCTTCATGGTCTAAAAGTAGGACCTTTGTAGATTATAAGTTCAATACAGATGTATAAGTTGTTAAAAATCATCTTGAGGTGTTATATATTAGATATTTGTGATCCAACCTTGCCCTTTAGAGGAGGATTCCATCCCTACATATTTACAACTTGTTTTGGCCAAGCACAATTCTGTTTTTGTTGAACCATCAACATTACCACCTCGTAGTTCTCATGACCATGTTATTACTTTCTTACTTGGTAATTCACTACCTAACATTTTATCGTACTTTTATCATCATTATATTAAGTCAAAAATCAAGCAGTTAGTACAAAAATTGTTACAAGTTGGTATCATTCAGCCAAGCAATGGTCCTTACTCTTCTCTAGTTTTATTGGTATGCAAGAAATATGGGTCCTAGTCATTGTGTATTGATTATCGTGAGCTCAATAAACTCATAATAAAGGATAAGTTTCCTATTATGGTGGTGGATGAATTACTAGATGAACTACATGGGACTATGTACTTTTCCCAAATTAGAACTTTGCTCTGGGTACCATCAAATCAGGCTCAAGGATGAGGATATTCTCAAGAATACTTTTCGTACTCATGAAGGTAACTATGAGTTTTTGGTGATGCCATTTGGCTTAAATAATGCTCCTTCCATTTTCTAAAGCCTCATGAAAAAAAAATTTCAACCATTCCTTTGAAAATTCATCCTATTTTTCTTTGATGATATTTTGGTATATAGTCGCTCATGGAAAGAGCATCTTGTTCATGTGGATCAAACTATACAACTATTGGAAAATATCAACTCTATGCTAAGTGGTCCAAGTATTTTTTTGGGTTGATAGAAGTGGAGTATTTCAGACACATTTTCACCAAGGATGGTGTCAAAGTTGACCCCAAGAATATCTAGGTAGTTCAGGATTGGTTAAAACCTCACACTCTCAAGGGTATTTGAGTATTTTTAGGGCTTACATGTTATTACCATAAATTTTCTTATAACTATGGTAAAATTGTATCTCCCATAAATTCCATGTTGAAGGACTCTTTCACTTGGTCGAGACCTACTGAACATGATTTTCTCGTGTTGAAGCATGCTATGACCACCAATCTAGTCTTAGCCATGCCAACATTTTTAAAATATTTTATCATTGAAAGCGATGATTTTGGTTGTGGTATTGGTGTCATGTTGATGCAAGAAGGGTGACCCTTGGCTTTAACTAGTAAAGCTCTCTCCAACCGTAATTTAGGAAAATCCACTCATGCCAAGGAGATGATGACAATTTTGCATGTGGTAACCCATTTGCGATCATATATCATTAGGCATTATTTATAAATTAAAATTGACTATTAGAATCTCAAACACTTTTTGGAGCAATGGGTTTCCACCCTCGAGCAACAAAAATGGGTCTCTAAACTCATGGGCTATGATTATGATATCACGTACAAGAAGGTTAATGAGAATATTGTGGTTGATGCTCTCTCTCACCAATTTGAGGTCCCTTAGTATGTTGTATGCTATTTCATCACCTGTTCCTAAATGGATCAACTCCTTAAGACAAAAGGTACTTTAGGATTCTGATTTGTAGACTTTGGTTGCCTCCCTCCACACTAACCCTACTTCATGTTTGGGCTACACTTGGGATGGCTATGATTTGTGTTACAACCAAAACATGGTTGTTCCTCCAAGTCCCCACTTTGGGAACTTCTCATGAAAGAACTACATGCCACCCCATCTATAGGATATTCTAGCTTTCTCAAAACCTATGAATGACTTAAGCACACTTTTATCTGGAAGGATATAAAAAAGGACATTTAATATTTTATGGTGGCTTGTAATACCTGTCAATGGATGAAAGGTAAAATAGTGCATTCTCCAAGCACACTTCAACCCTTACCCATTCTTGATTAGGTTTGAATGGATATTTCCATGGATTTTAATGAAGGATTACCTAATATGTTTTCTTCATGGTAGTGTATTGTCTTTCGAATTATGTTCATTTTTTTGCCTCTCATCCTTACACCACCTCCATCATTGCCCAAAATTTTCTTTATTCTATTTTCAGCATTCATGGTATGCCTACCTCCATCACATTCTATTGTGACCCAACCTTTACTAGTCATTTTTGGAAAGAATTATTTAAGTTGTAGGGAACTTATCTTATAATCCACAAACGTATGGTCAAGTAGATATTATAAAAAAAAAATTGGATGCCTACCTTTGTTGGTTTACCTATGATCATCCTATGCACTAGGTGAAGTGGATTCCTTCGGTTGAGTGGTGGTACAACACTTTCTATCACACAAAAACCAAGGTTACCCATTTTGAGGTAGTTTATGGGTTCATGTTGGTCACGAATATGCCTAGTCATATAAAATACACCCTAGACCTAGACAACATTGAAAGGCTGAGAGAAAGAGAAGTCTCCCGAGCCAATATCCAGAGAGGGCTGGCTCCCAAACTAATCTAAATTGATTTCAAGGTTCAGGGTTAGAAATAACAGAAAGAGATGGAAATATGGCTGAAGATGATAGTTGATAGGGAGAACAACCTTAGATAGCAAATAACCTCAAACTAAATCCCGAAGATAAGTAGTAACTGATTCTTAGAATGCACATACAGAAATTGGATCAAACATTGACCATAAGTTTGCCTTCAATTATACTTCAAATGTTCAAATGAAAACATAGCCAAATTCAGAACAACAGAATTCAACCTATATTTTAGCACTTTGACTAAGCATAAGTGAATTACACAGAAAGTATCACATGAACATCATTTTGGATCACCAACTCAAAAGACTCTAAGAACAGAGAAAAATGCATTTAGGATTTCTGCTTCAATCTTTGCAAAAGGTCCTTCCATTTTCTTGAGATGTACATTAGTATTTATAGAGGCCTTCCCTCTCCATTTCACATCACAAAATTTAAAACATAAAATATATTTTGAAGAGGGGATCCACAAAATATGCACTTGAAAAGAGAAAGAATCCCCCTAAATCTTCCTCGGAGAAATCACATTCCCTACTTTTATGGATAAAATTTGAAAATCGAACAAAAACAAGGGACCAGATTTCTTCATTAAATGACTGTTCTTGGGGCATGCTTGAAGTGTTAGATAACAAATAAGAGCTTCTAATATCGGAGGCATATTTAATTTTGGTGGCTTCAAAAACTGCATGATTTAACACATTCTCCCATCTTGAGCACTTAAGTAAATAGCGAAACATTTAATATTGGAGCCTCTTTGACCTCAATCTCAAACCAATTGGAGAGATTTTAAAAAATTACTTCGTTTGATCCATGTTATCCTATGCCATATGAATAAAAATGCAGACATAACTTTATTGGGCCTTTGTTGTCGCTTCTGTCGTGAAAATGCGACATGTCGCGAAATCGTGACATTTTTCCCTCATTGCTTTCTCCTGTTGCTGCCAGTCGCGAAAATGCGATGTGTCACAAAATCATGACAATATTCTCTCACTTTTCCCTTCCGTTGCCTTTAGTCATGAAAACGCGATGTGTCACAAAATCATGAAATTCTTCTCTTGCTTGGCTTTCATCTTCTTTACTTCTACGAAAACGTGACATGTCACGAAATCATGATATCCTCCTCTCGCTTGGCTCTTCTGTCTTCTTTACTTCCATGAAAACATGACGTGTCATGAAATCGTGACATACTCTCGCTTGGCTCTTCCGCCGCCTTTAGTCACTAAAACACAATGTGTCACGAAATCGTGACAATCTTCCTTTGTTTTATTCCTTCGCTGCTCCAAGTCTTGAAAATGTGACAAGTCATGAAATCATGACATTCCATACTCGGCGCTGTCCTTTACGCTTTTGCCCCATGAAATCATGACAAGTCATGAAATTGTGACATGTCACGAAATCATGACATTTTCTCCCACCTTGTACTTTTTTTCTTTTGCCCCATGAAAATGCAACAAGTCATGAAATTGTGACATGTCACGAAATCACGACATTTTTCTATCTTCTCCTTCGTTGCTGCCTCCATTGCAAAAATTGGACGTGTCACGAAATCATGACATTCCGTACCATCTTGCTCCTTCCTCGCTTTCCTACCATGAAAACGTGACAAGTCACGATATCATGAAAATTTTCCTTGGTGCTCCCCTTTGCTACTTTCTAGCGTGAAAATGTGACATGTCACGGTGACATTTTTTGCGCTTTGCTTTTTTTTGCATCGGACACCGTGAAACTGCAACAGGTCACGATATCACGACATGTGATTTCGTGACATTTTTAATTTACTTTTCTTTAGCACAAAAATTGTAGAGATTCTTGTTTTTTACTTATTATCACTTTTGATTTTCTTGGAGGGACAAACAGAGGAGTGAGTATCTCTACAATTTGTGCATTATTTTGCATGAATAGCAACACCAAAAAAATGTGGCAAAAATGCCAACATTATTGGTGGCTCTCAGGGTATACAGTTATGTTGTATGCATGAACCCTAGGCCTTAGCTGAAGGAGCAAAAGAAATGAGTTTTGGTTGATGTTGGACATTTCTGTAGGCTACTGCAACAAGCTCTTGCTGGCACTCGACACTTAAAATAGGACTTTCAACAAAAATTTGTGGAATAGTAGAACTTCCCTTATTCCTTTAACTACTACATTTTTCCTAGCTCGATTGAGCTGGGTAATCACCAGGTGCTTGAAAGGATCTCCATGGCAGTGGTGAGAAGCACCTAGGTTGCAAAAATGATAATGAATTGGGTGATGACCGATAGACGTGCAGGCCATGGAATGGGAATGGTGAGTGATGGAATGGTGGAATATGGAGGAGTAGAAGTGGTAGATAAAACAACTGAAGAGGGCGCTACTTTGCTACTAGCTGCTGGGATTCCATGAAAATAGATAATGAAATGGAAGTAGATGGGATGGAGAAAGTGGTGGGAACTATGGAGAAGTTCTCAAAATACAAAGGATTGGAAGAAAGGGGAAGTGAAGAAATGGGGAACATCAGAGAGGGGAGTAGAAACAACAATAGTGGCTTGATTATGTTCATTGGAATAAGGAGTGGGAGTGGAAGAAATAAGTATATGGAAGCCATTACCTACTGGGAAGGAAAAGAAAAAGAAAGAGAAATAAACATACCTGTGGGTTCATGTGCAAAAGGGAGCCGAAGTTGACGAATTTTTTTTTTTTTTATGTACAAGGTAACACTGTGTTTTCACATCATGAAAAGTAGGCTTTCAAATGAAAGTCGTTCACTAAGATAGGAAGTGAATTACCTTCCAAGTCCTCAAGATAAAATGAATTTACTGCACCTATACTGGCAATATGGAATGGAACCTCCCATAGAGCGTCAAATTTCTTGTGCATCCCTGGCTTGGCCTTCTTTTCATTCCACTTTAATACTAAATCACCCACTTTGAATGTGTGGTCAGTAGAAAATTTGTGAAACCATTTTGAAACCACCTGTGAATGCTTAGAAAACTCATCATAGGCCAAAGCACATTGATCTTCCAACTGCAACAACTGAGCCAATCGTATGTTCATAGGATCCATATTTTCTTCATCATTCGAGAATTCCTTCAATTGCTGCAAGGTAGGCAGCTCTAAATGAATAGGCAATATTACCTCTTTCCCATATACCAAGGTGTATGGTGAAGTCTTGATAGACTTCTTGATCGAAATTCTATCTGCCCATAAGGCCTAATTCAACAAAAGGTGCCAAGATCTCTTATTATCCCCCAAGGATCTCTTTAAAATCTGCAACAAGTTCTTGTTTGTAGATTCTGCCAAGCCATTCCCTTGAGGGTAATAATTAGAGGATGTCTTCAGAAAAATACCATAATTGTTTACAAATTCTCCTAGCTTGACTCCAATGAATGGAGTTCTGTTGTCTATGATAATGGCATAAAGAATGCCAAAATGCATGATCAGCCCTTCAATGAAAGTGATTACCACATCCTGATTTGCAGCCTTGGTTGAAATGGCCTCAGACCATATTGTAAAATAATCAGTAGCCATCAAGATGTACTTGTGTTCGGTTGAAGAGTTTGGATAAATGATCCCAATAAAGTCCAGACACCACTACTAAAAAGGTGCTTCTACTTGGATTGGATGTAGGGGCAATGGTGCATTTCTGATCTGTCTCGTATACCTTTGGCATTTGTTGTAAGCTTGAGCAATCTTGAAAGTATCTGTGAATAAAGTTGTCCAATAGTAACCATCTCAAATATTCTTTAATGCCATAGGCCTACCAGCGTAATGTCCTCCTGACATGCCAGAATGAAACTCCTCCAGGAATCTATCTTTCTTGGGTTCCTTAACGTACCTTAGGAGAACTCCATCAATATTTTTGAAGAAAAATCCCTCGAGAAACAATAAATACCTAAGATATTGTAGAAAAAACCTTCTCTATTGCAAAGCATTTAATTGTGGGGGCCATCTACCCATTGAAAAATACTTAACAAGGTCGTCTGCCCAATATTGGCCTTGTGCAAAGATGTTCACTAGATTCCTTTCTTCAGCAGGGTCGTTCACTTGATGATCGACTATCTCAAAGGCCACCATTTTTGCTAATTGCTGGCATAAGGCCTTACCTTGCACCAACTTGGTTGGATGGATCTCAACATCGAACTCTTGAATTTTAGTGACCCAAACAGCATGCTTATCATCCATATCGCCCTGAATGATGAAGTTCCTTACATAAGGGTGGATGACGTAGATGATCGTCTTGCTCTGAGATACGAAGTGCTTGAATTTTTTGAGAGACTTCATGATAGCATAGACCTACTTCTCAATGAAATTGTATCTCTTCTCATGAGGTAAGATAACCTGGCTAAGGAAAGCAATGGGTTTTTCATCCCCATCATCTCCTTTCTATGTAAGTACTGCAGCATAGCTTTCATCCTCTCCAACTACGTATAGAATGAATTCCTTAGAATAATATGGATTGATCAACATAGGGGCTTATGCAATTCTATCTTTAATCTCTTGAAATGTGTCTTTCCTTTGAGTTGTCCACTTGAACTCCACATATTTCTTTAATAGCTCAGTCATGGGCTTGACTACTCGGGAAAAGTCAAAAATAATTTTTTTGACAAAATTGATTTGCCCAAAGAAAGATTGCAACTCTTTCTTATCAGCAGGGAGCGATAGTTTCTTCAAAGCTTCAGCTCTCGATGTATCAATTGCCAAAATGTTCTTTGAGATGACATGTCCCAAGATCTTACCTTCATTTACTGTGAAAATGGACTTTGGGTTGATGGAAATGCCAAAATCTTGACATTTCTCAAATATTTGCCTCAAATGAGAACAATGTTCTTCTCATTTATATGAAAATATAGTCATATCATTGAGATAGATGACAATGAACTTATTTAAAATCTCACCAAATGTGATGTCCATGACCCTTTGAAACATAGCCCCAGCATTGGACAATCCAAAGGGCATGCATTGATAGGCAAAGGCACCCCACTTGGTTGTGAATGCGGTTTTGTGCTGATCCTCATCCCTGACCCAAATTTGATTGTATCCAAAGAATCCATCTAGTAATGAAAATTGCTGAGCCCCAGCAACAACGTGAAGGATTTGATCAATGTGAGGCAATGGGTAATGATCCTTCAAGGATGCTCGGTTCAAGTTTAGAAAATCCACACACAGTCGTATATCTCCATTTTTATTACGAACATGAACCAAATTAGCAACCCAAGTCGAGTGCTTAATTGGATATATAATCTTGGCCTGCAACATCTTTGCAAGTTTGGCCTTCATGAGGGCTTCAATATTTGGGTTCACCAGTCTCTACTTCCGCCTGAAGGGTTTGACTCCTTCCACATTGATAGTGTGTTGAATGATCTCTTTATCATATCCCCTTAGATCCTCGTAGCTCCAGGCCACGATGTCAGAAAACTCTTGATACAAGTGTCTGAACTCTTGCAATTCAGCAAGAGTAAAATCAGTCCCAATTTTGATGACCTTATCATCCTCCAACTAGAGCTCCATGTATTCTTTCTTGTCGACCTCTATCCGATGCTTCTTGGACCGATCATTCTGATCAAACAAGCTTTCTAGAGTAATGAGGCCTTTAGAAATGTGGTTATTCTGCAACTAAATCAGGCCTTTAGTTTCTTCACACTCCAAGGTCCTTCCCTTGATGGTGGCAGCTTCTTGAATAAAAAAGTTAACAATTTGCTCATCATTATCGAAGACTTTCCAAAAGGTGTCCTTGTCTGGGACAGAGGGCCTATACACCATTCTCACTATTTTTGGCCTTCTCACCACCTGCTCGATTGGTGAAAAAATTTGCTCCCAAGGAAGCCAACAGGTCAGCATGTCTATTTTGTTCTCATGGAACAAAACACATGCTAAGAGAAGAGAACAATTTTAACAGGTCCCAGACCTTGTTGCAATAGTTCTTGAGATAGTGGTGCTTGGACACACACTTATTGGTCACCTGATTGACAATCAACTTGGAGTCACCAAATATTTGCAACTGTCATGCTCCAATTTTCTCAGACTTCTTGAGACCTAGGCATAACGCCTCATATTTTGCTGCATTATTTGTGCAGCTCTAGGTTAAACGATATGAATAGGATCGTTGAATTCTAGAAGGTAATACTAGAACAATCCTAGCTCCAACGTGATTTATACATCATGCTCCATCGAAATAGAGCTTCTAGAGCTGGTCTTGACTTTCATCATTCTTTTCTTGAGCCTTTTCAGGCTTGAAAATGGAGTAACACCCCAAGTCAGTTTCCATCATGGCGTTGAAATTGGCCATGGAAAATTCATTTTCTGGGCGGAGCTCTTCCAAAGCTTCTTCCATTAAGTCAAGCTCGCCAAATTCTTCAGACATCATGTGCACAAAATTTTCTAACCTATCCATTTCATCTATTCTCTCCACATGAAATGTGGAAGGCTTCTCATTGAAAATATTCACCTTTTTACCTTTATGGATCACCTCCAAATGAGTAAAATCCAAATAAAGGTAACCCCCAAGTTTAGCCATGAACTCTCGGGAGAGACACATACCAAAAAATGGCTCTAGGTCCACTACTATGATCTCCTAGATCATAGTAATCTGAGGCATGGCATGCAGGGAGATAGGAACATCCTTAATTACACCCACCGTATTTACTAAGGTACCATCTAGCTACAAAAATCCCATGCTAGTCCTTGTATATTCCATGCCTATGACATCCCATACTGCCCTAGGCATGACAATATTAGTTGCTCCTGAGTCAATGAGGCAATTATGCACCACATGTCCCTCCATTCTCAATGAAAGATAAAAAGGTGGTGGTCTATTTTTTTCAATGACTGAAGAGGTCAGAGTTTGGGCCATAACTACCTGGGCTGGAGCCTTCCCCTTACTTTGTGTGGTCTTCAGGGATTCTTGTAAGAGATTCACCTGTCCAAGTAGCTACAAGGTGTCATACAAACTTACCTTGGCTGGTATCCTTTTGAGTTCTTCGACGATGTTGTATTCCATAAAAATTGGCTCTCTCCCTCCACTAGTAGATTCAAATATGCTTCTATATTGTTGGGTGGCCTCCACTCGTTGTCGTTTAGTCAATGATGGATACCACAACGTCTCTCTAGCTTGTTCCTTTGTTTCCACTTGCAGTTGGGAGGTAGAAGCCTTAGCTTGCAACCTCTCTTTTTCTTGTGGTGGAAGCGAATCCTTTGACAAAAAAGGTGGGTATTGTTGTGGGGCTGGAGGATCATGAGTCTTTGCAGGTATTTGTTGCTTTATTACTTGTGCAGGAGGCACTTTCAACAGCTCCATCTTAGCCAGATCTACCAATATTGGTTTATTGCCGCTGCATGTCAAGACTGCCATGTATTCCTTAGGAGACATCAAGAAATTATGATCCACATCTCGAATCATGTTTATACGGCTCCTCATAAGAACTTGTAAATAATTTTGGTGGACCATGCAAGTGGACTCATCATGTGGGTTGTTTCTTGAAGAACACCAATAAGAAGGCTCATGTGAAACTTCAGAGGGGCCAACCTCTTCACTTACCAAGATCACTGAGTTCCTCTTAGGTACTTTCTCGATAACCTTGCTAGGAACAACTTTCTCTCTAGTTACCGTTGGAATAAATCTTCATGGCTAAAAGTTATCATCTCTTTTCCCTCCATAGATGTCATCTTGTTAGTGAGGGATCTCATGGTCGACTTAATTTCTTGCAAAAAATCCAATTAAGGATCTGGGCTTGAGGACACAGGCGATATTGATAGAGGTAATGGATCTGGTGCGAAAGGTAATGCAGGAGTTGGAACTAGAGAGGTTAAATGTGGAATGGGAATCATAGGTACTGAAGTTGTGGGAGGATTCCATGAAGATGAAGGGTACATGGATGGAGTAGTGTAAGATGTGGAGGCTGCACCTATAAGCTGGTATTGCGAAAGCTCGAGAAAAATGGGCATAGTCATTTTTTAAGGCAATTTCCCAATGGAAATCAGATCGGCCTTAGCCTTCTATGCATAGGAATATAGTGCAAGAAAGGTTTGAATGTTGGAAATCCTAATGTTCATGCTAATATCTGAGTGGAAAGCCCTAAGATAATAAAATGTTGCTTGGTCATTAGTAGGGCAGAGACCATCAGGAACTCTCTGCCAAGTTTGGGAAAACCTAAAATTGAAATCCACTATCTCCTCTTGAGAATGACTCTTAATATTAGTAAATTTATGCAACAAAGAAAATGGGTCAGCTTGCTCATTGAACCCTTTGATTAGCATCTCTGCTAATTGATCCCAAAAATTTATAGAGTTGGGAGACAAGGATTTATACCAGTACAATAACTTACCACAGAGTGATAGCACGAGCAATTTTATCTTGACATATTCATTTGTGATATTATGAATTGTATCCAAGGATGCCACATATGACACATGCTCATACATGGTCTTTCTAGTCCCATCGTATGTAGGCAAAGCCTTTAATGTTGTAGTAGGAACTGGATTTTGAAAAGGTAGGTCCAACGCTCCCGAATGGTTCTAAGCAAGAAATTGACATTGAGGAGGTTGTTGACCAGTCATTTGTACTATTGGATTTGGATCTACTAGCAAGCTCGTAGCAGTACTAGGAGGAGTCAGAGATGTCACAAACTGACCCACTACCTGCGAAGAGATAACAAATGACGGGTTCATAGGACTTACCAATCTTGAGCACTCCCTCTAGTTTTGAACATTGATCTCGAAGAATTCAATTGGGTCTTCTGATTCTTTCACCAGCTTCATGATTGGTGATTTCTAGGTACTATACAGTCACCCTCAGCAGATTCACCAGATGAACTTACAATCTCTGCTTTGAGATCAATACAGTTCATCAAAATCTTGATTCCTTCGGGTGTCAAAATATGGGACTTGTGAGTCCCATCGAGCATGCCAAAATATTTTGGTCATGAATTTGCATAGTCATATAAAATGCACCCTATACCCGACCAACATTGAAATGCTGAGAGAAAGAGAAGTCTCCCGAGCCAATCTCCAAAGAGGGCTGGCTCCCAAACTAATATAAACTGATTTCAAGGTTCAAGGTTAGAAATAATAGAAAGAGATGGAAATATGGCTAAAGCCAATAGTCGATAGGGAGAACAACATCAGATATTAAATAACCTCAAACTAAATCCCTAATATAAGCAGCAACTGATTCTTAGAATGCACATACAAAATTTGGATCAAACATTGACCATAAGTTTGCCTTCAATTATACTTCAAATTTTCAAATGAAAACATAACAAAACTCATAACATCATAATTCAACTTATATTTTAGCACTTTGACTAAGCAGAAGTGTATTACATAGAAAGCATCACATGAACATCATTTTGGATCACCAACACAAAAGACTCTAAGAACAGAGCAAAATGCATTTAGGATTTCTGCTTCAATATTTGCAAAAGGTCCTCCCCTTTTCTTGAGATGTACATTAGTATTTATAGAGGCCTTCCCTCTCCCCAACATTTAAAACATAAAAAAAAATTTGAAGAGGGGATCCACAAAATATGCACTTGAAAAGAGAAAGAATCCCCCTAAATCTGCCTCGAAGAAATCACATTCCCTACTTTTATGGATCAAATTTGAAAATTGAACAGAAACAAGGGACAAAATTTCTTCATTAAATGACTGTTCTTGTGGCATGCTTGAAGTGTTAGGAGATCACAAACAAGAGATTTTAATACTGAAGGCATCTTTAATTTTGGTGGCTTTGAAAACTACATGATTTAACATGTTCTCCCATCTTGAGCACATAAGTAAATAGCGATACATTTAATCTTGGAGCCTCTTTGACCTCGATATCAAACCAATTGGAGATATTTTAAAACATTACTTCATTATATCCATGTTCTCCTATGCAATATGAAGAAAAATGTGGATAGAACTTTATTGGGCCTTTGTTGTCGCTTCTGTCATGAAAATGTGACATGTCGCAAAATTGCGACATTTTTCCCTCATTGCTTTCTCCTATTGCTATCAGTCGTGAAAATGCGACGTGTCATGAAATTGCAACAATCTTCTCTCGCTTTGCCCTTCATCGCCTTTAGTCATGAAAACATGACGTGTCGCGAAATAGTGACATTCTCCTCTTGCTTGGCTTTTTGTCTTCTTTACTTCTGCAAAAATGCGATGTGTCGCAAAATCATGACATCCTCCTCTCGCTTGGCTCTTCCGTCTTCTTTACTTCTATGAAAACATGACGTGTCACGAAATCACTACATCCTCCTCTCGCTTGGCTCTTCCATCGCCTTTAGTCGCAAAAATGTGACGTGTCACGAAATTGCGACAATCTTCCTTTGTTTTGTTCCTTCGTTGCTCCAAGTCACAAAAATGTGACAAGTCACGAAATCGTGACATTCCGTACTTGGCGCTGTCCTTTCCACTTTCGCCTCGTGAAAATGTGACAAGTCATGAATTTGTGACATGTCGCAAAATCATGACATTTTTCTCCTGCCTTGTACTTTTTTGCTTTCACCTCGTGAAAATGCAACAAGTCACAAAATCATGACATTTTTTTGTCTTCTCCTTCGTTGCCGCCTCCGTTGCAAAAATTCGATGTGTCGTAAAATCGTGATATTTCGTACCATCTTGCTCCTTGCTCGCTTTCCTGTCATGAAAACATGATAGGTCACGATATCACGACAATTTTCCTTGGCGCTCCCCTTTGCTACTTTCTAGCACAAAAATGTGACAGGTCATGATATCGCGACATTTTTTATGCTTTATTTTTTTCTGCATCAGACGCCGTGAAACTGCAATAGGTCACGATATCACGACATGTCATGATTTTGTGACATTTTTAACTTACTTTGCTTTAGCACAAAACTTGTAGAGATTCTTGTTTTTTACTTATTATATCTTTTGAGGTGCTTGTAGGGACAAACAGAGGATTGAGTATCTCTACAATTTGTGCATTATTTTGCATGAACAACAAAAACAAAAAAATGTGGCAAAAATGCCAACAGTTCCCTCCACTCACACCTTCCTCCTACATTCTAGGTAGCTTCAAGATCTTTGTAATCGACACTACTCTTAGTCAATATGTCGATGTCCTCCATAAACTAAAGATAAATTTAGATGCAACCTAGAACTGAATGAACCAACAGGCTGGCCAACACTATTATGAGTGTACTTTTGATGTGGATGATATGGTTTTTATTCACTTGAAATCATACAAAAAGTTGTCCCTACAGCTTTGCAAGTGCTAGAAACTTGATATGAAATACTATGGGCCCTACCAGGTCTTACAGCATATTGGTTTCAAATAAATTAGCTCTTCTTCATGTTTCCTCTCTCAAAAATATGGTGGGAAATTAGGTATAGGTTCAATATGCACTTCTAGAGTTATATGAAGAAGGTTATATCTTTCTTGAGCTCGAATAGTTGTTGGATAATCAAAATTGCACTATTCATAGTTGCACCATTACCAAGGTCCTTTTTCACTAGTGCAGGCTTCATCTAGAAGATGCTACATGGGAGTCTCTCCACCAACTCCAGCACCAGTTTCCTTATTTTTAGCTTTGAAGACAAATATTTTTGAAGGGGAAGGACATTTTAGGATCCCACCCTAACGTTATTTTGTAAATCACATTGGCTTATGTAATGACCCACTTCCAATGTGGGGGATTCTATTATAATGTTATTTTGTAATATTTTTAATGTATGTGGAAAGTAAGGCACCTAGCCAACTGGTGTCATATCATGTAATTGTTATCAATATTGTAAACAATATTTGGTATAACATTCTAGCTCAAGTAGAATTTTACATGTAAGCCAACTCTTGAACCTTTATGTAGGGTTGCATGTAGCTTTCTATTTAAAAGATATGAAGCCATGTATGAATGTATCTTTTTGCAATTTAATGAAATATTGAAGGAGATTTCCCCCTTGAAGAGGCCTATTATTATGAGTTATTTGTGATATTGTTTCATGTCTATAATTATTTTTTGCATAGTTTTATTTTATTATTTGATGTATTTCAGTTATTTCCAGTATTTTGTGTTAGTGAGCTTTATTTTAATAATAGGTTCCTAAAATTGGACCCTCCAAAATCTAAAATTTTATATTCCATTTTACAAATACTTCCTCTAAAATAAAAAAAAAATATCTAAATTCACCCTCTTGCTATGTGGCTCCCTCCTTTTATTAGTCCTAGTATAGTTAGATCCAAGGTATTTAATATCCACCAAGTGTAATGCATGCACTTGGACAATCATAAGTTGATCCCTTAGGTATAAAATTTGGGTTCCCCTTCCTGATATATAGAGGTAATTTAGCATTTAAATCCTCAACAACAATCCTATCTAACTCCTTACTTGAGACTCTCATTTTATGCACCGCTTTCCATTGATGCATCTCACCATATAGATTTTGAATCCCATTAAAGTTTTTGATTAAAACCTGCTCAATTGTCATATTGTTCCTAAAATGCGATGTGAGGACACCCCTCCAAGCTATATGTTCTATTATCATCCATTCAAGAGAGCTCCAAAAAGTAACTATCCCTCCTGAGACCCCTTGGGTAGCCAATTCCATATGACCAGCACCCCTCCAAAGTCTATTTACTATTTTACACATAAGATCCAACAACATTTTTGTCTCTTGGATAAGCAAAAAAATTGTTTTACATTTTTTTGAATGTTTGAATAGCATATTTATGGGTTCTACTATTTAAAACCCTAAAATTCCATGATTGTATAATCATTGGTTACCTTGAGAGTAGTAAAAATCTATTGGTCTCATCGATCCTCCAGTGATTAGTTTATCTCCTTGAAATACTACCAATTCCTTATTTTATTTTCTACCCACTCCTTAAGAGCTAATATTTTTTTATCTCTTTTCCACCTGAATTATCCCTAGAGTTTGCCTTTATCTATATTTTATGCTATACCCATGATCACATCCTTAATTATATGTTGCTCTTGGTTATGCACTATCAATGCTCCTGCAATATTTGATTGTGGTAATTCACTATACTCAATTACCTACTCTAGGATGGGAGGAGGTGAAATAGGAGCTTGAATATGGCTATTATTCTTTTTATTATTCCCATCCACTTCTTCCATGAATTGTTATTCTTCTTGGTCCACTAGTGTCTTGAAGATCTCATACCTATTGGAGGGCTTGAGTTGGGTTTGCTCTTTACCATATTTTTTATTTTTCCTTCTCCTTATTTTGAGTTGTTCGAAACCATTTCATTATGCTTCTTTACCCTAAGAAATGTTAATTGTTTTTATTGATTGTTGACTTAGCCTCCTTAGGAAGATTTGATATTCCTAAAGGAGCCTCCATTTTTATGTTCATATTTTTTGGGCAAGAACGGGCCAAATACCCATATTTGTGGTAAACTCTACACCTGAAGGGCAATGCCTCATAATATACTTCTTGAATCTAAGATAATTCTGCAATTTCAAGTTCAACCTTTGATAGTAAAGGTTGGTTAAGATCCATTTCCATGCATAATATAGCATAAACAGTTGTGTTTCCATCCATTGTGTCTTTGAAAACACCCAAATGTCTTCCAAAGAAATTATCAATAATTTCCAATACCTGATCACTCCAAAACTCCATTGGAAGCGCATACAAATGGATCCAAATCAGGATAGTAGTGGATTCAATTCAAGGATCAAATCCCACTCTCCAGGATCGAACAAATAATCCTATCAGACCATGATTCCTCTTTTATGATTTGAAATCCCTATTTATATCTATAAGTGAAGAAAAACTAATAACAAATTATCCATTGCTAATAAACCACAAAGAATACTCACCAAGAGGCTTCCAATTTTTTCTAGACCCAAGAATGCAAAAAAATTAAGATAGGACAGATACCTATGAATTTACAAATCAAATGATGATTGGATCTATATAAAACTATTTCTTCTACCATCCTTTACTCAATGAAAATATTTGGCATTTATTATGACTATGGTAAACATCTATTAACTTGTTAAGATGTTGATCTATTTTGAGTAGCCATAAAGAGAATTTTTAATATAGTTTTTTGTGCTTCTTTAATATCTGCTAGAGATTTATCCTTTAACAAATATACAAAAGAACCATGTCTCTCTAAAAGAGGATATGTAGGTGTCCCCATTAGGCCCTCTTTGGGAAATAATATTGTATTTAATTCTATAGCAACCAAAAGTCTCGTAGGCTACCCAATTGATACCCTAGTTTTCTCTTCCAGATCTCATAAAACCATTGTTAATAATGCTATTGTGTACCCTATAGTTAAGATAATTGGTCTTGGAATTAACCTAGTGGAATATTTCCATCCTCATTAAATAAATTATTGATTTATTGAAGGAATAAGACCCCTAATTGAGTCTCCCAAATAATAACAATATTTTAGCCAATCATTCTAAAATTAATTTTCATAAAATATTATCTCATCAAAGTAGTGAAAGACTACATTATTAACCAATTTTTTATGAAGAGGTGGTGATGGTAATTAGAATTAAGATAGATATGAATAGGACAAGAAGAAAAAGAAGCATATTTATTTAAAAGAACAAAAGTAATAATCATAAGAAATATGAGTTAAAGGAGAAGATTCCAAATGAAGCTAAAAAACCCATGAGTGATGCTAAAACTAATGTAGAGGTATATTGAAATATATTAAAATATATAAAATAATCTCATTGAATATAGTACTATATACAATATTCATAATTTGTATGATATTTATCCATTTTATTTAATTATTATCAATGTTATGAAAGTCTAATCCCTTATATGTTTTGTTTGATTTATTTATTTTTTTGGTAAGTTAACATATTTCATTACTAAATGGGTTTTAAGGCCCCCAAAACCTAATACAATAGCAACCACTATTATCATAGAGAATTTTAAATAGGGGATGTAGCCCTGAATCTTAAAATAAATAGAATAGAAATGAGGATGCATCCTCAAACATGAGGATAGTTAAGGAATTAGGACATTTCCTAGGGAGAGCGATCCTCATGGCACAAAGATATAGGCTCCACACAAGGTATCCATAGGGACACACCAAAAGATACTTAACAAATGAAATAGGCTCCACGAAGGATAGCCATAAAACCAAAATAAAAAAAACATGAGGATATCATTCTTCACTGGAGGCTTCTTCCTTGTCCTTTATTTTTCTTTTACCTGGTTTCTTATACTCCTTATTAACAACATATACATTATCTGCTCTAGATCCACCATCCACTTATTGACCACTCTGTATTTCAAATAATAGCTTCTAAAAGCCTTCTCTGATGTCTATGATTGAATTGACCATATCATTCATCATTCTAGTTATGACAACAATAACAAACTCTTTTAGCTTCTTGACCTCATCATCTTCCTCATCCTCATCAATCTTATTATCAATGACTTTATTGCTTCCTATCACTACCTGGTTTTGAATGTGAGTAGAATTTCTTACAGGCCCTTTTGTATTTTTAAAACTGATGATTTTCCTCACCTTTAACTTCTGAACCACTTCTATAGATTTTCTCTTTATTTTAGCAAGGGATAGGCAAGCAGAGGGTCTAGAAGATTTGGTAGAGGGTCCAACTAATTTGGTAGCTAGGTTGGGTATCCTCATATTAATATGGGGATTATGAGCTAGGATGTGGGTTAATACGACCTTAAACATACCTTTATGGAAGGGTAGTTCATGGTTTTTCTTGTTTCAATAGGATGTGATTGAATAATTCATCAGTTTGAAAAAGAATTATAGGATGTTAATGAAATTTATATCATGAAAGTGATTGACAAATATTAGATAGAAACTATAGAGGACCTTTTTTGGGTCATCAACAGTGATGAACTACATGACTAGCTTCATCACATCATTCCAAGGAGTGTTTAGGTCTCTTCTATATATACCATACTTAGCTCCTTTGTATATCCTTTTGTTATCCTTAAACTTCTTAAGTTCTGCCTCTCAATTATGCTTTTGTCTTTGGATCAAATATACTTTTAGAATATGGCCAATAATTTGGGATAGGAGGTGGACATCCATGCTAAAACTGCTTCCTTGAACCATCACAGTGCCATTATCCCATGTTTCTAAAAAGGCTAGGGTAATTTCAAGGTCCTCACCAAAAAAAAGGTGGAAGAAAGGAAAAAAGTTACGTTCTATGAGGATTCTCTTGGAAAGGGCATCACATTAAAATTTTTTGGGCTCTATGAAATCCATGGATGGAGGGCGATGAGGGTTAGGGGATGGCCTACAAGAAAATTTTGAGACTAGAGGGTTGGGGGGATTTCTATACCAGTAAGGGAGGAGGGAAAACAACAGAAGAGAGATTATGATTTTGCATGGTGGAATAGTGGTGAATTTATGGATGGAGACTTGAGGAAACACCCCAAAAGCTGGAGGTTGCCATTAATCAACACAACGAAGTAATTTGAATTTAGCACTTGGGGATTGGAAGGTTCAAGCTTGTATTGGGAATTATTGCTGAGATAAGGATGTTGTTCAAGGAGATATGGAATTTTGGTAATGATAACCTTTGGATATTGGTCATGATTGGTTTTGGAGCCAAGTATGGTATTTATGGAAAGTTCACCTTTGCGACCGTCATATTTCGGGAAGGTGTGCTCTAGGTTCCAGGACACCATCTTAATATGATAGTTGCCATCCTTTCCTTTCCTACTGAGGTTCCATGTCCTACTCATGGTGCTTTTGGTAATCCACCTTTCTCGAGCTACATTTCTATTTTGGGAGTGGATATTACTTAGCCCTATGTTGGTATGGTGTTGATGCCAACGTAGATGACACTTGGAGTAATTAAGGTAGATGCCTTCATGGAGCACCCTCTTTTTGGAAATCAAAACACCACCTAGGTACTTGCACATGGTTGACATAGAGTTTTTACCTATTGTTAGATATTTAAATTTTACTTGTTTAATCCATGTTTAAGAACTAAATCTACAATTAAAAATATAATTTGGAGCTTATATAATCATTTTATTGAGAAAAATATATTAATTTGGACTTAAAGAATATAAATTTGATAAAGTTATTTTACTATTTTTAAATTTTATAATTATTACAATACATGATAAATACAAGTGCAATTGTTTCTTTTGTTTAAATTGTCAGTTATTATTATAGTATGGCAATTTCTATCATATTTTTGTGTATAAAAACTTTGCTAACTACTATAAATGAGATATTTATAAGTTTAGGAATAAAAATTTGTATCATGTATTATAGAGTCCATATAGTACCTTATTGAAGTTTATATAGATATGGTTTATGTGTCATGCATAGATCTACATCAATATTTTATCAATATTCAATTAGTAATGTGGACTTTAATTTTCTATTGTGATAGAAAAATAACATTAAAAAAATATAGAAATTATAGTTATTTGGAATGTCAATCATTTGAATTGTAGTCGATGCTTTTTATTTTACTCAAGGAATTATAAGGATGAATATGGATGTGAATATAAAGCTTTATGTTTGAAATGAATGGCTATTTTTTATATTTTCCTAGATGATGGGTTTATTGTCATGACCATTAATTAATATGCTTTTATAATAAAGGTTACATGTTAAATGCCAATTTATGGCATTTATGCTTTGATAAAAATAATTGTTATTGTTAAACATGTTTCATTTCATCAAATTTATCTATAATATATTAAATGAGAACATGAGAATGTATGATTTGTATACACACATAATTTTAATTTTATGTAATATATTGTATTACTAAAAATGGTAGATCATATTATATTAGAGAATTTTATGTATCATATTGTGTTACAAAAAATGGTATATTAGGTAATAAATTATCATAATTGATTTTTTTAATTATGATTATGTGAATATGATTTTATATTTAAAATTCTAGCACTATTTAATCCTTATAATCCTTGAAGACCATGGAATAGAAAAGTAATTGTTTATATCCATGAGGCTAGAGGTCATAGGCCATGTGCATTTATCCTCCTCATAGATGACATGCAAAATATGTGTATGAGGCATACCAAGTACGAATCCACTACCACCTAGGTTTTTGATTTGAAATGTATTATTTGATTGAATTATTTACAATTGATTTATTTAAATATTTTTCTATCCACTAAATAAACCTATCCTGACTGCCTTGGATAATGGATCTCTATACACTGAAGACACTTATCCTCATTGCCCTAGCTAATGGATCTCTATCCATTGAATACACCTATCCTCACTACCCTAGCTAATGGATCTCTATCCACTGGAGACTATCATACTATATACTCTGTAACCTTCAATGCTCTATCTCAAATATACACTAAACATAGTCCTTCATTCTAACACAAATCTACTCAATATTTGTCTCTAGTCTAGCACAAACCTATCCTCAAATCTACACCAAAATCTATCCTTGAATCTATACTAAACATAGTCCTTTGGTCTAGCACAAATCTGTCCTCAATATCTATCCTCTGATCTACACTAAACTCAGTCCTTCGGTCTAGCACAAATATATCCTCAATATCTATCCTCAAGCCTTAGCATAAAGCTTGATCCAATCACAAATCAATTCTACTGGATCTGTCCCAAACCTTAACTCAAGGTTTAAACAAATCAATAAATCAACTCTGCTCTCAAGTCTTCTCAAAGACTTGTCTCAAATCTACCTTTTAAGCTTCCATAAAATCTCACACTAATCTATCCACAAGTCCTCTCTAGAACTTGTCCAAATCTGCTCAATAAGTCCTCACTAGAACTTATCCAAATCTACTCTCAATCTGTATTGTAAGCTTCCACAAAATCTCACACAAATATTTCCACATGTCTTCTCAAAGACTTGCCTCAAATATACTCAAAAATTCCACACTAGAACTTGTCCAATCTCATAGAAACATAAGGAGAATTGTTAGAGACTCAATATGTTTCACATTCATTACAATACTCAATCACTTTCAATCACTCTTTTAGAAAAATATAGAGAATTTTTAGAGACTCAATATGCTTCACACTCACAAACTCTTAATAACTTTCAATTTTTCTTTTATCATAGAAACATATAGATAATTTCTAGAGACTCAATATGTTTTACACTCATCAAATCTAAACCTCTTTTTCAAATCAATTTAGAATATAGAACAATTAGTTTCATAGAACTTGAGCTATTACTTCACACATCCACTTGACTAGGCTCAACCAACTCTACTTAATAAATCACTCAATGAAATAATCCTTGCTCACAATCCTAGTCCAAACATATAAACACTCACTCAAATGTTTCCAACAATGCTTATCAACCAATCTCACATAACAATGATACTCATGTTATTTGCAAACCCTAGTTCAAGTTCTTCACTGAACTTAATCACTTCAACAACAATGCTTATAAAATAATGCTTTATCAACAACTCTCAATTTCAAAAAACCTTGAATCATTAATTAAAAACACACTCAATAATGCTTAACCAAACAATCATTTTCACTCCAACTTTTCATTCACAATTTTCAACAATCACTCACTAGGAAGAATATGCCCATACCTTTTGTTGGATGTAAAAGTGCCTTTAGAAAAACCTGTCTCAATCACAATTTTCTTCTTTCCAATTCCAATGGTTAGACACAACAATATTACTTCAACACTTTCTCAAAAATATTCCTTAGACACAAAATAATCACAAATCATTTTATGTCTTATTGCTCCCTTTTAAAATAACACTCATCATACCTTACATGAAAAATAATTTCTTTGATACAACTTATAAACTCCAAAGTATAAATAATATCCAAAACCACAAGTTTCCAAACAATCTTCCTAAACACCTTACTACCCTTTCCTAAACACTAAAGTAAATAACACAAAAAAAATTAATTTTGCATAAGCCTTATAACTCCCCTTTACAACCTTATAAACAATTTTAATTATGCAAAAATTAATTTTTAAATGCTCAACTACTACCCCCAAAATTTTTGGCGTTCACAACTTTAGTGCATACCTTTTCTTCCCCCAAAAGGTTTCAATGTGATTAGAACCACCGTCTACCCAAGCATGAGTGCCTTAGCACTTTGGAGCCCATCGCATGGGTTAAAGGTGCCTACGCTAAGGTATGAAGGCTTCCTTCCTAATGACCCTTCATGCACCATTGAATCCCATGAAAAACAAAGCAATTATCCCCTTTGATGCAGAACAGTTCACATGAGCTCGCATTAATTTTGATCGATGGCTTAGGTAATGTTGGGTAAGGTGGGTAACCTCCTTTTATACACACATGGGTATTTGCTCCCCACATCGGTGCTTAATAATTCAAATTTGAAATTCGAATTTAATTCAATAACCCACCTTAGGGTTAGTTTAAAAATTAATATAAATTAACTTATAACTTGTATTAAAATTAATTAAAAATTAATTTAAATAACTTATAAGTTAAGTAAATTAATTAATAAATTAATTTTTAATAAAAATTATATTAATTAATTTATAATTAATTTAAAATTCCCTTTATAATATTATAATAAATTATTATAATATTAATTTCTTGGGCTCTTTTATTTCACTTTGGACCATATCAAACTTCTGAAAACCGGGTCTTTATCAACTGAAACTAGAGAACCTTAAACTGATGTTGCCCACTGAACTACCACTAACTGGTGTTGAAAGCTTGACATTAATAACCACTCACTCTTGACATCAATGAAAAATTATCTACTAAAAATGTCCAACACATTGTACTCCTAAAATTATGTCACATCCTCCTCATGGTAGTACATATATATCCCATTTCATGTTATAATCTCCCATAGTGAGTTTAATATTTTAGCATTTTCATTTGCATGTAATTTTTCCACTATTTCCAATCATGACTTCAAATTTATTACAAGGATATATAAAATAATTATCTTGTTTGGCCAACCTAGGATCTATAAAATTGTGAGTGTTGCAAGATTCTAAGAGCACAATAGGGTTTTGTTTCTTAAAGTACCCTTTAAATTTCATAGTGTATGGGGCTAAACATCCAAAAAGAGCATTAAAGGAGATTTCTATTTTATCCTAATTATTTTCTTCTAGAATATTTGTTATTACTTTGACTTCGATGTCATCCTCTTCTTTAGGAGTGCAATCTCCAATTGTGTCCAAAATATATAATTTTTGTGAAATACATTTGTGATTAAGGGTGATTTTTTTATCACAATGGAAACAAAGGCCCTTCTCTCATATTTATTTCATTTCCTATGGGCTAATTCGTTTAATTGGTATGACTTTATTTATTTTTGGCTGGTGTATGTGTTTGGTGGTTTCTCAATTGAAAATATTCCTATTCATCATGGTTATTGATATTTTCTTCCACCATTAGTGCTAATGCCACTGCATGCAGCATATCGATAGGATTGAGCATTTGTACTTCTAGTAGAATTTCTTCTTTTAATCCATTAATAAATCAAATTTGAAAGAATGATGCATTGAGTACTGATGTAAGGTTTTCCAATTTCTCAAATTGCGTCTGGTATTCTCTTACTATAGATTTTTGGTGGAGTTTTGTGAGAGATCCTATGAAATCTTTGAATTTTCTTGGGACGAATCACAACATTAAGTTCTTTGTAAATTCGGTCCATGTGAGAGTACCTCTTGTATTTTTATACCATTGGTACCATGGTGTAATGATTTTCTCTAAGTGAAAAGATGTGATGTGTACTTTTTGTATCTTTAGAATTTGATATAAAGAGAAATATTGATTTGCCCTATATATCCAATTTGTGGGGTCACCTCCATAAAATTATAGGAAATTCAATTTGGTGATTCGAGGGAGGATTGATGTATGTGGTCCCCCTAGTAAATTTTTTTGCATTGGTATTATGTTTTGTTTTTCATCATGCATTAATGTCAAGTTTTGTTGTACCAAGTCCATAGAGTGATTTGTAGCATCCATTTTGGTTGATAATTCTGTATTGGAGGTGTCGATTTTCATAGTTAACTTTGCTATTTTTGCAACTATCTTATCTTCTAAATTATATTTCCAAATTGTCATTCCTTGTAGGACCTCTTTTGAGACTTCTTTCACAATATCTTTGGCAAGGTCTTGTGATCTTCTCCCATCAACCATTGCAATTTGGTTTTGAGAACCAAATTTTGTAAAAAAAATTAATTCAACTTTCCTTTTGGAAAAAAATTGTAAAATTGAGCAAATTTTTATTTTGGAGTAGAAAAAATTACAAAAATTTGCAATTTTATTTTAGATAATTAATTTCTTTCTATTTGAAAATTTTTGTTTTAGGTGGCAGAGTAGCAGGGTGGTGGTAGTAGAGGAGTGGGGATGGTCAGGAAGTGGAGTGGTAGTGACAGTGGTAGCAAAGGAGTGGGGGTGGCTAGGAAGCAGAGCAACGGTGGCATAGGAACAAAATGGTGGTGGCAGTGGTAGCAGAGGAGTGGGGGTGGCTAGGAAGTGGAGTGATAGTGGAAGAGGGGAGGTGCAGTAAAGGTAGAGAAGTCAAGTCAACAAGTCCACTAAGTGCTATTATAAATTTTATAAGTATCAATAGAGTGTTGGATCGAAGGTCCTTTGGTCACACAAAGGTATTTTGTATCTAGTGTGATCAAAGTCACAAACAAGGTATTATAATTTCCACCTTTTAAACTACTCTCGAGCTGAATGCATGTTAAATGTGGGATAATATTTTGAAAACCTTTTTATTCTTGTCTTTTTCTTGCTTTTTTTGATCATATTTTCTACCATTAATTTTTTTTGATGCCATCCAATTTTATTAGGTTTTAAAACTTTATAATATACTTTCAATTTATAATTTTTTTGGTTCTCTTGATTTGTGATGTCATCGAAGTTCAGAAATCATTCTGTAGATGTTTTTCAGAGTTCCCTTCACCATTAGCCGGAATAATTTTTTTTCGGTGCTGTAAATTGGTTAAATATGTTTATAAACCTTATAATATATTTTAACTTATATTATCTCATCAGTCCTTTTGCTCGATCATCATAGGACTGTCACTGTGCATGACAAACATGATTCTCTTCAACAATTTTACTCTAGTGACTCTATTTATGGTTGGTTATGACCAGAATACAATTGATTTTCACTGGTTTTATCAAATTTGCAACGGTTTCACAAAGTTGTAGCGGTGATATTGTGTTGGGTTTATGTGTGTCGATGAAAATAAAGTTTGAAGTTTGAAAAAAAATTATGATAATGGTGGAAGATTGAAATAGCCCTGATACAGATGGTATGTACCTCAAATTTTAAGAAGTAAGCTCATAATTAAAATGCATAATTGAAATTAAAAATCACTTTTTGGTAAAATAATCACTGTTTCATGAAAGGGAAAATCCAAACAAGAATATAATATGAATGCAAGGATGTCTTAAAGATATCCTATGAATTCCTATTTAGATATATCGATGGTTATGAATATGAAAGGATGTGTTGGTCCTTGAAATATAATAAAATATAATGAACAATTATTATTTCTAAGGAATCCAATCTTCGTCAAGGTCTTGATGGTTCAACTCCTCCACCTAGGCTGATATTAGACCAAGAGGACTTATTTAATATTTTGTATAATATTCTATGATATGTTATGGTAATAAATCCTAGAGTGGTATCAGATATAGAGACTATTTTTGTTTAGTTTGATAGATTTTATTTTATTAGCCACCATTTTTAATATTTAACTTTGTCGAGTTTGATAAATTTTATTTAGAGTATATCCATTTTAAAGATAGTAAATACTTGGACTCTATTTTTAAAGGTCTTATTGAGTAGATAAGACTATGGTATTTCCACTTGGTTGAAGGAAAACCAATAAAGACTAGGACTCAACTATATTGATAGAAATGAAGAACACAAGCTTATACAAGCTTAAAGATAGTAAATACAAGCTTAAAGTTATCTCAAAGTTATTTGGGAATCCTTCCCAATTACAATGTTTATGAGCCTCGGCCCAAAGGATATACCTTCCCCCAATCAGAATTTATGAGCCTCTGCTTAAAGGAGATACCTTTCCCCAATCAGAATTTATGAGCCTCTACTCAAAGAAGATACCTTCCCCTCTGCTCTGGAATTTATGAGCCTCTACTCATAAGAAAAATGTGCCCATACCTTTTTGGAGTAGAAGAAAATTGATCCTTAAAGCTGTCACCACACACAACCCTCAAACTTCCAACCAAGTTAGGGTTAGAACAAAGATAAATGAGAATATATAAAAATTTTCCTTAATACACATTTTAGCTCCTCTTCTTTAAAAAACAACCACCAAAGAAGCCAAAAACACAACAACCAAAACTTACACCTTATATCTCCATTTTAAAATTTAGCATAGAAAAAGACTAATCTCAAAAATACAACCAAAGAAATATCCCCTTATTTCTCCTATGTCTTTTAAACAATGCTAAACAATGCCAAAAATCATATCAAGAAAATAATCACACCTTATAATGGCTGCCCTTGAATAATCTGAAATTTGTGGCACAAAACATGTTTTAATAAAAACATGACTAATCCATGCATAGCTCCCTTCGTGGGGATCAAAACGCATACCTTCGCCTACGCAAGGCCCAAACACAGCCTTCACTGCCACTAGCTCACAAGGGGCTTACGAAGTCCAAGACGGACTTCCTTCCACATAAACGGTCAAGCTTTCTGAAAGCTTTTCAAACCACGAGCTCTCCTCTTTCGCAGCGTAAACAGAACATTCGATCACAACCAAACCAATTAATTGCCTTCAATTTTCCAAGTGAATTTAACCTTAGGAACCTTCTCATATATATAGTCCATATGTGGACTTTAGAACACGTCGGCTGCAAAGAAAAGTAATTTCGAATTTAATCAAAATTTGCTTTCTAAAGGGTTTAAAAACCCTTAAGTATTTTTAATAAATTAAAAATAATTTCTCCCTTAATTAATTAAATAATTAATTAATTAAAACCTTGAAGGGTTTTAAATAATAATTAAATAAATAATAAAGAGAACCTCCATTGGTTTTAATAAAAACCATTTAACTTGGTTTTAATGAAAAACCCTTGCCAATGGAATCTCTCCGGATTCTCTTGGAATCTTCCACCTTTGAAGCCAACACATCCTCTTAACATTAATGCCATTTCATTTTGACATCAATGAAAACTCATAGACAAGAATCTAGGATCTCAAACCCAAAATTGCCAACAATCTCCCCCTTTTTCATTGATGGCAAACCATGCTTCTCAACAACACAGAACCTCAACATAAACAACTCCCCCTATCTTGAGGCTCTCCCCCTTACTAAAATATCTCCCCCTTTGTCATCAATGGCAAAGGGTCACCTTTGGGGCTCGGGACTAAGAATGAGCCTCTTAGCTTAGTCCCTCCCCCACCTCCTGATGAGGTGATTAATTCTTGGGTGGGAGTAAAATTCCCATTGGGCACTGATCATCATCAACGTCTATAACTTCCTTGCCGGGCCTTCTCTTGAAATATTTGTCCATATTCCTATTCCTGTCACTGTTCTTGTTCTTTTTCTCATCCCTGTTCTTGTCCATGCCTTGATCCTTGGACCTAATCATGCCACTGTTCTTGTTCTTGTATTCTGGAATTTCAGCTCTACACTGTCTGATTGTGTGACCTTCATTGTTGCACTTGAAACACTTGACGATGTTGTTTCTCTAAGGTAAACCTGATCTTTGAATCCACCAGTTCTGACCAAACCTATTATGACCAAACCTGTTCTGGCCAAACCTATTCTGACCAAACCTATTCTGACCAAACCTGTTCTGACCAAACCTATTCTGGCCAAACCTATTATGACCAAACCCGTTCCTGTTATTTGTCTTGCAATAAACTGCCTTGTGCCCAAACTATTGACAATAGTAGAAATACCCTTGAAAGTAACTAGCACTTCTAAAACTGTCATTTACCTCCTTCACTTGAGCCATGCAATGTGAAGCCATGTGACCAAACCTATGACAAGCAAAACATCTACCTTGAAACTTTCCTTTAATTGACCTCTTAGGTTTTGAAAACTTCTTCTTCTCATTCTAAATTCTATTTTTTGTGCATGTATCATTCAAGGACTCCTTTTCTAAAATACTTTCCTCATCAGAACTCTCTTTCTTTTGGAGTCTCTTACTAGACTCTCCAACTTGTTCCTTGTGTGGCTTAACAAAACCAAGGCCTGTTCTATCTGTTGTCTTTCTTTGACCTTTGATGAGTGACTTAACCTTTTTGGAGCTATCTTGAAACCTGTAAAGCTTATCCTTGTACTCTTTAGTTTCCTCTTTCAAAGAAGCCATTTTATTTTCTAACTCACTATACTCAAGAACCTTAGACTCTAACTCATCCTTGAGTTCTTGTGTCTTAGCTATAGAGAAGTCAAGACTTTCTATAAGATCATCTCTCTTCATACAACATTCATCTAACTTATCCTTGAGTCTAGCATTCTTATTTCTTTCCTTTTCCAAAACACTAAGAGCACTAATAAGTTCACTTTCAAGATCCTTTATTTGTTTGCTTTTTGAATCATCAAAGCCTTTTTCAGATTTCTTATCACTAGAGGTGCTACCCTTTTCAAAAACCATACATGCATCTTCCTTATAGTTTTCTGAAGCATCCTCATACATACTAGAAACCAAATCATTATTTGTGCAATCATCCTCAAGGTGACCAAAATTTCCACATCTAAGACATTTCATGATAATGAATCTATGTTTCGGTTCTTCCTCTTTTTATGATATGAACAACATCTCATTTTCATTATCACTTGAAGAACTTTCACTATCACTACTAGAACACTTACTTGCTTTGTCTAGGTAGAAACTCTTCTTGTGCTTTTTAGAATACCTCTTTCCTTGATTGTTGTGCTCATCTTTATTTTTCCTGTGATGCTTGTGCTTTTCAGAATCCTGTTTATCTTCATCACTTTCATTCTTGGGAATAGTACGATCAGTAGCATAATGACCAAACTTTCCACAATTGAAACATCTTACATTTTTCATACTTTTGTGCTTTCTAGAGAACTTGCCTTTCTTGCTGTAATATGCCTCTTCATCACTAGAAGACTCATCACTATCTTGAAGTTGTTTACCCTTGGATTTCTTGGTAGCCTTGAAAGCTGCCTCTTTCTTGACATCAACCTTCACTTGAGTTCTCAACTCAAATGCTACAAGTATACTATGGAGCTCATCATTTTTTAACTTATCCAAATATTTAGCTTCCTCAATAGCAAAAATATTTTCACTAAATCTATTAGGAAGAGATCTTAAAATCTTATCACAAACATCATTTTCAGCAAGCTCAAGACCTAAGTCTTTCATGGAGTTAACAACCTCATCCATACGAAGCATGTAGTCACTAATATTTTCATCATCATTCATCTTGAGTTGTTCAAACATACCTTTGAAGTGTCTCAACTTGGCCTTTCTAACATTTGTATCACCTGTATGAACCACCTTCAAATATTTCCACATTTCACTAGTTGTCTTGCAGTGAATCACTTTGGTGAGATCCACTTTCTGTAAGCCTTTCAGGATTGCATTCATTGCTTTTGAATTGCTATGATGTAGAAGCATTTCTTCTTTAGTATTAGGACCATGTAGAGGAATAGTGTACTCATCTTCAATCACTTCCCAAACTTCATTCCCAAGTGCCATTAGATGAACCTTCATCCTTGCACTCCAAAGACCAAAATATGACCCATCAAGAATAGGTGCTGCATTGTCACTTGAATGATCCATTGTGTTCTTTACTAGCTTTTCCTTCAAGCTGTTAAACTTTTCGAAGGCACCTGCTCTAATACCAATTGAAGAACACAAGCTTATATTGAGAGGGGGGTGAACAGTATAAGACCTCTTTTTACTTTTTTCTTTATACTTCAAAACAGTAAAGCAATATACCCAAAGCAATATCAAAGTAATGCACAATATCATCCACAAAGTGACACCAATTTTAATGTGGTTCACCCAGAATGGCTGGGCTATGTCCACAAAACTTTTCTCTAAAATTTATCTCAAAGTTCTTTGGGAATCCTTCCCAATTACAATGTTTATGAGCCTCAGCCCAAAGGAGATACCTTCCAATCATAATTTATGAGCCTCTGCTCAAAGGAGATACCTTCCCCCAATCAAAATTTATGAGCCTCTGCTCAAAGGAGATACCTTCCCCTCTGCTCTAGAAATTATCCCTCAGAAGATCAACTGCCTCTACCTCTTGCCAACATGTGGAACTCCTTTCCACCGAAGACCTCTTGTCCTCAATGCTTAGCCTAAGAGACCTCTGCCTTCTATGATCACGTCCAAAGTATCTCAGCAACCTGTACCAAACATAGTTAATCGGTCTAGTACAAGTCTTCCTCTATTTTTTAGATCTATCCAACTCTTGAACAAATCAATCCTCTGCATACAAGCCTTCTCAAAGACTTGCCAAATCTGTCCTCAAGTTCTTCTCATAGAACCAATGCACCTCTATCCTCAAGTTCTCTGATAGAACTATCAAACTCAGCTCATAAGTCCTATGCTAGGACCTGTCAAAATCTGATCACAAGTCCCCACCGAAACCTATCCAAAAATTGCTCACAAGTCCCCATTGGAACCTGTCAAAAACTGCTCACAAGTCCCCACTGGAACCTATCCAAAAATTCAACAAGCTCACCAAGAAAAATTTTCTTAGTAGGAAATCACAAAGTGAATTGTTAGAGACCCAATGTGATTTTTCAAACTCATAGAAGCATAAAGAGAATTGTTAGAGACTCAATATGTTCTATACTCAAATCCCAATCTCAAAACTCAACCCAAATCAACTCAGGTCAATCTCAATCTCAAATCTGAAAACCCAACTCAATATCTGAAATGGATAGGATAGAATGTTTTCTTTCAAGAACATGAAATCCCAAAAATTGCCAACTATGCAAAGAATCACATAACAATGATACTCATGTTCTTTTCACCATCAATTAGGGTTTTAACAACAATGCTCATCAAACAAGGTTTAGTCAACCAACACCATTCAACTCAACATCAACCTTGAAGCATTCAACCAATCATCACAAGAAAAGGAAACAAGTAGAAATCCTTTTCCCTCCAAAGATATTTGAACAAAAAAACCACCAACAAAATATCACCAAATGCAAATAATAACTTGCTCAAATCAACTCAATGGAGTAAGCCCAATATCATGAATCAAGTAAAGCAATAACTTGATCAAACAACCTCTATGGAAGCAACTCAACCATCAAAATCAAAACAGTCAACCAAGGGTTCCACCAACTCAATGCAAGTAGCTAGACTCACAAATATAAACCCTAGTGCACAAAGCTTCCACTATCTCAAACCAAAAATTATGCATTCACCAAAAACTCTCCTTAAGGATAACAATGCATAAGTAGTCTTCAAAAAACCAGAAAATAGGATTTACACCCAACCAAAGGAAACCTAGTTGAAAACCTTTTCACTCCAACCTTATTTCAGAAAAACATACACCAATCATACTCATAAGAAAAATGTGCCCATACCTTTTTGGAGTAGAAGAAAATTGATCCTTAAAGTTGTCACCACACACAACCCTCAAACTTCCAACCAAGTTAGGGTTAGAACAAAGATAAATGAGAATATATAAAAATTTTCCTTAATACACCTTTTAGCTCCTCTTCTTTAAAAAACAACCACCAAAGAAGCCAAAAACACAACAACCAAAACTTACACCTTATATATCCATTTTTAAATTTAGCATAGCAAAAGACTAATCTCAAAAATACAACCAAAGAAATATCCCCTTATTTCTCCTATGTCTTTTAAACAATGCTAAACAATGCCAAAAATCATATCAAGAAAATAATCACACCTTATAATGGCTGCCCTTGAAGAATCCAAAATTTGCGGCACAAAACATGTTTTAATAAAAATGTGACTAATCCATGCATAGCTCCCTCCGTGGGGATCGAAACGCAGACCTCCACCTATGTAATGCCCAAATGCAGCTTTCGCTGCCACTAGCCCACAAGGGGCTTATGAAGTCCAAGACGGAATTCCTTCTACATAAACGGTCAAGCTTTCCGAAAGCTTTTCAAACCACGAGCTCTCCTCTTTCGTAGCATAAACAGAACATTCGATCGTAGCAAAACCAATTAATTTCCTTCAATTTTCCAAGTGACTTTAACATTAGGAACCTTCTCATATTTATAGTCCATACGTGGACTTTAGAACACGTCGGCTGCAAAGAAAAGTAATTTCGAATTTAATCAAAATTTGCTTTCTAAAGGGTTTAAAAACCCTTAAGTATTTTTAATAAATTAAAAATAATTTCTCCCTTAATTAATTAAATAATTAATTAAAACCTTGAAGGGTTTTAAATAATAATTAAATAAATAATTAAGAGAACCTCCATTTGTTTTAATAAAAACCATTTAACTTGGTTTTAATGAAAAACCCTTGCCAATGGAATCTCTCTGGATTCTCTTGGAATATTCCACCTTTGAAGCCAACACATCCTCTTAACATTAATGCCATTTCATTTTGAAATCAATGAAAAATCATAGACAAGAAGCTAGGATATCAAACCCAAAATTGCCAACAATAAAGGGCCACCTTAGAGAAAAATTGGACAATTAATATTCATTAGAAACCAACTTAGAGAAAAGTTGTATAGTGTAATTGGAAAATTTGGAGATTGAATATTGTAGGTGAACCAACCTATTAGGAAGTTGGTCATTCAAGGATATAACCACCCTAAAATTAATATTATTTAAATAAGGAGAATAATTATTAATAGATTAAGGCAGAAGCAACTTAGGAGAAAGTTGGTAATTTAAGAAAGAGTTATCCTTACATTTGATATTGGGTTCTCTAGTAAGGAAGAGAATCATATTAGGTTCATAGGTGTGACATAAAACATTAAATATTTTATATTTACTATAGATATTTATCTTAGAAGGTTGAGAAGCTTCCTACAAAATATAGAGAATAATTTTGGCTTCTAAGGTTTTTAAAGAGAATAGAATAGTAGAGAGAAGAAATAAATAGTTTCTGTGATAAAGGAAAAGCAAAATAAAATATTAAGAAAATTATAATATAAGCAAAGTGTAGAGAAAAATATTCTAAAGATACTTGAAGAAATAAATATACTCACTACATCACTAAATAAGTATAAGTTGTTATTCTAAGGTAAGTTCCATCAAGATTAAGAGTGCTAATATTTGATTATTTATTATTCTTAAGGCAATTGTATATAGAAGGAGGATTAAGAAGTGGAAAAATATGAATTAGTCCTAATATAGAGGCACTAAGAGCATATGACCAACAACCAGATAAGAATAGGAAAGAAAGCTCATAGTAGGAGCTATGGAAAGAAAAAATAAGATAGATCACTTAAGGTGAAAATAATTTTCTAGTGAAGTGAATCACTCATTGAAAGAGAAGCTAAGATAAGAATACAACCTTCATTAATAGTCTTAAGCACTAAAAATTCCCATGCACTAGCAAGTAACCTAAATCCTATACACCAACAAGCACCAATGAAAATCTTGTTCACCAACACATGGACTATACACCAGTAAGCACCAAAGAAAACCATGTTCATAAACACATGTACTATAAAAAATGAGTGGATAGAGCACCTATTAGAGACTAGAGTACCAAAACATGATTTGAGCACCAACAAGTGACCAAAAGCACTAGCTAGATACCAAAGCACTAGTGAGTGACCTATGAATCAACAAAAGCAAGAGGATCAGTAGACTAGCAATTATGTAGTGGATTGTGAAGAAGGTAAAGAGAAGCATAGATCGGAGTGAATTGGAAAGCTAGAGCATCAAGTATAATTAAAGCAAAGAGACAATAAACACTAGATATAATATAAGAAAACCATGTGAATGCATAATGCTTGATAACGTTACTTGTAGTAGTAACATATTCACCAATAGGCGTAATGGATTCAGGAAGCACAAAAGGTTTTATAATGATAAGTGACTTTAGGGTTAACCTTAGTAGGTTTTAATATTAACTTATAATGAAGTAAATGAGCTAAAGTTTTTCCAAAAAATGTGCATCTAGTAAGCATGTAAATCTAGTGAATGTTGAGCTTCATCCCTGGATGCTAGGGCTAGCACATCCATGAACATTGAAAGTGCATTCAAGCCAACTAAGGGGGAAATAAAGGTTAGATATATTTATATTTTAATTATATTTATTTGAGGATCCATATTATGATTATAAGCTTAAAAAGTAATTAGTAGAATTTATAAGGATTAAATAGAAATTAAAGTATTTCAAATTTTTTGAAAAGTGTGGAGTGATAAGAATTTCTATGTTAATTAGTTGATTTGGTTATTTCAGGAATTTGAATTTTTTTAAAAGTATCTTTTAGATAGAATATTTATTTTAAGTTTTTTAAATTTTAAGAAAATTTGAATTAGAAAAATAGAAAGTTTTTAAATATTTTCAAATTTAATTTTGGAGTTAAAAGTTTTTCCACAACAAAGGTTTGGAAATTAAAAAAATACAAATTTTATATTTGAGTTATTCTTGAATTAGGGAGTTATAAGGTTTACTACTTCAAAGCAAATAAATCATTGAATTGATCCATATCATGGAATACATTATTAGAAATTCATTTAGTGAACAAGTTAAAACGTTTTTTCAATATTTGATAGATGATATTGATAAAAATAAAAAAATAAAAAGATTACTAAATAATATTGAGAACTCAAAATTAGATCTTTTCACTACTAAATATCAATCTAGTAATTCATCAAACATAAATTCTATCATAGAATATGTATATATTCAAAATGTTATACATTATCAAATCTTGCAACATATTTATAAGGAAAACAAATAAAGAGAAGCCTTGGTTGTGCATAAATGGTTACATTATTTTCTTAAGGAAACAAAATAACTTGAAGCACTAACAAGGAAATATAAAATGAAGAAAAAACATTACAAGTGCAACTATTGTAATAGAATTGGTGATGAAAAAGTGAATTGTTGGAATTTTTATCCATGTAAATATTGTGGAAGAAAATATCATTCTCTAGCATCTTGTTGGTACAAAGAAAAATATTGTGGAATATTTGAAAGGGAACTATTGTTCAAATTAGGAAATATTTTTCAAAACTTTATTTTTAAAGCATATCCTAACAAAGCAAAGTGTTCAATTTCTAAAATGTAGGAAGGGAAAACAATTTATAATAAAATATTTAGAAAACAAGGAAAAGAAAAATGGATCAATTATGGTCCAAACTTATCTTGTAGAGTTGTTAGGAATAAGCCACATATATCAAATATTCAAAAAGAAGTTCAAAATTTTCATGCATAGGAACTTGAAGCCAAAGAAGAAGAAATTCAAGAAATTCATGATCCCGATCATGTAGATCTAAAGATGAAAGAAACAAAGAAAGAAAACAAATAAGAACTCAAAGCATAACTCAAGCAAGAAGATGAATCTAGTAGATATCAAGTAGAATATTATGAATAGTGTAAAGTCACTTGAATATTGAAGATAAAAACAAAGGCCAATATTGAAGACTAAAGTCTTCAATAACCAAATAATGTAATACATGAGGTGTTGAGGTATGTTACATTATTTGGTACATGTTAATGTACCTCCATGGTACTTTCATGATACATTTGTAAATATGCAATAGATTAAATTTGATTCTATAGTTTAGAGTGTGATTTATATTTCCTCTTTTATGTAAGTTTTAGTATGCAAGAAATGCACAAGTGTCATGTAACTTAGATTGCAAGTGTAAATTGAGATAATGTGCACAAGTGTATTATATGTAAGAGTGCACATATGTAATGTGAGGATGTGCATAATTTTCCTATATTAGGAGTGCATGTAGGAGACAAAGAGTCATGTAGATGTGTGCAAGTGTCTTAGATTCAAGTGTTTATCTAGTATGCAAGTGGCAAGTTGATAAGCCAAGAGTCATGAGACTTGGCATATGGAGAGCAATAGTCAAGTACTTAAAGAGTCATATTACTATGGCTATATTATGGAGACAATTTTCCATAGGAAAATAATACAATTAAGATATATCATTATCTTATTGTAACACGAAGTAGAGTAATAAATCTTGCATAATTTTTTGAGTAGTTAATATTTTAAGTTTTTTTCATACATAGCCCATGAACATATTTACTTTCGTATTTCAGTATATAAATTAAATTTATTGTTTAGTATTTGATATGAATATTAATTTTCTCATATTATTCTACTCATATCATTATTAATTTGGCATTTAATATTGTGGCTATTTTATATTGGGACCTATGTAATATTCTATTATATTGTGTGGTAGTAAGGCTTAAAGCATACAATTGCTCAAATCAGCTACTTGATAGGTGGAGGGAGATTTAGGGCTTCTCATATACTTAGCTTTGGGTAGTTGTCTTGTTCATTCTTTTCTTTTGGGAAGACGTGTATCTCTGTCCTTATGTAGTAATATTTTCACTATATTTTGGTGACTCATAGGGGACTATCGCTTGCAAGAGTTTAAGGAACCTAGAAGAAATAATCTTATATTTGGGCATAGATTCTATGGGGTATATCTAAGAGGCTTACAAATTTGAAAGAGGAGTGGATTCATATGAAATTTTAAGAGAGTCCTCCTCTTATAGACCTTCTATTGATGAAGCTTTAAAGCATTTAGTCTCATTAGTCCTTCTTATAAATCTTTCCCATGCATTTGAATTAGTGATGGTATAGTTATCTATTACATTGCCATAAGATTGGTGGTTATAGATGTATTTTCATTGATTTGATGGCCATCATGTGTAACACATGAAATTATTATCTCAATCCATTCTCATTAATCATTGGTTCTTTTGATTCATGCAACCTTCCAGTGGTATGTTCTCCAAAAATACTTTCCATGGGTGCTTTGAATTTTTTTCCCTCTTTATATGTCATATTTATCTCAACTTGTAACTATAGTACTTGTAATTTACTATATTTTATTTGAAAGTCACATATTTACAATATATCACATGCTCCAATGTGCTACCGCAAACCAACTATTATACTCAAGGCTTCGTCATTAAAATTAGTAATGACTAGACTAAAGTGATCCAAACTTCTATCCATATTCATTGTTCAGCTATGGGGGTGTGTCCTACTAGTTTTGGTGAATAGTGGATTGTTGTTGATTTACTGACCTCTAGTATGGTGAGATCTTCTTGTGCTTTATATGTGACCACTCTTGGTGATTCTAATTCCTCACATAGATTTTTCCTTGATATACTATTGGCCCATTCATTCATCTAGTCATAGAGTACCTAGGTGCACACTTCATCCCAAAGTGTTATACATTTTACCTCTTACTTTATGACTAGGAAAGCGCATTCATCTTTGCCCTTGATTAATAGAATATGATTAAGATGATACATGTGAAAGGGATCAAAATAAATTTGTATCTTGATGCATTGTGGGTCCTAAGGAACATGTGGTTCTAGTCCAAAGAGAGATACCCTCTAATATTTGCAATAAAGTCATGGTATAGACATATACCAAATGTAGGTAAATCAATCACTACTACTTCTTGAAAATGTGTATAGTGATATTTATTTGTCCTTGATGAGGTCAAGGATAGGAATTAGAATTTTGTCTAGTTACACCTCCTCTTTATTTATTGGTATATAGGCCAACTCCAAGGTGTTAGCCACTCTTTTTGGCATGACCGAGGTACTTGCCCCAGAATCCACCAGGAAATTATGGATGAGTTTATTCCTGCATATGAGTGTTATATAGAAAGACTACGACTTAGGCCTATTAGGAATAAGACTAAATATTTGTATAATGGCATACTCTTTATAATTTCTAGTAATATTCTACTTATCCAAGTATTTTTCCATCTACTTCATTTATTTTTAGTAGGGTGAGGAAATATTATAGTGGAATAGGTATAATGGACCTCTTTAGGTGCTCAAAAAAATTACAAGATTCTAATGGCTTGGCTTATCCTAGCCAAATCCATCTATGTTGGCCTGGTTTGACCTGTTTTGACCCGCTCGATCCATTCTTGTATGTTTCGGACTGTCACGACCTACCCAACTCATTCTTATATCTTTAGACCCCTTCTTGCCCCTCATGTCATTTTGATTTATTTGACATCTTCTTGCTCGGTTTGACCTATTCCATTCTGCTCGACCTGTTACTGTATGTTTCGGCCTATCGTGACCTATCCAACTCATTCTGATATTTGTAGACCCGTTCTTACCTATCAGGTCATTTCTGCTTGTTTGACACATTTCGGCCTACTTGAACCCTGCTTGCCCATTCACGATCATTTTGGTCGAGCCCAACCTATCCCATCGACTTTGACCTTGCCTTCCTAGGCCATTTTATCAACTTTGACCCTGCTTGTTTGAGTGCAACCCATCCCATCAACTTTGACCTTGCTTCCCTAGCCCATTTCATCTTGTTTCATCTCATTTCGATCGTCTCGGCCTATGTTTTCCTGCTCGGCTTGTCCTAGCTGAATCCATCTGTGCTTGGCTTGGTTTGACCCGTTTTGACTCGCTCGACCCATTCTTGTATGTTTCGGCTTGTCACGGCCTACTCAACTAATTCTTATATCTTTAGACCCCTTCTTGCCTCTCATGTCATTTCAGTTTATTCAACAAATGGATTGGAATTTAGCATATTTCATGGGATCTATTAGGTCTTGGGTGACTCAATGTTTGGGTTGGGTGATTGGACTATTTTTTGTAGGAGTTGCTTTGGCATTATTCATTTTGGTACTAGTTTCTTTACATATTCTTGCCTCATCTCCTTGCTTTGGCTAGTTTTCATTCTATTGACTTCCTATATTTAGTTTTATTCCTTTAAGCCTTCTCAACTACTCCTTTTCTCTCTTGTGATAAAAATGGACTACACATGGGTTTGATTGTTTGGTGGTACATCTGTGTGTCTAAGGATGTTATAGACTTATTGCTCATCCCATGTCACTAGAGTCTACTCTAGTGTTATGATTCTTGGAATAGTTGACCTTGATGGTGATATGGCTCTAATATGTGGGCTGAGGTAGTGGACATGTCACCTATAGGATATTTTTGTACCTAGGATAGTAGGGATTAGGGTAATACTATGGTTAGCCATATGGATCTCATGTATCATTATTTTGAGTAGGGGCTATCTCTCGTTAGATTTAGAGACAATGGTTCCATAAGGATGGGTACGAGTATTATTTACCTTTTAGGATCTTAGGGAGGATAAAACTCTCTATTGGGCTAAGGAAGGTACCTTTGATATCCATTTATGAGAGGCTAGTATCCTTGGTTACAATGCTAGTAGGGGGTCTTGGGTATTCTAAGAACTAAATATTTGGAAATAAATTTGGCATCTAATGGATATAATCTCATTATTCATGTATCTCATGTGGTTTTGTAATTTCTCTATTTACAAGTATTGAGAGACCAAAGGAGTTATACTATGGATAGACGAAGGGAATTACATAGAGGCTTGACCAAAAATAGAGGTTGACTAGAAAGTGGTGGGTTTATTGTCAAAGGAGGTTGATACAATGGTTGCACATCTAGGAGAAGAGGTATGGGAGGAATAGGAGCTAACATTTCAATTTGGATGAGGTCTATCTCAGCCTGAATGGCTATACCAGAGGCTACTGGTAGTGATTTAGCTCTTGTTTTTACCATCGTAGATATTTTAGAATTGATTACATTTAAGTAGTAGATAAAATCCATACCTAAGATGGGTCATATCTCTTCTAGGATCCTATACCAAGACTTACACAATATAGCATTGAAGTCATCCATGGATTCCATAGGGAACCTTTTGTTGGTTTTTAATTATTCTAATAGAGATACTCCATCCATTTTATCCCCAAACTTTTATCCATAAAAAAATTTACAAATTGGTTCATGTTAGTGATAGAATATGAAGTGAGTAACATGTACCACTCTTATGCTTTTAATTTGAAAGAGGTTACTAAAAGTTTAAGTGCAAAATTTTAGTTTGTAATGTTATATAAAGCATAGAGGTGGGTCATATGTTGAAGATGCTTAGTTAGAGTTATGTCCTATTTCATAAAATATGGTAAGGATTTTAGAGTAGAGATCAAAATCTCATCCTAGGTAGCCAAGGCTACTAGAGACTACAAGGGACCACTATCATTCAATTCTATAATCCTAATCTACTTTAGATTTTTCTATCATAAACCTATTTATTTGTTACCAAATTTTAGATGGGTGAAAAGACTTTGAGAGTTTGATCTCGTACTATACCTTATGGTGGGCCTTGAGCTCAAGAAATTATTTATCTATCCTTTATTGCTTTTTTTGGGTTCTTTTCCTTTTCTTATGTACTGTATTTTCTAGGTGGTGAGTGCTTCTATTCAAAATATGGGGATTCCCACCAAAAAATCAACTTGTAATGGTAACTTCTTTAGGCTCTTCTATAGTAGAGTTGCTAAGTCAATATTCAAGGTGCTTTAACAAGTAGGGGATTGAGGCCTTCATCAAAATATTAATTTAACTTCTATTTTAGAAATAAATTTAGCAATTGGTATCCCATCGTGTATGCTAAAATAATTTTTAGGGATTGAATATGGTCCTTACACTCTAATCACCATGACCCACTACAATACAATTCTCACTAAGTGTGTTTGGTGTCCATTCCTTACATGAAGTGCTATTTCAAGAAATTTAGGAATAATGGGATGATGCTTCTTTAGATGACCTCCAATTTTTTTTACCAAGGCTAGATCATTATTTGGATGCAATATTTAACACTCTCCTCCTATGCTAGCCTAACCTATCAGATTCTTACTTGGAAATAGAGAAAAGAGAGAAAAATAGTATAACCTAACTAGCCTAAACTATGGGTGGTGATGCACCAAATATTATAATTTACATCTTGTATACTATGGGTATTATTGAACACATGAATCAAAATATGACAACTAAAATTGAACATAGTCCCAACCACATATGACTACAAATTGAAGAACCATAATTGAAAGTGTAGATAGATGTTATTCATAGCCTCCCACAAAAAGATATATGAATACAAATACCAAAATAGGATTTCAATTAGTCATAGATCCTTGTATTTATATTAAAAATTGCATTACATTCATATATAATTGAAAGAGGATCGATGTTCTATACATGTAATGACTCAAGACTCAAGTCTATATTGATGTAAAAAATAGAAAGAGATAAAAATTGCTCAAGGTTAGATATTAGACATGGAAACAATTCGATCCCACTATTTGGACCCAAACATGAACATTTATAATATTTACATAAAAATTCAAAATAGAAAATTCCCTCCCAAAAGGCTATGGGTGGGATAACCTACATCGTTTATTTTTTTTGAATCAAAGGATCTTATTTGCATTTATTTCTAGTGTTTTGGAGCTAATAGGTGGTCTAATCACCATAAATGCTTCCATAGGTGGTATAACTTTCTTTTAGAGGTGTAATTAATGAACTTATCTTTCCTTCATCAAAACTCAATCTCAAATGATGGATTTTGTCCATGGAGCCCTACCTTAGTGGTTGTGACTGTAGCGACCTCGAGATGCATGCACCGCTTTACTCTACTTGCAATATTATACCCAATATGAAATGAAAGACCATGAAAAAACATATAACACGAAAGTAACAAATATGGATCTCTTTATTTGTATTGAAACTCGGTTACATGTCGATCCCTCTTAGGGATACCCATTTTGATACAATGAATTACAAGTGAGGAAGAAATCCCCTAGCAAGGGGTGGTACACTTTCACAAGCTTCTTAGTTCCGTACATAGAAATGTATGAGGACTTATAGATGTCTCCTTCTCTAGTTCTGATTTCTAGAGGGATCCTCTTGCTATTGTATATTGTAGCTTATGTCCGATGAACCTGTGGCCCTATAAGAAATGAAATAACAACACGCTTAGATGTCTGAGATTGCCTCCTCAAATGAGGTTGTTAGCAATGAATATACTCAAATGAAATAAAGTGCAATTGAAACTAATGCTATGAATGCGAATGAATTAAATGATGCTATGCTAATGATATGCCAAAAAAAATAATGAAACTAATGTATAAAACCCTAAGCTAGGCCTGCGGGCCATTGTCCAATGATAGAGATAGCCAAAGTGAATCTTGTTCTCTTTGCTCAAAAGCTATGGATCAAATCTTGTATCCGATGTTGAAATGGTGGTTACTATACTTTCCAATTTGTCAGGGCTTCATCGTAAATATGATCTCCAAGGGAAAACTCTCCAAGTATCAAAATCTCTCCTCAATGATCTAATGCATTCCTGTATCGCTATATTGATTGATTCTCTCTGATCTATCCTCTATCTGGTGATCTTAGGCTTGCAAATTTTAAAGTGCGTGAAACCCTAAAGTCTATACTCAAAACCCTAGGATTGAATTCCTCATGCGTAGTGAGTGTTATCATGAGAAGATTTTTGTCTTTTCTATGTTTAAATACTAGTTAACTAAAGTCTAAATTCAGACTCAAGTCTTCTATGTGAACTGGTTATGAAGGGGAATGCAAAGCTACCCTTGCTCACCTTTATTGCATGTAGACTGCCACTTCCACATTTTATTAGGCCTGTTTGTTGGCAAAATAATTTTTATGGTTTATTCGCTATCATCTACGGCCACTAAGATTTGGCCGCTGTTGTCTGCAGTGGCTAAGGTTTGGCTGCTCTAAGCTTGAGTGGCTAAGATCTGGCTGCTTTGGTCTTGAGCAGCTAAGCTTGGATGGGCTCAGAATGCCCCAAATGGGTGATGAAAACCACTTTTGATGCTTGGAAAGTCCAAGGTTATGTCCTATGATCTTATTAATGTGCCTATGTGAGTAGCTCCCCTAAACATGACATAATTTAGGTGTCTACAGATGCCCTTTTTGCGATGTGCTTATGTGGAAAACACAATGCTGAGCAAAAACAGAGACTGATATGCTTGTAAGGTGTATGGTGGTCAATGGTATGACCAACGCCTGATGGCCCAATCATGCAAGATGGTGCACATCATTTGAATCATTTACTCAATGTTCATAGGACTTAACTTAGCCAAGTGGCTCATGCACGTTCAATTTGCATTCATTCCTCAAACTCAACCGGGTAGCTTCAGCTGCTACAATTAGATCCGATCGGAAGGATAACTACAAATTGGAGATGTCATGTATGATTACGTTCCTATGAAACAAGGGAAATTATGTGATTATTGTATGCAATGATTCATAGGATGAACACAATTTTGATATGATCAAGTGATCTATTGTTGATTTTGACTATGATTATTTTGAAGATTTTAACTACCTCCTCACACAGTGAATTGGTGAGGAAAAGGCGATGAATAAAGTGAAAATTTGCTTGACCAATATGACTAACTTGATTTATTTCTAATATTTTTTCTTTAAATGGGTGAACCCACATCCAAGTGTGACTCCAACTATTTATGATAATAATTCATATCTATCCTAAGGAGCGGTTTGGCTATCAAGAGCCTTCTTAGGGAGTTGGGATGAGTGATTCTATTTATGCTCATATTGTATCACTTTGGCTCAATGTTTTTGATTTCATAAGGGAACGAAGATGATTTTATCTCACCCATGGAGAAGTCTGACCATTTTGGTCTTCTTAGGGATTGAAATGATGCATCGTGGTTCCAAAATGAATGTTTTTGTTCTTAGGGATTGAAATGATGCATCGTGGTTCCAAAATGAATGTTTTTGCCCCAAGTAGCCTTATGGTAATTTACTCATCTTATCGAGTTGCATGGAGTGCGAGTCGCTGCAATCACCAAGTTGATAAAGTAGGTAACTAAATACAAGGTTTGCTTGAGAATTTGTTTTTATGCAATTGTTTTGTTATTTTTATCATTATGGTGATTATGAACCACAAAAATATGCTTATTTGATGTTTTTGGTTGCTTATCTTGGAGGGAAACAACTTATTTTTGCTTAGGATCTCGGCCGCTGTCAGTTCCAATGGCCACCAAGTGCCTAGTTGTGGCCGCTCTCGTCCTAGGTGACCACAAGATTCGATCCGCTGACATCAGAAGTGGCTAAGGCAATATAAAATATACCCTAGGGTTTTGTATTTTCACTTTGCCATCTATCAATTCTGCTTTCTTGAGCTCTAAGGTGAAAGTGACTTCTACAACTTGGAGTGTTTCTACAATTTGGAATATTATGGTTCCACGGGGTGAAGCATATTTAGGTGGAGGAGCCGAAGCTTCTCGAGTACTCCCTCAAACCTTAACCCTTCTTGTTTATTTTTGTTTTGGGTAAAACTGAACCACATTAAGTAATTTGTAATTGAACCCCATTAAGCTTGCTGGCAACGAATCAAAACTTGTAACTAGGCTTAGTTTAGGTTTTTATGTGGTGGGCTTATACCCATTTTGTTTTTGTTGTTTTTGTTACATTTTTTTGGTATTTTTTGGCCTAGGGCCGACATGTCTACCTCACTACCCATTGGTTGTTGTTGATCAGAGTAGCCAGGAAGGCCTGCAACTTGGCCGCTATGGCTAGCAATGACCGATTTGAATCCCAACAATAAAAAAATTGATCGTTGGGGTTTGGCCACTGTTAGTTTCAACGATCGATTTCTAGCCATTGTAGGTGACAACGGCCAAGAACACAGTGAATTTTTTTATTTTTGGTGCATTTTTTGGGTTGATTTTTTTTTTTTTTTGAATTTTTGATTTGTTTGATTAGGTGCAATTTTGTCCCTTTGCTTAGACTTAGAATAGCCTATCATATTTTGCACCATTTTCATGTTTATTATGAATTATGCCTTAGATGCATTGTAGTTATGATTCATTTTATTTTGTTGTTAGATTCTTACTGCTCGAGCTTGGGACTCGAAGCTCATGAATACACTTTTACCCCTCTTGGATGCTGATGATTGGGCTTGGATCAAAGCCCATGGGATTCAGTATGTCACCAGACTACCCAAAATTATGGCAGATCATGCCTACCTTATGGATTTGGTCCATTTATGGGACCCTCAGACCAATACCTTCCACTTTCCTACCGGTGAGATGACCATCACACTGAAAGATATGTATAGGATATTCTAGATCCCCTTTGATGGAGTGGTCATTGTCTCTTCAACCACTAATGATCAGACTATTGTTTTCACTTGGGTGTTCGGAGGGCACTCTACGTAGGCTCTCAAGGACACCAAATCTAGGGGAGTGTCTATATCTAAGTGGTATGAGGTGAATATCTTCTCTGTGAGGCATGTAGTGTTGCTGATAATCATCAGCAATATTTTGATTCCAAATTACTCAGGTTTGAGGTTCTTGTGGAACCTTTTGGTGATGGTTCATTATTTATTGGATAGTGCAGAGCCTATCATCTATGCATGGGATAGATATTTTTTGGCTCAATTCTATGATGAGTTGTACCACATCCATCGATGAGGTCGCATAGGTATTTCTTGAAGCTTGCTTCTACAAGTATGGGGATGGGAGCACGTCAAGGTAGATCATCCTAGAGGGATTCCTACTAAGATTGCAATTGTGGAGGAGTGGATGCAGTGTTATGCTACTAGATGGGCTTGAGAGCGCAAGCTACGCAAGAGCCACCCTCATGTAGGGGAGCTTCCCAACTACACTGCTACTTTTATTGGATTGAAGGCTGGTGATGTCATGTGGTGACCATATCATGAGTACCCAAATTGGGATGATCCTAATAGTTTCACAATGAGGATGCAGTGTGAGTGGTGTCTCATCAACCACAAGGTTGACATACAGGAGTATTTATTCTACTCTCAATTTATTCATTAGTACGGGTTACAGCAGGATGTGCCTTTGGTTCTATTTATATATAGGCGTATCATAGGAGGGATATCTCCCCTACCATATATCACATTTTTTTAAGCTAAGGAGGATGCCCTAGAAGTTGACCTAGGAGTCACTGGGGGTGTTATAGAGGCATACACTCAGTGGTGGGGGGATTGAATGTGGGATGGCGATGATAGCTTGGGTCACGAGGATGATGGCAGAGGTGATGATACAGATACAGTAGGGCATAGATTTTGAGCTAGGACTAAGGTATGGTGCCAAATAGTAGAGTAGGTGGCAATGAAGGAGTAGGAGGCTCTTGTAGAGGATGAGAAGGAGCTAGAGCCCGAGGAGAGAGATTCTCCTCTAAGAGCACAACTACATGAGATCGAGTCCAAGCTCCAATTGACCAAGATCTAGGTAGAGAAATGAGATGCCACTATTACACAATGGGATGCCACCATAGAGTAGCTCACACTATAGATCTAGGGTTTGCAAGCTACTATTTGGGGCACTGTTGCTAGGATGTAGTTTGTTGTACCTCCGTCTACTCCATAGAAGATAATAGGATCTTTGGGATCTAACCGCTATCTGAATGTAGGCGGAGGAGGATTGACCATTTGGTGAATGGTAGCTAGGTCAAAAGGTCTCCCAAAAAACCATATATGAGGGTCTATGGCATGAAGTGCCACCTCTCTCTCTACCAACGTGTCAATTTTTTGCAAGAGATAAGGCCCAAGATAAGCCATCTCAGTTTCAAAGTCAAAGTCGTCATCACTTATCTAGAAATCATTAGCATTGGTATGTGGTCCTAGGACAAGGGGCTCATGCCTTGGCCCCAGGTAGGTCATATCTATCTCATCTTCATATTATTTATCAATTATGAAGAATCCATTGGAATTCATGTGCGAACCTAAGATATGGGGCATGTATCTTAGCCTCAAGTAGGCCATATCTATCTCATCCTCATACTCCTTATAATTTATGAAGATGCCATTTGCATTAGTTTCTTATCCCATACCATGGGGCTAGTGCCTTGGTACTAAGTAGGCTCTCTCTATCGAGTCCTCTGAATCATAACTACTTTCATCTAATATGTATTTACTCTTGTTGTGGATGTACCAAGTAAAGCTTTGTAAATAGCGAGGCCCATGATAGGCCAAGTACTCTTATGCATCATCATCACTTGCCACATATCTATTTTCTTCTTGCTCATCATATCATTAGTTGTATCCTGCTAGTATGGAATCAATTGTGAGACTTGGATGATATGTCTCAGGTGACAGGATGTTCACTACAACCACTTTTATATTGCACATAAGTTTTGAACTTAGTGGGTGATAAGGAATAAAATTGATGTCCTCTCCTAACACCAAGCTCAATCTATCTAAAACTACTACCAAAGAGTCATAATGAAATTTGATGTGGTAACCTACCCCAAACCTATTAGTAGGAAGCTGGTATTGTGGCTCTAATGGTTGCCTATGCCCCTTCTCATATATACCAAGACCATAACCATGCCAATGGCAATGTTCAAAGTAGCTTAGAGCAAACTCAGGATTAGAGAGGTAATGAACATTAACAGTGAATAATTCATCATTGTCCTCTTCCTCTTCAATAGAATTATGGGCACAGTCTAGTCCAGAATAGACAAAGTTTATCTGGTTGGGAGGGATTCCAAGCAAAATCACTGTTCCCATTGGTGGTCTCAAGTATTTTGGTTTTCCCATGTCTTGTGTAGATTCTATGATAGGTGTTAATGTTATGTTTTTTACAAGGTATTATCCTATCCCTATGATTTCCAAGTGTATGGTTGTATGATATGTGGATGACCCACGAATGGTACTAGCGAAGTAGGGTGGTAATCATCATCTTTGACTTGTTCTTGGAGATCTTATTCATCCATGGGACTTGGACCTTACTCAATGGCTATGGTTAACATTTCCTTGGGCTTTATTTTCTTTACTAAGTGTTCCTTTAGCTTCTGATTTTCTTGTGGTTTAAACATTGATGGTTTCTCAGAAGCATTCGTCATGTTGGGCGCATGTTGAGGTCTTAATGTGGATGGGTCTTTTTGTACACCTTTGTCTTTGTCCTTCAGTTGCACAATTGGAGATGAAGTCCCTACATACAGGTGGGTAGAAGGGATCATAAAATCTCCTATAAAATCCACCTAATGGACATACTTGAATTGATCATCATAAACCAACACCATATAGAATTTGTTATCATGCACATACTTGACACATTGGTGTAAGATTGAAGGGACACACTTCATGTCCCTTATCCAAGGTCACCCTAAAAGGACATTGTATTGCATGGCATCTTCCAAGACATGACACATCATGAGGATGAGTCTTATGCCCTACCTTGATAGGTAAGACTATCGTTCCCACAGTATTGCATAAAGCATCATTGAAAGCTCTTAATGTGTAGGCTCCTAGAACGATATTTGAATTGGGGATTTTTAGGTGTTCTATGGCAATTTTTGTGATGATGTTGATCGATGAAACTGTATTGAACAAGACCCTTTTGAAAGTTAAATCATTGATTGATGTCACAATGTTCATCAAAGGGTCTAGTAAGGTAGTAGGTACTGTCTTAATCTCATAATCATAAAATCAAATTATAGATTCCTAGTATTCTTGTACTTGTCCCACAAAATTGTTGAAGGCATTTGGGTCTTGTGGTTGGATATCAATTGACCTTAACATATCCATCAAGGTATCCCTATGTTTTGGGGACTGTTGTACGAGCTCATAAATGGATAGCTTAGCCGGAGTCGTTTGAAATTTTTGCTCAAGTCTACTATGAATAGTTACCACAGGTCAAGTTGGCTGAATTGGAAGGTTGTTTTGCCCCTACCTCTACCTTGGTGCAGTCAAGACATTCATATGAGCTACAATAGGTTGCAGTTGACCATATCGTCTACTCTTGGTTGCTATATTGATAATGTCAGCCATCCAAACACATCCATGGGTAGGTATATCAACTCAGTCCTAATTGAATTGGGCCCCTTACTCTCTAGGGGCCTCATGATATGGTAGTGGGTTTATGTAGATGTCCATATCTCTATTGTCAGGGGCTAGTGGGTTGTCCACTTTGAGTTCTCCCACCTCAATCATGTTTTGAACTTGGTGCTTAAAACCATTGCAAACCTCAATGTTATGCCCCGATATCCTATGATAAGGGCAAAATTGATCTTCCCTATATCATTTTGGCTTAGGATGGTTGGGATCTATAAGAGGTATGTCAAGAAATCTGATATTTCCTACCTCACTTAATTGGTTGAAGATTGATTGCATTGAATTTGTTAATGGTGTAAAGTAGCGAGGGGATTTTCATTATTTGTTTCTCACCTAATAGTTCTTTTTATTATAGTTGGTTTGTGGGGGATGTGCTTGATAATTTTTGGGTTCATGTGCAACCCCATCCTTAGGTGCAGTCAACACTACTTGATTAACTAGGGCAGGGTTTGCCTATTTCTGTTTATTTTTGCCATTTTTGTCATTCTTGTTTCATTCCTTCTTATTTTAGAGTTTGATGGTTCCCTTATCTACTTTTATGTCCTCAATGAGTTTGGCCTATGCCAAAGCTTCCTAAAATGAGAGGTACTATTGTAGTTGTAGCAAGAGGGATATGTTTTTGAAACAACTCTTGGGGAACATGCAAAAAATATCTTTCGTGGGGATGGAGAATGATAGTTTTACCATGATCTTTCTCCATATATTCCCATAATACAGCTCATCATCATAATATTTCAAATTGGCCAGGTCTGAAAGGTTCACTTTTCTCTCAGCAATAAAGGAGAAACACTTTAGAAAAGAATTTACTAGTTGTTCAAAGTTGGTTATGCTATGCTTGGGCAATTGGTTGAACCATTGAGTGGCAACATCTGAAAATGTCATGATGAATGTCCTTAGCATAAGAGCATCATTTTCTTCAAGATGAAAATATGTATTTATGAAATTGGTTACATGCTCGTGTGCATATTCTTCACCCTTAAAATTTTCCAACCTAGGCATCTCAAAGTGCATAGGATATGCAGGGCTAGGAACTGATTGGCACAATGGTTGATTATGTATCTTGCTTAGTGTTGTTTGGTTCCCAGCCATCTCTTATTTCTCAAAGGAATTCATATTTTTAGCAAGATCTTGAAATACTTTTGAGACGAGGAGTTCCTCTTCTTTTAGGTCCCCTCATGGTGGCAATGGAGGTGACCCCCTATCCACTTGAGTTATTCCATTTTATTCCCTTCTACGAGGGGATCCAGGATATGCCTGATCCTCATTTATTAAGTCTACCATTTTACCCCTAGTTGGATTTCACTCATGATTTGGAGGGTGATTTTTGGATGGATCACTTTCTTTTCTAGTGTACCTTTATCTTGGTGAGTCAGTGCATTTATCTCTTTGATGATCATTACCATTTGATGGTTGATGCAAGCTAGTTTCTCAGCTTGCTCTCTTAAACACTACTCATATTGGTGCAAGATTTTTCATCTTTGCTTTTCATGTTCAAGATCTTCCACAAGCTCTCGCTCTTTGCATAAGGCATTCTATAACCATCACATGCAATCAAAATGCATTGTCATAGAGGACTCATGCTTGTATTATCTAGTTTTGGTGGTTTTGATGCATAGATTCATCGAAGAGGTTTCTACTATTTCTCTAATCTTGGTAGCTAATGTAATTTATTCAATGTATGTTTGAGTTTTTTCATGATAATATTTTGTATGTTTACTATAGGGTCATTCTAAGGCACCCCCAGACTGAGAGGTATGCTTATAAGTCACAGTTCATGAAATTATAGATGCAGAGTTCTCAGTAACTATGGTTCTTTGAGTTTGCCTCTGATGAAACTTATCCAACTCATCTAGTTGTCTTGTTTTCCATGGCTGATCTTGTGGGGTGCTATTCACTCTAATAAGGTCATAGTCTATGGGAATTATTCCTCTTGTGTGAAGGGTATCTTCTGTTTGATGCCTATGACATGATGTTTCTCTAGTTTCTTACCCTTAAATAGGAAGACTTGTTCCATATGATTCTTGTGAAGCTTGAAAAGTTGTAACTCTTATGTGCCCTCTTGATGAAGAAGGCTTTGTGGTCACATGCTCTCTCCATGAGAATGGAGATGTAGCAACCTCATCATCCTTATGTGAATATTGAGCTTTAGAACCTTCTTTATGACTATGTGAGGAGGAAGTCTTTGAAGCTTCTTCATGCCTTTGAGAAGTTTTTGTGTGTTTAGAGGAGGCCTTTGAGGTCCCCTCATGTCTACTTGATGAGTACAACTTTGAAGCCTCTCTTTGTTTATGTGAATTTGTTCCATGATGTAGTTCTATACTTAGGGTTTCTTGAGGAGAACCCCAAGGCTTGAGTTATCAACCCTTAGGCTCGAGGAGCTACGTCTCATGGTCTTACGGGTAGGTCGTCTAATATGACTATGAATTTGCCTATGGGTATGGGCTACTTCAGAATCTCCTTAGACATCAGACAAAGGATTTTTACTTCTTGTTTTGACCATTTTTTCATTTAGGAATTTGTCTTTTGCAATTCAATGTATACAAACAATATCAAGCAAATATTTATCTTGATTATCAATTTAAGTGTGTCCTAAACTGTTTTTTGTGTTTTGATGATTTGTTGTTCCTTTGATTCTTGGTTTTGTTCTTGGATTAAGAATGAGAAGACTCATCCATAGTGATAATCAAGTATACCCATGCTAAACATGATTTTCCCAAAATATGCAAGGGTACACCAATGAAGTCCCAGTTGGGGGTTCGCCTAGCTCTCCCACTCTGAACTAATGATTATTACAACAGTGGGAGACAGTTAGAGCATAAGTAACTGAGTACCACTATAAGTAAGTTTCTCAATATTTTTCTAGGAAGCTCTAGGGGGAAAGCCAGTAGAAGAGATGAATTCCAATGTCACTAGACTAAATTGAGGGTTGGCGATGAAATTCAACTCCCTAATTTTTAAATGATACGTATGTGCGTGATGTTCATTTTAAGATTACGTAAAGTAAAATGCATCATATAGCAATAATGAATATTTCCTATATACCTAAATGCAAAGAGACGTTTCAAATTTTCAAAAAAAATGCATGAACTACCATGATTTGTATGGACACACTTTATTTCGTGTAGCTATGGCCTCTAGCAGGTCATCAAAGCAAGCAAACAACATAAAATGTCTAGCATGTTAGATTATAGGGCAAAATTTACAAGCAAAAGTCATTGTTCCTAGTAACACCTAGTGGAAAATATAAAAGGATCTCTAAGAGGTGTAAGATGCAAGTTATTTTTCTTTCATTCTTTCAGTTTTCCAAATAGAAATGTGTTTTAAGTTCATTGTTTGGAACAAACAAAAGTAGACAAAAAACAAAGAAATACTAGAGAAGCTATACCAACCTCTAATCCAGCTCAGAGAACCAAGGTTTTGGTCTCTGTTGCACTCATGTGTTGGTTGCTATCGACCAGAGCAGTTGGTTTATGGCTGCTGTTAGTAGGAGCAGCTGACTTCTGATCATTGTAGATCAGAGAAGCTAATTTCTAGAATCTATAGCTTAGAGCGGCTACACTTGCATACAGAGCTAAGTCAATTTATAGGTAAGAAAATAAAAAATTAGTGGAGATCCCACCATGATCGCCATCTGTAGTGACCCCAAGATGCACACATCGCTTTACTCTACTTGTAATATTATACCCAAGATGAAATGAAAGACCATGAAAAATCATATAACATGGAATTAGCAAATATGGATCTCTTTATTTGTATTGAAACTCAGTTACATGTTGGTACCTCTTAAGGATACCTATTTTGATATAATGAATTACAAGTGAGGAAGAAGTCCCCTAGCAAGGGGTGATGCACTTTCACAAGCTTCCCAGTTCTACACATGGAAATGTATGAGGGCTTACAAATTCCTCCTTATATAGGTCTGATTGCTAGAGGTATCCTCTTGCTCTCATATGTTGTAGCTTTTATCTGATCAACCTATGGCCCTATAAGCAATGAAACAACAACACATTCTTAGATTTTTGAGATTGCCTCCCTAGATGAGGTTGTTAGCAATGGATATACTCAAATAAAAGAAAGTTAAAATGAAACTAATGCTATAAATGTGAATGAATGAAATGATGTTATGCTAATGATATGCCAAATAGAATAATGAAACTAATGTCGAAAAACCTAATCTAGGCATGCGAGCCACTGTCCAATGATACCGACCGCCAAAGTGAATCTCATTATCTTTGATCTAAAGCTATGGATGAATGCTTGTATCTGATGTTGAAATGGGGGTCTCTATGCTCTCCAATTTGTTAGGGCTTCATCATAAATGTGATATCCAAGGGAAACTCTCCAAGTCTCGAAAGCTCTCCTCAATTATCTAATGTGTTCCTGTATCTCTAGATTAATTGATTCTCTTTGATCTGTCATATATGTTTGATGCTATTAGGTTTGCACTTGTTAAATTGTGTGAAACCCTAAATTCTATGCTCAAAACCCTAGGATTGAATCCCTTATGCATAGTGAGTGTTAGCATGAGAAGTGTTTTGTCTTTTCTATGTTTAAATACTAGTTAATTGAAGTCTAAATTTAGACTCAAGTCTTCTATGTGAACTAGTTGTGAATGGGAATGTAAAGTTACTCTCGCTCACCTTTATTACATGTAGACTACCACTTCCACCTCTTATTAGGCTTGTTTGTCGATAAAATGATTTTTATGGTTTAGCCGCTGTCATATGCAGTGACTAATATTTGGCCATTGTTGTCTGTAGTGGCTAAGATCAGGCTGCTCTGAGCTTGAGCGTATAAGATCTAGCTACTCTGGTCTTGAGAGGCTAAGATTGGATGGGCTCATAATTCCCTAAATAGGTGCTAAAAATCACTTTTGATGCTTGGAAAGTCCAAGGTTGTGTCCTATGATATTATGAATGTGCCTATGTGAGTAGCTCCCCTAAACATGATACGTTTTAGGTGTCTACAATGATTTCATCCTTTATTGGTTTCTAGTCCATCTCAGTATGTTTCTTCCCCTTTTATGCTAGTCCACTAGGTTTTGGTAATATCTTGATCATGAATTTTTCCTCTAATGATTTGATTGCTCCAATATCCCTTTTCCTAAATTACTAGTTGTCCTCATATCCTGATTGATGTTTCCTTTGGTATTGCTCTATTCTTCCTATTTGTTGATCATCTAAAAACTTCTCAATGTGGGATTTTACTAGACCTCATTTCATGGGCATTCTTCTAGTCTAGTGTGGCTTTTGGATGCACTTATTTCCCATCTCACAATTTTTCATCTTAGCAATTCATATGTGGGTTAACAAAATCTAGTGATATTGCTAAATCCTATCTTGACTCATCCCATTCTCCTCTCTTCTTCCCTCCAAGGTCCTTGGGATTTTTGTTATGGGTATGTTTTTCATGTAATTGAGTGATTACACCTAGGTATATGAAGTGCCAAAACCTAATACCAAAAAAGGGTGGCTTGGCTTCAAGGCCTATATGCTAGGTTGGTGAATAGGTCTTAATGAACCAAGATAAAAGAGACCCTACCATAATAGCATGATTATTTGTGAACAAGATAAAACTCTTTAACAAATAATGCCTCCATTTCTTTAGATCTTGAACAATGGAAAAAAGTCTTGAGTGTAGACCAAGTATTTTCTCTTCACATTTTTTAGCTTCTTATTGAAATAGGCAATGTGATTGCCTTCACAACTAAATATCAACTTCCCACTTACATCACAGTCCACTTGAAAGACCTTGTTGAAGACTAGCAAAGCTAGAATTATCTCTTTCATTATTTTCTCCTTCAAAATCCAAAAACTTCTTTCTTCTACAGTTGTACACTTAAACTCATGTTTTCCTTCTTTCATTGATTCTATGATTGAAACATAAATTCCATTGAATTTTTTGATAAAAATCCTATAAATATGTGCTATATAATGAAAAATCCTAACCTCAAACATACTTTTTCATTTTACAATGGCCTTTTCCTTCATAGGGTTCATCTGTAACCCTTCTTGGAAAACCATAAAACCCAAGTATACCAAGTCCTCCTTTGTAAAGCTACATTTATTAAAGCTAACTAGTAATTTTCTTCATTTAATCTTTCCAATACCAATCTCAAATGTGCCAAATGGTCTTCCTTGCTCTTACTAAATATCAAAATTTTATCCAAGTAGACAACCACAAACATTCCAAAATATATATTTAACACTTTGTTCATCAATCACATATAATGCACTAGGTGCATTTGTTGATCCAAATGACATAAAAAGTAATTCATATAAATTATCCTTTGTATTGAATGTAGTTTTTCACTTGTCTCCTTCCCTTATATGGATTTGAATATATCCACTCTCTAAGTTTATTTTTATGAAGTACCTTGCTACACTCAAGCAATCCATCAAACCATCCATATGTGACAATGGAAATTGATACTTTATAGTTATATTATTGATAACCCTCAAGTCTATACACATGCATCATTATCCACCCTTCTTTGGTGCAAGTATAGTTTGTACTACACATGGGATTAATATTTGCCTAGTCAAAACTTTTTTTAATAGCTCTAGAACTTGTCTATTCAAATATTTATTCTCCATTGGCATCAATCATTATGATAATTTATTAGAAAAACTTAATCTATAAATGAAGTCGATGTGATGGATAATACTTCTTATTGGTGGAAATTCATCTAGTAATTATTCCATTAAAAATTCTACATACTCATCCAACAGACTCTTCACCTTTCTTGGAATATCCTCCTTATTTTATATTACGCCCTTTGTGGGTTTAGAAATCAAGACAAAGCATGTCTTCTTCTTCATCATCTCTTTCAAAAATTATTTTCTTGAAATAAAATATACTTTAGGACCATTGTTGTCTCTTCCATCATTTTCTTTCAATGTATTATCATATTTCATAATGGTGTATGTGTTTTATTACCATCATATACTACCCTATCGGCAAATTGTTAAGGCCTTCCTAACAACATATGGTAAGCATCCATAGACATTATACCATAGAGGACCTCAACCTTGTATGGTCATGTTTGAAAATATATTGTTCACTAATTAATATTTGGTGTCCCTTTTGCAACCAAGATACCTTGTATGGATTAGGATGTTCTACCCTCTTCAGTCCTAATTTATCTACCATATTGGTAGGTACTAGATTATCTAAGCTTTTATTGTCTATACCTTGCAACATTTGCCTCTAAATTTGTATACTATTTAGAAAATATTTCTTGTTTGAATAGGTTCACGTTTGTCTTTTTTTGGCTTAAATAGTACTCTCTTCATCATGAGAGATTCTCATTCTTCTAGATTCCATGTATATCTTGGGGAAGCAACACTTTCTTCTTTTGCTTGAGCAGTATGATTTCATACCTCCTTTACATTATTTATACATTGTTATACTATCAAACATTCAAATACCTTATGATCATCTTTTCCACATCTATAACACCTTCTAGAGAATACTCTACCACTTCCTTGACAAAACCATCTCTTCCTCATCAAGAGTCTCCACCTCGTCTAGTGTTCTAGTTGAATTTCTATGAGAAGTACTAGTTTCTCCCTCCTTTTTTTGTTTTCCTCTTCCATCATTTGTTTATCCTCATCCTCATGAGAACCTTCATTTTCCTCTCTAATTATTATTTTTCTTTAGGATAACTTATTCTCTACCTTTAAGGTATACTAGTAGGCTTCCTCTAACATTATTATCCTTATCATACATGCTTCATCTTGTATAGATAACCAATCTCTATTAATGTACTTTGAAACTTTCTCTTCATTATATTCCACATGACTGAACCAAATGGTTAGCCTATAGATTTTCTTTCTATAATCCTTCACACTCATATCCTTTTATCTTAAATTCCATAATTTACTTAAAACATCCAATTGGTAGTCCAATAAAAGGACTTTGAACTTCAATTTGGTGACCATTTTATCTAATGTCTTGATCATTTATTTTCTTTTATTTATATCTTAGTTTTAACATGGTCCCACCACACGGACACATGCCCTTTTAGCTTCATGTAAGTAAATTTCACCCCTTTGAGGTCTTTTATTGATTCAAAATCAAAATACATCTCCATTTTAGTAATCAAGTCTATAAGTTCCTCTAGATTCAATCTTCCATTATATCATAGGGTTTCTATATTTCACTTCTCATCCATATTAGAAATCACATAGGTCAATCGCTCCTTAGGTTCTTCATCTCACTTCTTATTTTGACCTTTCACATGGATCGCCTTCTCTTCTTCATTATCACTAATCTCCTCAATATGAATAACTCTTATTTTAGTGGTTTTGATCACATCAAGTTAGACAGTAACTTCCCTCTGCATCTTGGCTATATCTACAATTCTTAGTCCTCATGGTATCCCTCAACCATATTATGCCATCATATCTTTGACTCATTTCACAAGTATAAAATTTGGCTTAAATACCAAATGATGTAGTGAGAAATGTAGGGACATTATGTTTTAACAATAGAATGCTCAACAAAATTCTTAGATAATAAAATTTCTATTTAGATGATATCCTCTTAGTCCCCTATTTAGTTGACACTCAGATGGAAGATTTTTAGATAATAGCACTCTCGTTGGAGGCTTTATGATGACATATTTCGAATGTCCAACTTTGACTATGATGATAAGTTTTTGACAACAAGCTAGAATTTGATATTCCCCTCAAATATTAGTGGATGCTACAAGTCAATATTTAGTCAAAAACTCCTTTGTTGACATCATCAACCTCCAATATTTATCAATAGTATTCCATTAACCAACTCATCTTTCCTTTATATTTGATCTTCTAATCTAGGATGATGGTGTCCTCATTGGTAGGATCTTAGACAACGAGTTTCATTAATATACTAGATTATAACAATAAACATTGATCATTATGTTCTAAATGTGGTAACCTATATTTATTCATCTAAAACCTACAACATGATTTATCTATAACACATACAATATTTAAACATAACAATTCAAATATGCTAAGAAAAATAAATAACTTTATTAATCTTTGGTACATATGGTCATGTGTCTACATATAATGTTTGTGAAGCATGTAGAGCATTATCAAGAAAATGTTTCCTTTCCCTTTGTCAGGTGCTCTCTCTTTTCCTTCTCACTCTTAAATTTTCTCCTGTCCATTTATAAGCATGAAAACAATGACTCTCTAGCTACTCCTAATGGTTGAATTTCTTGTTTTCTACAAAAAAAAATGATTGTCCAACTACTCCAAATGGTTGAATTACCAATTCCTATGTTAATCACTCTTTTTATCTTTCAAATGAAACTTCTAGTTGTTCCATAATTTTTTTAGTTTCCACATGGATGCTCTTGCATTAGAAATTTTTAATGCAATTGTGTTAATCATTTGACCAAGTGCATTTAAATTTATTAAACTTGTCTTCATATAAAAAAATTCCAAAAGTTGGGCTTATTATTATTCTTACTCTCCACTATTCAAAATACAATGGCATGCACCTAAAATATATCATTAATAGGTTTGACCAGATAAATTTAATTTTAGCACAAAGAAGAAAATCGGCATGCACCTAAAATATATCTTAATTGAAATTTTATTTATATAATATTCATATCCTTTGTAGATTGAATTGCCTAATATGACACAAGAAGTATTAGGAGAAGAAACTTATTTTTATAATAATGTTATTATGGAACCTATAGTTAAGATAATTGGTGTTGGTATTAACCTAGATGAGTTAAAGGAGAAGATTCTAAATGAAGCTAAAAAACCCATGAGTGATACTAAAACTAATGTAGAGAGATATTGAAATATATTAAAAAATATAAACCAAACTCATTAAATATAGTGGTATAAAAAATCTTCATAATTTGAATGATATTTGTTTGTTTCCTTTAATTATTGTCAATGTTATGAAAATATAATCCCTTATATAATTTATTTCATTTATTACCTATTATTAGATATTTAAATTTTACTTGTTATATCCATGTTTAAGAACTAAATCTATAATTAAAATATAATTTGAAGCTTATCTAATCATTTTCTTGATAAATTTATATTAATTTGGACTTAATGAATACAAATTTGATATAGTTATTTCTTTATTTCTTTATTTTATAATTTTTTTTTTTGATGAGAAACCTTTTATATACAACATATCTACAACATGTGAGGGGAGGGATTTGAACCTGGGCCCCTCGATAACTAGAGAGTTTTAACTACCCACTTGCTCTCCACCTCCTCTACATGAGCGGATAAAATTTTATAATTTTTATAATTCCTAAATGCAATTGTTCCTTTTGTTTATATTGTCATAGTATGGCAATTCCTATCATATTCTTGTGTATAAAATTTTTACTAACTATTATAAATGAGATATTTATAAGTTTAGGAATAAATATTTGTATATGTATTATAGAGTCCATATAGTATCTTATTGAATTTTATATAGATATGGTTTATGTGTCATGCATAGATTTACATCAATATTTTGTTAATATTCAATTAGTAATGTGGACTTTCATTTTTTATTGTGATAGGAAAATAACATTAAAAAATATAGAAATTATAGTCATTTGGAATGTCAATCAATTGAATTGTAGTCAGTGCTTTTTATTTTACTCAAAGAATTATAAGGATGAATATGGATGTGAATATAAAGCTTTATGTTTGGAATGAGTGGTTGTTTTTTATCTTTTCCTAGATGATGGGTTGATTGTCATGACCATTATTCATATGCTTTTATAATAAATATTACATGTTAAATGCAAATGTATGGCATTGACGATTTTTTATTGAACATCTTTTACAAATATCAGTGCTCTTTTTGAGAAACACAGGAGGAATCCACCTCACAACCACATGGATGATAATAACCAGGCAACTATGACGTTCTCCATTGATGCTTTGACAAAAAGAATTGTTATTATTAAAAATATTTCATTTCATCAAATTTATTTTTATTTATTTATTTTTAATTATGATTATGTGAATATGATTTTATATTTAAAATTCTAGAACTCTTTACTCCTTATAATCCTTGAAGATTATGGAAAATAAAAGTAACTATTTATATTCATGAGGCTAGAGGTCATAGATCCCACTACCACCTAGGTTTTTATTTGAAATGTATTATTTGATTGACTTGTTTACAATTGATTTATTTAAATATTTTTCTATTCAAAAAATACTAACAAGGGTTTTACTATGAAATAAAATTATAACTAATCTTGTAATATCAAATTCACAATAACAATACAAGGATCATTATATTATCATGCTTAATAGTTTAAAAAATAAGAGTTAAATGATTAAATTAGTTCATTACATATGTTTTTTTAGATAAATATTATTTTTAAATACCATTTGAAATATGAAATCTTTGCCCAAGGAGACAATTTTATGAATTATATAAAAAATAAGAGTTAATTTCAATCTTGACTTTTTTTTTTTTTTTTGGTAACCTCAAGTTAATTAAAAAAGTATGTTGTTGAAACCATTTATTATATACCCTTTAATAAAAATAAGAGTTAATTTCAATATTGATTTTTGTTTATAATGTCAATTTAATTTTTAAAGTATAAATTATGTGGTTGAAACCATTCATAAATAATTATATACCCTTAATGAATCTTTACTAGATAGAAAATGTTAGTATAATTTAATGTTAATAAATATCTTAATTAAAAAGAGTGTAGGTATCTTGTTTAAAAATATAAATAGTCATTGAAAATCTCACTCAAACAATAATAGATACACTATGTAAAAGCATATCTTAAATTAAAAATACGATAAAATATTGTTCTTGGTACAAAAAAAACAATTAAGAAATCACTCCTTATAAAATAAAATTTTTAATAAAAACCATGGATATGTAATATTATCCACAATGGAGAACAACTTAAAATAGACAAAAAGAAGGCTAACATGATTCAATGTAATTAAAACATTAAAATAAAGTAAAAGCAAATAATGTAAATTAAAACATTAAAATAAAGTAAAAGCAAATAATGTAAAAAAATAAAAATGATGGATATGTGATATTTGTTGTTTTGTCAAGTTAATTTTCAAAATATAAAATATGTCGTTAAAACCATTCAAAAATAATTATATATCCTTAATGAATCCTTGATAGATCTACTATGCATAGAAAAGTTTAACGTCAATAAGTATCTTAATTAAAAAATTAAATATATTGTTTAAAAATATAATTATTCATTGTAAATCTCACTCAAACAATAATAGATATAGTATGTAAAAACATGTTTTTAAGCATATCTTAAATTAAAATGAGTTATCCTTAAATCACTTTTTATAAAACAAAGATTTCCATAAAAACGATCGATATCGATATGTAATATTATCCATAATAATAGTGGAGAACATCTTAAAATAAACAAAAACAACGCTAACATGGCTGAATGTAATTAAAACATCAAAACAACTCTAACATGGCTCAATGCTCTCAAGAGAATTCGCCCCTGCTAGTGGTAGTGGTGACCTTCAAGTTGTAGGCGAGCTCTCACCTCTAAGACCTTCCTGTGAGAATTAGAATGAATAGAGGGATCAAAAGTGGGGCTGTTGGCAGGTCTATATTCTGGGTAAAGCCTTCCTCGTTGAAAGCGCACACCGCAGGCATTGCACAGGGTCTTGGGACCTGAAGGTCCCATTCGCCACAATGGAGTATCCACACTCTTGCAGTGGGTGCAACACTTTACTTCCTTCTCCTTCTCCTTTTCCTCCTCATGTATTGTCGTATTCAGATTCTGTATCTGCTGGTGGCTCCAAGTAACGTTTTTTGACCTTTTGCTTCGGGCACGGCGGGTAAGCATCTTCTGACTCTGCGTCGGGACCGAATCTTGAACTTCGGCTTCCACCTTTTCTTCCTCAGCACCAGCGAAGTCTGTGAGGAACCAATTCTCCTCTTCGTAGTACTGTAGGAAACAAAAGACATTTTGATTGTTAGATGACAAATAATTAAATAAACAAAACAACACGTATAGCAAAATATTCATACATACTTTTTTCACCAAATGGTCTTGGTCTTGCGGAGAAACTTCAAAGCTCTTAATATCGCCTCCAATGACATCATCTGTATAATCAGACAAGTCATCAATGGGATACAAGCAGTCCTTAAGAGTCAAGTCCATGGCCTCTACAGCGCTTAGATGTAGATCTATTCAAAGTCACTCAGCGCTGTACAACGGTTCACGAAGTCCCCACCAGGCGAAAAAAAACAAGAATAAATTCTGTCTTTCACACAAAAATGACAAAATGCAAGTTTAATTGTTCTCTATTTATAAGCGATGTGGTGAGGAGCTGTAACATATACATTTTTTCATATATTATATTTTTAACAAAACCCTACTTTGCTGATTTAAAGTATGAGAATGTATTTATTTTTACTGGGTTTTTGGTAATTCAAATTAAAATTTATTTAATTTTATTTGATGTATTTATTTTTATTGGGTTTTTGCAAAAAATAATTTATTAGAAATAAATAATATTAAATTTTGTATGTATAATTGTTAAATTATTATAACACCGAAGATTAATTCGGTATAATCAATTAAAACAAAAATATATCGGTTATCAAGCATAAATTTAAAAAGGTCAACCTTGGAGGGGATACATAATTGTTAAATTATTATAATACCCGATTGGGAGGATTAATCCTATATAACCAATTATATATATATATCAATTGTCAAGCATAAATTTAGAAAGGTCAACTTTGGAGAGTGTGTTTAGTAATAAATGGTTTGAGGACTATTTAACTTGAAAAAATGGAAGTACTGGCTACCCCAATTCAATGCTTGATTATTGAATCTATTCATATTTATTAAAAATATAACGAAATAAAATATTTAATTTTTAAATAATTGTATATTTAATATTAAAATTTATTTCTCTAATTTTTAAATAATGTATATTTAATATTGAACCTTAAACCTCCCCAACAAGAGGCCAAATCACTAACCATTGTATTGTCCTTGTTGGTGAGGAAGGGCTATTCAATGTGAGAACAAGTTTAGATTTACCAATAACTTATGCATTTTTTCATATTATATTTTTGACAAAAACCCTAATGACTCAAAGTATGAGAATTTATTTCTTTTTATTTTAATTAAATTTGAAGTAAAAAAAAAAGTTTATTAGAAAATTTATTTACTTATAAATTTTATTAAACTATGTATGTACAATTGTTAAATTATTATAATATCATGTTATTTTATTATAATACCATACTATGAGGATTACTCCCATATAATCATTTAAAACAAAAACAAAAAAAATATGGGTTGTGAAGCATAAATCTAGAAAGTTCTACTTGGAGGATGTGTTTAGTAATAAATGGTTTGAGGATTGGTTGACCCAATTCAATGCTTTATTATTGAATCCATTCATATTTATTAAAAATATAACGATATAAAATATTTATTTTTTAAATAAAATTTATATTTAATATTAAATTTATTTTAATATTAAATTTGAAGTCAAAAAAATTTATTAGAAAATTTATTTACTTATAAATTTTATTTAACTATGTATATAATTGTTAAATTATTGTAATACCATGTTAATTTATTATAATACCATACTCGAAGGATTAGTCCCATAAAAAAAAATATCGGTTGTGAAGCATAAATTTAGAAAGTTCTAGTTGGAGGATGTGTTTAGTAATAAATGGTTTGAGGAGTGGCTGACCCAATTCTTTCAATGCTTGATTATTGAATCCATTCATATTTATTAAAAATATAATATATAAAATATTTATTTTTTAAATAAAATTTATATTTAATATTTAAATTTATTTTTTAAATTGTCTATATGGGTTTAAGATTACTCCAACCTCTTATATTGTATTATAATTACATAGTGGTTTTACAAGATGTTGGTTATATGCATGTATCATTTGTGTGTCAAGATGAAGTAATATTGCAATTATATTCCACCCAGGATTTGAACCTGGGTCTTCTCAAAAAGTGAAAAATTTAACAATTATGATAATGGCATTTGTTTTAAAGTATGAGAATTTATTTATTTTTCTCGGGTTTTTGGTAATTGAAATTAAAATTTATTTAATTTTATTTGAAGACAAAAAAGAATTTATTAGAAATAAATAATATTAAATTATGTATGTATAATTGTTAAATTATTATAATACCGAGGATTAATTCCATATAACCAATTAAAAAATATATATATCAGTTATCAAGCATAAATTTTAAAAGGTCAACCTTGAAGGGGATACATAATTGTTAAATTATTATAATACCCGATTGGGAGGATTAATCCCATATAACCAATTAAAACAAAAAAAATATCAATTGTTAAGCATAAATTTAGAAAGGTCAACTTTGGAGAGTGTGTTTAGTAATAAATGGTCTGAGGACTATTTAAATTGAAAAAATCGAAGTACTGGCTAACCCAATTCAATGCTTGATTATTGAATCTATTCATATTTATTAAAAATATAATGAAATAAAATATTTAATTTTTAAATAATTGTATATTTAATATTAAAATTTATTTCTTTAATTGTTTATATGTGATTTAAGGTTACTCCAACCTCTTATATTGTATTATGATTACATAATGGTTTTACAAGAACTTGGTTATATGCATGCATCATTTATCAAGATGGTGTCGTATTGCAATCATATCTCACCTAGGATTTGAACCTAGGTCTTTTCAAAAAGTGAGAAAATAACAATTATGACAATAACATTTGATTTAATGATAATACTTAATATTACAACATAAATAAATATAAATAGATATTTAAAATATATTTTAATGTTATTATTTTTTCATTTTTTAAAAATAATTTATATAAACAATGAAGTAAAAATAATATCATGTTAAAATAATATGACTATTAATTGTTTGTAAATACTGTAAAATATGGTTATTGTTTTAGGTTTTCTTAAAAAAAAATTAATAATATGATTTTTTTTAAATAATTTATATAAACAATGAAGTAAAAATAATATCATGTTAAAATACTATGACTATTAATTGTTTGTAAATACTGTAAAATATGGTTATTGTTTTAGGTTTTCTTAAAAAAAAAAATTAATAGTATGAATTTTTTAAATGAGGAATTGTTAACACCATGAGGTGCCGACATTGTAAACCCTGGTGTGTTGGGTTAAACAAATTCAACGGGATATCAAACCTACAAAACATTAAATTGGGGGAATCTAACTTGCAAATACTTCAAACCTCAAAGGTAAAGAAGTGTGGCAACTAACTCATAAACACCTGGTTGCTATCATCTAACTTATCCATTTTTAGGTGCATCATGGTTGAACCTTGGACCACCCCCAGACCGCCCCCAAAGAGATGCCAAAGTCTTATGGTGTCCTTGTCAGGCTAATTAATATGATTATGACAAGTTGTTTGTAAATATGACAAAATATCAGTAAATCATTGGATGTTACCACTATAAACCCTAACCCATTGGGTTAGAGGAATTCAATGGAACCCTGATCCTAGTCTATTCCTTTTAGGTACGTCATGGTTTACCTTGATCCTAGTCTATTCCCTTTTAGGTACATCATGGTTTGAACCTTCAACCTCCCCCAAAAGAGACCAAATCACTAACCATTGTATTGTCCTTGTTGGTGAGGAGGAGCTATTCAATGTGAGAACAAGTTTAGATTTACCAATAACATATACATTTTTCATATTATATTTTTGACAAAAAACCTAATGACTCAAAGTATGAGAATTTATTTATTTTTATTTTAATTAAGTTTGAAGTAAAAAAAAATTATTAGAAAATTTATTTACTTATAAATTTTATTAAACTATGTATGTATAATTGTTAAATAAATTTTAAAAAATAAATTTTAATATTAAATATAAATTGTATCCCATATAGACAATTAAAAATATAAATTTTAATATTAAATATAAATTTTATTTAAAAATAAATATTTTATATATTATATTTTTAATAAATATGAATGGATTCAATA